>SJYT01019543.1:433030-548110 GCA_006410635.1 Cephalophus harveyi | reverse complement strand
GATCCTGGGTTCAGTGGCGAAGAGCTCTGAAAAGCAGAGACACCACAGCTTTGGGACGCGCTCGAGGTGACCTGGCTCTGCTGGAACCCTGTCTGTCTGAGCCTCTTCCTCCCGCCTCTCCCCTCCCACCACTGCCCTGTGTGATGGTGGGGCCTCCGCAGGCTCAGCCCTGCCTAGACCCATGCAGATGGCATCTCACGAGCTTAGTGCTTCCTCTCTAAGCCTAGTTCTGGGCTGAAGGCTCTGGAGTTTGATGGGAGGACTGCCATTTCCTGGGGAGAGACGGGCTTGAAAGGAAACCTAGAGCCAGCAATTAGGGAAAGTGCCAACACACTGCACCCATGGGGGTCCTTGGTATTCGGTCAGGTCTTTGCAGATGGTGGCCATCTTGGACATCTATGGGGCATGTTCTCCAAGAGCAGAGATTCCGTAGGAACCAGCGGGGTGGAGTCTGCTGTATTTGGCCAGAAAATGAGGAATGGTGTGCAGACGAATCTTCCCTCCGGCCACCTGAGAGTTGCTCTGGTGTAGTCACTGTGGACTTGAAGGGCATCCGGCTGCATAGGAGTCTCACTGGAAGAGACAGAGCATCGAGGGAAGTGGAGGGGAGGTGGAGGAAGAGGAAAGATCGTGGGGAATTGTGGTGGGCGGGTTGCTTCTCCTTTGGGGGGTCCTGGCCTCACCCCTGGGCCTTTGCGTGTTTTTCCAAGCACCTGGTGAATGCTTAGGGCTTCCCTGGTGGCTCAGCAGTAAAGAATCCACCTGCCAACGCAGGAGACAGTGGGGCTGCGGGTTCCATCCCTGGGCTGGGGAGATCCCCTGGAGGAGAGCATGGCTGCCTACTCCAGTATTCTTGCCTGGAGAATCCCGTGGACAGAGAAGCCTGGTGGGCTACAGATCACAGAGCTGCAACAGAGTTGGACACGACTGAGTTGACTGAGCACGAGTGAGGGCTTGATAAGTAATTTTATTTTTGAAATCAGTGCTGGCCACCCCAGCTTTGTGCCAAACTTTCTCTCCTCCCTTTGGACATGGCACACTGCAGGGACATTACTCAGGGTCTATGTAGTAGCCCTGGGGGACCGAGTCCCCCTCTATGCCCCACCGCAGCTGTCTCAATTATTTGTTGCCCCCTTGCCCTAGTTGAGCCTCTGTGGCGGGATTCTCCTGATGTGTGTTCTTTGCAGCTCGGGGTGTAGCTGGGACCAGAGGAGGGTCTCGGACCAGATGTTGCAGGTGTTTATTTTACTGGGGATTTGACTTTCCATGTAAACTGTCCCAGGGGAAGAAGCTTTTGACCTCTGAGAAGTCTCCTTTTCATACTAACTCATATGAGGGTCACAGAGCCAGATGCCCACAGAGGACCAATGGGGACAGTGGAAGCTGGGGACCACATTTTCCTTCTTAGGGCCAGCCTGTAAACAGTTCTAGCAGACTGCTGCTGTAAGGAGGTGGGGCCTTGGGTTGCCAGATTTACTGTGGGTTTTTTTTTTTTTCTTTTTTTCAAGAAAAGCTGGAGGTTTAGTGAAACCTCTCAAATTTTAAATACTGGCACTAAAAATAAAATCTTTCAACACCATGGGCCAGGCAGCATCACACTGTGGACAGAATGTGACATAGGGAATGCCAACTTGGGGGCCGGGGTCAGACTTGGGGGACAGAAGCTGCCTGCACGGGAGAGGCTCTGTCCTTTTAGACGGCAGTGGCTTGGTGCTCAGAATCTGCCTGCGCACCTGTCACCTGCAGCTCTCCAGGCATTTGAGAGGGTTTTCAGACGTATCACATGTCCAACGGCCACAGAGGTGGGGGGAGGTATGTAGCTTGGGTTCCAGGTGTCTCTGAAGTGGGTTGTACTAGAACTTGTCTTTGAATTACCCTTGAGATCCCTGAAGAGGGCTGTGACCCACCATCTCCTTTGGGATGATCCGGGTCTGCTGGCAGTGACAGGCTGGTGGGGCTTTGCAAGATTCCCCAAGGCTTTGGGGGCAGGAAGGGTGTGAATGGAATAGGTTCTGATGATACCAGTGAACCTGCCCATGACCTTGAGCCCCGTTTCCTCCTGGACACACTGGCCAGCTCTTGCCCAGGTGTTGTGGTTGGCTGCAAAGGGATCAAGAGTGAGATAGACAGGTCACCATCAGTCCAACCCCAGTTTGGGCCTGTCTGCATATTAGGGATGAGCTGGCTGCTCAGATCCACATGATAGGGTCAGCATCTGGCCCAGGGGCTGCTGGAGGAGGAGCCTGGGGGTGCCAGAGAGGAGAGTCAAGAGGTCCAGCCATGTGCACTGGCTTCATCGATGGGTTCACTTAATAACTTTTCCCATTTACAGAGACACATCCCACATCTCGAATGAGTGAATTTCCCGGCAGCTCCGGGACACTTTCTCCTGGCAAATGGACAGGGTTTCTCTGCTCTCTCACAACATCTTCTATTTCTGTCCTCTAAGTGCATTTACAAGTTTTCAGGCCCCAGCTGAGCAATCACAAGATGGTCACTTACTCCAGCACTAATTGCCAAGCTCTGGCTTGGTGGCTTTCCGCCCCCCACTTCTTCTTCCTTTTTTTTTTTTTTTTTTTTAGGGTGATGGCTAAGTCTTTTCTTCTCCCCTTCTGTGCACAATAAGAAGCAGGAAGTGAAATCATTGCCTTCTGTACTGATGTCAAGTTATCCAAGTTGTTCTGATTGGTCCAGCTGTCCCGCACCTCTAAGCTGCTGTTGCATTAGTCATAATACTCTCTCATGCCAGAAAATGAGCCAGCCGTATGAAGGCCAAATTGTCTGCCACAAAGAAGGCTGGAGACTAGGACTCTTCAAGGTTCATGAGTGACTGAGCATCTCTTTTTGACCGTGTCTGTCTTCTTTGTCTTTTATTGAGTGTGAAAAACTAAATACTGATTTATATACATTTGAGAGACTGGAATATTCTTGACCCTTATATATCCTTTCCTTGGTGAAAGATTTTGGATTCTGAATTCTTAAGGATAAGGATTTTCCAAATAGATCATTGGAACCACGATTTGCTCATCTGTAAAATAGGTGTAATGATGGTGCCTATTCTAGTGATAGGATATGATAAAGATTTATGATAGGAGGCATATACAGCACTTAGCCCAGTGCCAGTAAATAGTGTTTATAAATGCAAGCTGCTAAGAGTGATGGAATTACTGTTATTATGGGGGTGGTGATCCTAGAATCAATGAGGAGAGATAATACGGCTTTGATGGCGATTATGACCACTGCTTTATTAAAGGAAAAGCTGGATTTCTGTCCTGTGTCTCTCTGGTGACTAGAAGACTCCAGTCTACACTCTCTCTGATGACTTTAAGACTCCAGGCTACACTCTCGCTGATGACTTTCTTCCTTGAATGCTGATTGATGAACAAACCCTGATAGATCCTCTATAGTCTCCATTTAGTCCCTCTTCTCTAGATCAGGGATCCCTAACCTTTTTGGTACCAGGCACCGGTTTCATTGGTTTTGTGGAAGATGATTTTTCTATGGACAAAACGAGGGGCTGGAGGGATGGAGTGTGCAACCAAAATTCCTCCAAATGTGCTGTTCACAGCAGGATTTGCGGTGCTATGAGAATCTGATGCTGCCACTCCACTGACAGGAGGCAGAGCTCGGCAGTAATGTGAGTGATGGGGAGTGGCTGTAAATACAGATGAAGCTTCCCTGGCTCACCCGCTGCTCTCCCAGTTCCTAACAGGCCACAGACCGGAACCCACTGGGGACTCCTTCTCTAGACTGTGTGCACACCCTTCTTACCCCTGTTAGTTTCAGAAAGGATCCAACCAGTGGCAACTGATGAGCTTACACTTTGTTGATTTCCATCTCACTTGAGACCACACCCACCAGGACTACAGAAGTTGGATTGCTTGCTGAGTGCTCTAACCTCGCCTCCTGCAGCAGACTCCTCTCTTCCTTTCTGCGGTTTGTCTTCTCTAGGATGGCTCACATATGTAACAGATAGCCGCAGTTTGGAGTCCCCATAAGCAGAGTCGTGACAGTGTCTACCTAAAACCTGCACTTAAATGGTGGCTCAGTTCAGTTCAGTCACTCAGTCGTGTCCGACTCTTTGCGACCCCAGGCCTTCCTGTCCATCACCAACTCCCAGAGTTCACTCAAACTTATGTCCATCGAGTTGGTGATGCCATCCAGCCATCTCATCCTCTGTCGTCCCCTTCTCCTCCTGCCCCCAATCCCTCCCAGCATCAGAGTCTTTTCCGATGAGTCAGCTCTTCGCATGAGGTGGCCAAAGTACTGGAGTTTCAGCTTTAGCATCATTCCTTCCGAAGAACACCCAGGACTGATCTCCTTTAGAATGGACTGGTTGTACTTGCTTTCATCTGTAGAGCACTGCCTGGTTTCAAAGTACTTTCTCCTATATTATCTGCTCTAATCCCTTTACCTGGGAGATCCTCCTGGGTAGGGGAGTGTGGTAGGCAGCCTTCCTTTACAGCCTGGAAGACAGGTCCAGGGAGGGCCTGTCTTATAAATAGCAGAAATACAACTGCACTGAAGGCCTCTGGTTCTCTTTACAAGAATCTTTCTCCTGGGGCTCATGGACTGGAAGGGACAATGTTTTTCACTGATGCAATTAAAAAATTTCATTTTTACAAAATTGCATAAAAAAATGCAGGTATATGAGGAGAAGGGGAAAGACTAATACTGATTAAGAATTTACTATGTGCCAAGGACTGGACCTGCTGCTTTGGCAAATATAATCTCACCCCTCACAGTAACTCTTAGGTTTGGGCTCCCCATCCCCATTTTATAGATGAGAACACTGAAGCGCAGAAGTCATAACTGAGTTTCCCCAAGGTCACGTAGTAATTAGTGGTACAACCAGGATTTAGGCTCTGATCCTTTAGGCTCTAAAGTCCATGGAATTTTCTACTCCTCTGGCGTGTTTTGTTTCTCTGTCAAGCTTTCATAGCAACAATTCCTTGTGGTGGTGGTGGGGAGGGGGAGGGTCTTTAAAGTTTTATTAGAGAGCAGCCATTTCCCCGGGGGTATTTAGCACCATCCATCCTCAAAGAGCTCCTGTTTAGGAAGCTCCATTTCATTTCTTTTCCTATTCAGGTCAAATCCTATAACAACAGCTACATTATGACCTGAATATCTTTGTTGTAAAAGATTTCTTAACGCTAGCCTGTGGCCCACTTATTTCCAAGAATATGTAATGTAAGATTCCAGCAAGCCAAGAGAATTTATTTAATCCCTTAGAGTGGTTGTGATGGGACCTTTCTTGTGTTCAGTTGGTTGATTTCTCCCCCTAAAGCTCTGAATGTCACACTAAGTTATTCCTCGGCAAATGTGCATGGGATCTTCCCTCTGAGAGAGCCAGCCTGGAGCTGACCTGTGTGGGAGCAAGATGTGGTGGGGAGGGGAGAGTGTCCTGATTGGGGCATGATTATCGTGTTAATTGTGGGCATGTCAATTGTGTTATGTTCACAAGGAGTGAAAGTCAGCAACACTGGGCAGATAGGATTAGAGGAAGTGGCCAGGGTCCCTGCCCTTTCAGCGATACATCTGACCTGGCAGCACATTTTTTCTGGAGACCACTGGGGTGAACACTTGGTGAGATGGATTTATGATGTGTTGTAAACTGCTCAGTGTTCTCTCTCCTTGAAATAGCCACCCCAGTCTGGGTCTAAGACAGTGTGTAGATATTGTATCAGTAGACTTGTGCCTCTCGGCCTGCCCTTTACCTCTGAGCTGACTTTTCTCCAAGTCCCAGAGGGGTTGTAACTGGCACACTTGTCCCCAGATCTCTTCTCCATGCCTGCCCTTCCTTTTATGTAGAGAATTTAGCCATTGGGTGTAACAGTCAGGAATGTAGGCTTTGGAGACAGAAAGGCCAAAGTTCCAATCCTCTGTCTTCCTTGTACAATTTTGAGATGTTAGGCAAGCTGATGAGCTTCCACGAGCTTTGAAGGGAATGTAAGAGTTCCCACTTCATGAGATTGTTCTGAGCTTTAAATAAGACAATGCTTCAAAAGTGCTTAAGACGGTGCTTTACGAAAGACTCAATCTTTTCTTTGCTGTTATTAATGACTTCTTCCTGGTTGGTGGTCTCTGATTTCACAGAATCATGGCTAGTTGAAAGTGGAAGGGGCTTTAGCACTAAACCCCTAACTTTATATTCCTTGCCTTGCTCCCATCCTGGCCCTTTGGACTCATAAATTAAACTGCCTGGCTGGCATCTTTACTTGGGTGGTTAAGACACAAGGCAGACTCAACTTGGCCAAAACAGAATTCTTTATTTCATTCCCCTTCCTGACTCCAAGCCCTCAGTGTTTCTTGTTTCCCTGAATGGTACCATCCACCAAATCGCTGAGGCCAGAACCTTAAGAGTCCTTTCTGACTCCTCTTCCCTTTCCTGCCCTGCTCCACCCTTCCAGCATTCAGTCCATTAAGTCCATAGGCCGCTTTATATCCATCCGCTTCTCTCCCTCCACATAGGCTGTCTTGATCTAACCCACCGTCCTCTCCTCTGGCTCTATGATAATAGCCTCCTAATTGGTTTTATTTCCTCCACTTTGTCCCCTGCATTTGATTCCCAACACAGTTGCCAGAGTGATATTTTAAACACATAGATCTGATTGTGTCCCTCTACTGCTTAAAGCCCTCCAATTACTTCCCTCCTTACTGACAATAAAAGCTAAACCTCTTACTGTGGCCCCGGGATTCGAGTTGATTTGGTGTCCATCTCCCTCTCGGCTTCCACTCTTCTCCCTGGCCATCCGCTGCAGCCTGGGAATCTTTCTTTCAGTCCTTTCAACGCACTGAGCTCATGTGCCTCCTTGGAGGGTTGGTGCTTGCTAGTCCATCCTGCGTGAATCCCTCGCCCCAGCTCGCTGCCATGTTCGCTCCTCCTCATTTCCCCCAATGACCTCTCAGCAAGTGGTCTCTAGCCTCCCAGTTGGAGTGGCCTTTCTTCACCTCACTCTTCGCTACACGGTTTCCTCAGCCCTTGTTACTTCTGATGATCTGACAGCATGTGTTGTTTTCAGCCGCTAAGTCATGTCCGCTCTTGGCGACCCCATGGACTGCAGCACACCAAGCTTCTCTTCACCAGTCCTTCACTGTCTCTCTCGGAGTTTGCTCATATTCTTCTCCATTGAGTCGGTGATGCCATCCAACCATCTCATCCTCTGCTGCCCTCTTCTCCTCCTGCCTTCAATCTTTCCCAGCATCAGGGTCTTTTCCAATGAGTCGACTCTTTGCATCAGGTCACCAAGGTATTGGAGCTTCAGCTTCAACCGCAGTCCTTCCAATGAGGCTGATTTCATTTAGGATTGACTGGTTTGATCTTTTTGTAGTCCAAGGGACTCTCAAGTGTATGCCATTTTCATTTGCTTACTTGTTTACACCCTGGCTCCCCCACTAGAATGAACTTCCACGGAGCAGGGACTTGGCTCCCGTGCCTAGCAGAATGCCTGTCGCGTGGGCAGTGGTCCTTGGCTATTTGTTGAGTGTGTGAGTGATGCTGATCTGCCTAGATCATTCTATAGAATTTCTTCCCATAAGAAGCCCTGAACATACATGTACCATTTCTCACACATTTTCAGGGATTTGCAGACTTCCCTTAAATCCTGGGTTAATAACGAACTGTTTCCAAGTATTTCCCAGAGAGAGGTGTGTAGTTTCTGGGATGTAAGGATTATACCTAACAGGTCTTGGCCATTTAAAAAATATTATACCAAAAGCAACGAATGAGATTTATGTTATGTCATTTTCTCATGGGCATAAAGGAATGCCTTCATAGTTTAAAATATTGAATATAGTTATGATAAATCAGGAATATACTGGTACAGGATTTCTTTTTGGGATAATGAGAATATGTTCTAAAATGGATTATAGTGAGGGTTCCACAACTCTATAAATTTACCAGAAACCAGTGACTTGTACATTTAATCAGGTGCCTTGTATGTAAATTATATATAAATAAAACTGATGAGTGTGCGTGTGTGTGCATGCACGTGCATTCACATCCCTCCTAGCAGAAGCTTTCAGAGCCTGTGTGTGGTTCATCGTGTCTCTTTGCCCTCTGTCATGGGACAGAGGGCGTTAATGTTCTAGACGGAGGCTGTTCCATTAGTGTGAGTCTCGCTGGGGAGGTGATGGGACCGAAGCCACAGCTGACTTGCTGTGGACTTGGAGTATGAGAAAGAAGGAAACTTTTGCTGTGGTTAAAAAAAAAGAGAGAGAGAGAAAAGGATAAACCAGGAACGGCAGTAGCTGTAGCCAGTGCCCAGGTGGGCTGCCAGGAATGCACACTCACTCTTGATGCCTTAGCTGCCATCCTGTTCCTTTTGATCCTCCTCAAGAGAGGGTCTCAGGACACAAGTGAGATGGCTTTGGACCTTCTCTGATTTACATGTATAAAGAGGAAAATCACAAGCAAGTAGTGTTTCTTTTATTATTGGAGTATAATTGCTTTGCAGTGTTGTTAGTTTCTGCTGTACAGTGAAGTGAGTCAGCTGTACATATACATGCATCCCCTTCCTCCTGAGCCTCCCTGCCACTTCCCCACCCCATCCCGCCCCCCAGGTCATCACAGAGCCCCGAGCTGAGCGCCCTGTGTGGAACAGCCGCTTCCTACTAGCTGTCGGTTTCACACACGGCAGTGTGTATAGGTCAGTGCTACCCTCTCAGTGCATCCCCTCTCCTTCCCCCGCTGTGTCCACACGCCCGTTGTCTAATCTCTGTCTCCATTGCTGCCCTACAAATAGGTTCATCTATACTATTTTTCCAGATTCCATGCATATGCATCATGCATTATTTATGACAAAAATGAGACTACTCACACCTTTGAAGCTCTATACCTTCTCTAGTCTTTGAACACAAGGCAATGGAGGGGCCGCTGGTTTAGCCTGTAAGTGTGATTGTGGATCAGAGTTGGAGCATCTGAGGAGGCTTTCTGGAGGAGGTGTGGGTTTGGATGGGTGGACAGCCTGCTCATGGCACAGGGGCTGCCGCTCACTGCAGGGTGAGTACAGACCTTCTCCAAAGGTCTTCCTTTGGAGGACCTTCCAAATTATTTCGGAATTTCTCCCAAAGCTGTGTAGACACATGTTCATGGTTCCAGGCCATCATGTCTGGTCAGCAGGTAAACGCTGAAAGAATTCCAAAGGAACAGAACTTCCAGATGGAGCCATGCGTCAAAGCAGTGGGATTTTTGCAGATCTAATACTGTGGGAAGCTCGAGTCAGTGGTGTGTCTGGGTGGTGGTCCGGAGTGGAGAAGATGCTGAACTCTGGGTCCACGTCTGAGTGCGGGGAAGGACTCGGCCCCTGACTGGCTGTCAGCTGTGAGAGGTACTCTTTGCTATGACAGTGCTGGCTGACCGTACCTTACACGTGATTTTACCCTTCTTCTGCATTATCTGTGACCCTCTATAAGCTGTGTAACCCATCTCTAAAAGGAGGCAGTGTTACAAATGGCCCAGACTAGGCCTCATTGAATTTTAGGAAATTCTTTCTGGAAGAAAGTGTTAGTCAGTCAGTCGTGTCCATCTCTTTGCGACCCCATGGACTGTAGCCCACCAGGCTCTTTATCCATGGAATTCTATCCGAGAATACTGGAGTGGGTAGCCATTTTATTTTCCAGGGGATTTTCCTGACCCAGGGATCGAACTCGGGTCTCCTGCATTGCAGGCAGATTCTTTACCGTCTGGGCCACCAGGGAAGCCCTCCTGGAAGAAAAGTGGCCATCAAGGGCACGGCCGGAGGAAAGCTGTTTTCAGTTGATTTTGGCCCTCCACCCCCACATCCCTGGAATGGTAGTCGCTCCAGTGCAGTGAGTTCCAAAGACATCTAGAAGCACTGGTTATATGCCAGGCATTAGCTTGTATGCACATCATATGTCACTTTATGCTCATAATAGCAAGTGGACACTACTGCTGTCTCCATTTTACAGATGGGGAATTAAATGCACAGAGAGCTGAAGTGACTTGCTTATGCTTACACAGCTGCTCAGTGGCAGAGACAGAAGGCAACCCTGGATGGGCTGCCTCTAGAACTCCAGAACCTGTGGTCTTCATAATGGTCTTCATGGACAGTCTCTGATCTACCGTCCACTGACTGTGGCCAACTCAGGTCCAACCTGGGCTGGTGTCAGTTCTCTGGAGCCCAGCTGGACAGGAAGGTTGAGTAATAAGCTTCAGAGCAGCGCTTCTCAGAATGGGGGCCATCTGGGGAGACAGACCATTGGGAGACTAAGAAGGACTCCTTGAAACCGAGTCCTTCTTTAACTGGCTGCCCAAAGGATCGAAGGGAGCAGGCGATGCCCTTTAGCCTACTGGCTGGCGCTCAGGAGGGCCATTAGCAGATGGTCACACAGAGCGGGTGCTCCACAGAGAGAATGGAGCAGGTGGAGGTAAATTCATGCTATGATATGTGGGTGCCGGAGCAGCGGGCGTTCAGTCTACACATTTTCAGGAAGCTCGGGGCTGCTTTCCATGTCATCAGTTCTGGGCAGGACCGTGTCTGTAGGTGGCAGACCTCATTGCAAGATCTGAGCACGGGAGTGGGAAAGGAGGAGATGTGGAGCAGATTAGAGGCACTCTGAGCCCAGGCTCTGCTGAGTCAAGATTTCATGCCTGTGTTTGCAGCTTCAACACTTGATACCTCCTGGGGCAGTAGAGTCGTGTTTCTGGAGAGGTGCCTGCATCCTCTCATTCTTCCCATGTCCCAGCTCCTGTGATGTCTGATGACTGCAGGGAGAGCCTCTGTTATCCTCTTTTGTTTTTTTAAATTTAAAAAGTTATTATTATTTTAAAGTTTATTTGTTTGGCTGACTGGATCTTAGTTGTGGCACACAGGATCCTATGGTTGTGGCATGTGGGATCTAGTTCCCTAACCAGGGATCGAACCTGGGCCCCCTGCATTGGGAGCATGGGGGTCTTAGCCCCTGGACCATCAAGGGAGTCCCTGTTGTCCTCTTTTATTTTTAAAATTAAAGAAAAAAATTATTATAATAAAGTTTATTTGTTTGGCTGTGCCATGTCTTAGTTGTGGCCCACCGGATCTGATAGGTGTGGTATGTGGGGTCTAGTTCCCTGACCAGGGATCGAATCTTGGCGCCCTGCATTGGGAGCTTGGAGTCTTAGCCCCTGGACCACCAGGGGAGTCCCTGTTGCCCTCTTAAACGGATACTCCTTGGTCCTATTGAATCCAACGTATGTTTTGTACCCTAGAACTCACCAAGCTCCAGATTTTCAGTTTGGAGTTTCTTAGTCTCCACTCATTTCTCTGCTGCCTCAAAAGAAAGTAGACTTCTAGTCCACTCACACCCTCATTCTCCTGGAAGACTGCCCCTCTGGAGCCATGGGAAAGATTGGCTCATTGGTCCCTAGGGAGGCAGGTGGCAAGCTTCCTAAATCGAGTTTCTTTTTTTCTTGTCCATTTGAGTGTCTCTTTCAGGCTCCCTATGGTCCTGGGATCACTCACATCTTCCCTCATTATTTCTTTCTTTTCTCTTTGTTTTGTGGAAAGCATTGTGATCCACCCGGAGCAGACCCAATGTGACCCAGACTGTATGGCCGTGCACCTCCCTTTACCAGCCACTATCTGTGTTATTTATTTTCCAATTTTCATAGTCAAAGCCCTACATTCTGCATAAAGGCTGTGTTCTTTCTCATTTCAGGAAACTCCATTCTCTAGGAATCTCCGGACTGAACTTTAAGAGTTTTATGTAACTTCATCAGCTTTGCCTTTAAAACCTCAGTCCAGTGCTGAGTAAACACTCTGGACTGCATGTCTCCTAGCCTTGGGAATTAGACTGTGTGCCTGTATTTTCCAACCTTGATTAATCTCAGTAGATTTTCTTTTCTTTTTTCCTCCCCTCCCCTAAGGCGTCATTACTTCCCATTTGTCCACAGTTCTTTTCTCCATTTTTCTTGTTAAGGACAGATTTAGAAAGTGAGATTAGTCTCGTGGCTATTTTGGAGTCATCATTAATTTTTGTCCCTCTTCATGCCTTAGCAGGCTGGCAGTCCCGTGTCTTTCTTCCCAGTTTCCTCTTGACGGCTTTGTGAAAGTCTCTTTTGTTCCTGGGTTAACCCCTTTTGTCTCATGGGGCTTGCCTTGGTCTTGAGGGGCCTCTGCCTTTTCTGGGTGGTCTTCTAGGTGATGCAGACATTGTGACTCTGGCTTGGAAGGGCATTGGGTCTCTCAGATCAGGCCTGGACCATCTGCTCCCCTTGATCTAAGCCATGGCAGTCCCCTGGCTTCCAGGAGGGGCTCCTCCCCGTGTTTCCTTTGAAAGCCTGAAATAGACCTTTAGAAGGTATGTCTCTCCCCATGATGTGCCAGGTCCTTGGAAGGGAAGACTAGGTCTTATTCCGTCATGTTTGTTTCATGCTAATTGCAGATTTGAAAAACGAATGAATGAGGGAGTAAATGAACGAGTAGAAACAGCATATACTTTGGAGGTGACATTGGATCTCCAGCTTTGCCAGCTCTTTCTTTATGTTGATGCTCTCTGCCAAGGAATGATGTCTCAGTATCCCTCCCAGAACAATGGGAGGGGACTCCTACCCTCCAGACCTTCATGTGAGGATTGAAAGAGTGAGCACACACTACCTCCCTTGGTGGCTGCACGTGGTAGATGCTCAGCACCCAGTCTGTCCTGTATCTTGGAAACCTTTGCAGAAGCTCAGAATTTCAGTCCTTGTTTAAGGCACGAGGAAGCCCAAGCTCTCAATAGGCGGATCTCAGGCTTCCCTGGAATTCAAACCCAATATTTGGGGAAAACCATGAACTCAAAGATAAGGGGGTTGGAAGGCTGTGTTGAGGAGCTGGTTGGAACCAGTGGAGCCTGGTTCTCCCTCCACATCCCCCACTATATGCCCCATTTGCTGTCAGGCAGTAAGGGTCAGACGCCTCCTCATCTTCTAGAGGGAGGGCTGGGTGCTTCCCTGCCAAGAGCCCCAGCCTTTCTTACACATGTGTGCATGTTCCATTGCTGCTGCTGCTAAGTTCTGTGCAACGCTATGGACTGTAGCCCACCAGGCTCCTCTGTCCATGGGATTCTCCAGGCAAGAATACAGGAATGGGTTGCCATTTCTTTCTCCACAGGATCTTCCCAACCCAGGGATCAAACCCATGCCTCCTGCATTGGCGGGCAGATTCTTTACAACTGAGCCACCTGGAAAGCCCTCTCTTACACACCAGTGTCCTAAGAGGTCTCCCCAGAGCTGTCAGTCTTAACCCCATCCCGCGATTGTTTTTTGTGCAAAGGGAAAGGGGTTTTTTTTTTTTTTTTAATTTGGTTGCACCATGCAGCATGTGAGATCTCAGTTCCCTGACCAGGGATTGAACCCACGGCCCCTGCCTTGGACGTGTGAAGTCTTAACTACTGGACCACCAGGGAAGTCCCAAGGTGATTGTTTAAACATTTCAATCAGAGCCTCATGAATGTGCCTCTGATGCTCTTAGACTGAGAACCAGATTCCCTTGGTCTTCCAGGTGAGCACGCGACCTGGACAGAGATCTGAGTGGGAAGCAATACAGGCCTGGTAGTGGCCTGGGGACTGACATCTCCCTCTCCACCTCTTCTCTTGCTCCCGCTGCCCTGCGTTTCCCTCCAAACCTCCATCATACCATGCTCATGGCCTTTAAAGTATTGCAAGTCTCCCTTGGGTGGGAAACTTTCATCAGCCCCCAGACTCTTTAGTTAGCTCTTACCCTGCCTTCCAGTTCCAGCTCGATAATGGATTGAAAGCAAACTTTTTATAACCCCCACCCCAACCCCTGCCTCAAGGGCTGTTCCCATCACTTTTCTTAGGGCCCTGTTCCTTTTCTTCCAGGACATTTGTCTCATAAAATATACATTGGAATTGAACAATTGTCTTAGTTCTGTGAATTCTCTGGACAAGAATACTAGAGTGGGTGACCATTCCCTTCTCCAGGGATCTTCCTGACCCAGGGATTGAACCCGGGTCTCCCACATTGCAGGCAGATTCTTTACCATCTGAGCTCCCTGGGAAGCCCCAATTCTGTGATGTTTGTTGTCTCTCCTGGGCTGAAAGCTCCCTGAAGATAGTCATCCTGCCTCCCTCCTCTACCACCTGGTACCCAGTCCTTGGCAGCCCCTGACACATGGCAGGCACATCAGTGGATGAATGAATGAGTGACTCGATAGAAGGGTTGCATCATCACTTGTTTCCCTTTCCTCACTGGGTAGCTCTGAAGCCCAGAGGCATTTGGGGCCCAGCCACTGGGCAAGAGAAAGTAAACTTCTGCCTTTGAGAATCTGATCAACCTCCTCTGATGCTTGTTGAGTCTGGTTCCATACTGTTGGTGTCACTCAAAACCAGTTGCCCCCAGAAATGCCTGCTCCAAGGGGAGGATCAGAGGGATGACCTCACCCACCCACCTGCCACCCCAGCATCGTCCTCCAAAAATGCATGGGCACCTTAGTCCCTTGTCTTTTTCCACATCTGGAGAGCCAGGTTGTGTCCCAGGTGCCAGGTAGCTCACCCCTCCCGGCGGCAGTGGGGCTGCCCCTCTGAGTGCCAGCTGTCTGTCTGCAATCAGGAGTCTCTACCGATGCCAGGGAGGGTGGTGTTTGCAAAGAGCAACTATGTGCTCCTTATTTATTGTGCAGAAAAGAAAACAAATTAAGGCCTTGTAATTATACAGTGAGGCATGTTCTTAAATAAAGCTTAAGCAGTCAGAACCCCATTTGAAATATTAATAATCGCGTTTCCCAGCAGCCTTCTCTCTCTCTCCTCTATCCCTCTCCTCCCATCCTTCCTTATTCCTCTTCTCCTCTGTTGCTCTCATGGGGGCAGGTCTCTACTGGGACCTCAACAGTCTCCTGAAAGCTTCGCTTGCCAGCTGGGACTGGGCATCCTTGTAATCCCACAGTTGTCTTTTCTTTTTTTTTTTTTTTAATGTATTTATTGGGCTGCATGAGTTCTTGGTTGTACATGGCATCTTCACTGCATCACTCAGGATCTTTTGTTGCGGCACACGGGCTTAGTTGCTCTGTAGCATGTGGGAATCTAAGTTCCCCAACCTGAGTCCCCTGAGTTGCAAGGCGGATTCTTAACCACTGGACCACCAGGGTAGTCTCCACACTTGTCTTTTCAAAGATCATCAACATTTTTTGTAGGTGTTTTCAGAGGTACGGGGCTGGTTGCTCTAGGATTTTCTTGACCACTAACCACCCTCATTCCTCAAGTTAAGCCTTGAGAAGAGGGTAATGTTGTGTTGAGGACCCGAGGATTGGAGCCAGTTGGAACTGGGCTCCATTCCCAGCTTGACTGCTGACCAGCTGCAAGACTTCAGTGAAGTTCATCTAATCTCTCTGAGCTGATTCTTTCTCTGGAGATAAAATCACCTCCCTCATAGGCTGATCTTGGGACTCAGATGAGATAATGATTTTAAAGTCCTGACTCATGGCAGGTTCTTACATATATTAGGTCTTTTCTTTGGATCACACCAAAATTTGGTGGAGCTTGTTTCTATTGGGAGCTTCCCTGGTAGCTCAGTTGGTAAAGAATCTGCCTGCAATGCAGGAGACCCCGGTTCAATTCCTGTGTCAGGAAGATCTCCTGGAGAAGAGATAGGCTAACCACTCCAGAATTTTTGGACTTTCCTGGTGGCTTAGATGGTAAAGAATCTGCCTACAATGTGGGAGACCTGAGTTCAATCCCTGGGTTGGGACGATCCTCTGGAGAAGGGAATGGCAACCCATTCCAGTATTCTTGCCTGGAGAATCCCCATGGACACAGGAGCCTGGCAGGCTATAGTCCATGGTGTCATAAAGAGTTGGACATGACTGAGTGACTAAACATAAGCACATTTCTATTGACCTGGACCCCACTTTCATTGATGTATCTAGAAAATGCTAAGCACCTCTTAGGTCTCCCTAAGCATCTGTGAGGGTCTTCCCTGGTGGCTCAGTGATTAAGAATCCACCTACCAATACAGGAGATGCAGGTTCCATCCCTGGGTCAGAAAGATCCCCTGGGGAAGAAAATTACACCCCACTCCAGTATTCTTGCCTGGGGAATTCCATGGACATAGGAGCCCAGAGGGCTGCAGTCCATGGGGTCACAAAGTGCTGGACATGGCTTGGAGACTGAGCATGCATGCAGGCATGTGTGAAATGAGTGCATGCGTCTGGGGCCCTGCAGGTGGACATAGAGTGGGGCCGTCACTGTCATGCATGGTGTCTATTCAGTTCAGTTCAGTCGCTCAGTCCTGTCCGACTCTTTGGGACCCCATGAATTGCAGCACGCCAGGCCTCCCTGCTCATCACCATCTCCCGCAGTTCACTCAGATTCACATCCATCGAGTCCATGATGCCATCCAGCCATCTCATCCTCGGTCGTCCCCTTCTCATCCTGCCCCCAATCCCTCCCAGCATCAGAGTCTTTTCCAATGAGTCAACTCTTCGCATCAGGTGGCCAAAGTACTGGAGTTTCAGCTTTAGCATCATTCCTTCCAAAGAAATCCCAGGCTGATCTCCTTCAGAATGGACTGGTTGGATCTCCTTGCAGTCCAAGGGACTCTCAAGAGTCTTCTCCAACACCACAGTTCAAAAGCATCAATTCTTCGGTGTTCAGCTTTCTTCACAGTTCAACTCTCACATCCATACATGACCACTGGAAAAACCATAGCCTTGACTAGACGGACCTTTGTTGACAAAGTAATGTGTTTGCTTTTGAATATGCTGTCTAGGTTGGTCATAACTTTCCTTCCAAGGAGTAAGCATCTTTTAATATCATGGCTGCAGTCACCATCTGTGGTGATTTTGGAGCCCCCCAAAATAAAGTCTGCCACTGTTTCCCCATCTATTTGCCATGAAGTGATGGGACCAGATGCCATGATCTTCATTTTCTGAATGTTGAGCTTTAAGCCAACCTTTTCACTCTCCTCTTTTACTTTCATCAAGAGGTTTTTTAGTTCCTCTTCACTTTCTGCCATAAGGGTAGTGTCATCTGCATATCTGAGGTTATTGATATTTCTCCCGGCAATCTTGATTCCAGCTTGTGCTTCTTCCAGCCCAGCATTTCTCATGAATGGTGTACATTTCCTTTTATGACTAATGCCTGATTCCTGAATAATATGGTCTCATAACCAACATGGCTGCAGTGCTTTATACCACTTCTAAAAAGTACCATCTCATTTAATACATAGTATTAAGGTGAAGTGGCAATTACTGTCATCCTCATTTTATTGCTGAAGAAACTGAGCAAGTGAATTGGCCAAGGCCCCAGAGCTGGAAGCAATGAAGCATGGATCAAGACCTGCACATGACTCTAAGTTCCTGGTCTTTTCTGCTACACTGTGCTGTTTCGTAAGTCGTCGCTGACCCCCAGGAGGGGATTCACCTCAGGGTCCTGATGATGCTCTGAGACTCACCATAGATCAATCACCACCTTGCTGTTCATTTCACTTTTTTTTTGTGAAATGGAAAACACATACCAACACAGGGTTAATGGTGATATGATGGTGGTTGGATCATTGCATGCCTGCTCAGTCACTTCAGTTACGTCTGACTCTTTGTGACCCCATGGACTGTAGCCAGAGAAGGAAATGGCAACCCACTCCAGTGTTCTTGCCTGGAGAATCCCAGGGACAGGGAGTCTGGTGGGCTGCCGTCTGTGGGGTCGCACAGAGTCGGACACGACTGAAGCGACGCAGCAGCAGCAGCAGCGGACTGTAGCCCACCAGGATTGAAGAAGGACCTGGGTCTTAAATGTGCCTTTGAAGGAAAATAAGTAATATTATATGGGTTTCCCAGGTGGCTGCCAATGCAGGAGATGTAAGAGACTCAGGTTTGATCCTTGGGTGGGGAAGATCCTCTGGAGGAGGACATGGCAACCCACTCCAGTATTCTTGCCTGGAGAATCCCATGGACAGAGGAGCCTGGTGGGCCACAGTCCATAAGGTCACAAAGAGTCTGCATGACTGAAACGACTTAGCATGCAAGCAATATTATATAGGAAGAGGGAGAAACTCATGAAGTGTGTGTGCAGTGTGCTCATGGTTACAAGCAAACAGGGAATGAAGCCAAGAGAAAAAGAGAAGAAACATTTATTGTGTTAAGCTCTGTTCTAGGCACTCTTCCAACAGTAATCTTGCTCAAATAAGGAATATTCTTTCTGTTTTACAAATGAGAACTCTAGGGCTCAGAGAGGTTATGTATCTTGTCCAAGGTTACACAGCTAAAGATATGAAGTGAAGTGAAAGTGAAGTCGCTCAGTCATGTCCGACTCTTTGCGACCCCGTGGACTGTAGCCCGCCAGGCTCCTCCATCCATGGGATTCTCCAGGCAAGAGTACTGGAACGGGTTGAAATGTCTGCTTCAGAACTCACTGTTTTTGTTGTTGTTCTCTCATGGTGCAAAGGCAAACTCACCTATCTGAGGGTGGTTAGGATCCCAACTTTCCCCAAAAAGAACATCAGAAAATTGTTTCTTCTTGGCAGAGAGACTGGTATCTTCTCAGTATCACTGATTTTGCTTATCATGTTCTCAGCCTCCATGTCCCGCTCCCTGGGGATTCAGCACCATGGCCAGAGCCCAAGGAGCCCTCTCAGGCTTTCCAGAAAGAGCTGAGAACAGCTCTCCAGAGAGAAGCTCCCAGTCTGATCCCCCCCTGTATCTTTTCTCTAGCATCATCATAGTCACTCACCTGTGTCCTTAAGTGCCATGCGGCACTCAAGAAGAGCATAGCATGTGTGGTGGACAGCTGGCCTGCTCTTTGCCAGCCTTGCCTGTGGGGTCCAGATGCAAGCAGAGGAGGAGATGTGAGAAAGGTGTGCTTGTCTAGGCTTCTCTCCCCCACCTGACCCATAGAGAGGGAATACGGACTTGTGGTTTATGACAGGATTACCCTGAAGTAGGGCATCATCTAAAACCACGGAATTGGGAAGGAGATGGGAAGTTGGAGTGGGATTCTTTCTTTCAGGGCAGAGCTCCCGGGGTCTGTGGTTCAGGTTTGCTGTGCCCATCGCTCTGGCCAAGACTGTTCTGTTTCTGTTGAGCGGGGGCCCTGAGCAAGCACAAGTGTCACGTGCCTTCTAGAGAAATAGTCAGAGGATACAGACTGTGTGAGAAACAGCAGAGCTGGCTGAGTTATGGGTTTGTCCTGTTTGACAGTGGGGGTTTGTCCTACGTGACAATGTGCTTTCGTTCTTGGAATGCTTTCATCTGAAAGCGCGACACAAAGTCCCAGCTGGAGGTCACACCTTCTGGCTGATATGTGTGTGTATGTACACACTCACACACCACACACAGGTGCACTCTCCAGTAGTTTGCTAAGGGCATGGATTCTGGAATCAGACTTAATCATTCAGGTGCTCTTTTAACATTACTGGCTTTGTGACCTTGAACTAGCTACCTAACCTCTAAGCTATGTTTTGTTTTGTTTTTTAAATGAGAGCAAATCATAGCAATAATGTGGGCCATAAAATGTTTTGAGAAAGATTCAGTGGACTAACATCTTTATTATCTAATATCTTTAGTGATTAGTTCCTAATAAGCACTCAATAAATATCACCTATTAGTTCTCTTTTTCAGGAAATTATTTCTGTATCCCAATTTTCTTTCGTTTATTCACATGATTATTGTTAATGATTCTGAAAAAATTCCCATAGCGGGGAAAAGTGATTAGCAAGTTAATTAATTATTTGCATTTGTCTTCAAAGCTCATGGTTTAAATTAAGCCGAGGTCAGCTATAGTCGTGCCAGAATAAAAAAGAATTAGTTGACTTTGGCACCCTATTTAATGCAAGATTTGTGAAATTCAGACCATACAGTGAAATTTACGTGTATGCTTTTATTTAACTAACAGTGATGGTGATCAAAGTGCTAACTATGTCTTCCACTCTGTGAAAAGAGCTGCCGGCAGAAACATGATTCATAAATTCTGGTGTGGACAGTTGCCCCTGGATGTGCCAGCCTTTGTCAGACTCAGGCACGAGTGCTCTTTCCCTCTGTTCTTCTCTCTCTCGTTTCTGTAAGTCTCCGTTTAGATCCAGGGCAGGAATAGAGACGCAGAGGTGGAAAACGGACACGTGGAGACAGGCAGGGGAAGGGGAAGTGGGACGAGTGGGGAGGATAGCGCTGGCGTATACACACTCCATGAGCTGCATAGCCCAGGGAACTCGGCCCGGTGCTTGGTGGGGACCGAGAGGTGTGAGATCGCGGGGAGGCTCAAATAGGAGGAGTGTATGTATACTTACAGCTGATTCACTTTGTTGCACAGCAGAAACTAACACAACATTGTAAAGCAACTATACTCCAATTAAAAAAAAAAAAAAAGTGCCTTGTGTCTGTAGGCAAATGCCCTCCCTTCCAGCTTAGATTCCAGCCTCATGCAGCCTGGGAGAAGGTGAAGAAATAGCCCCTTGGAGGTAAGAAACAGCCCACTCTACGTGGAACCAAGTGGAGGGATGGTAGATTCTGGGTTCCATGAATTCAGTGTAAGAGTTCTCATTTCATCCCTTCCTTCCGTAAGTCCCCATGGACTCTGTCAGGTCTCCGCAGGAGGGAGCACATGGTGAATAGGAACAAGCCCTGCTTCTCTCAAACATTTTGCAGAATTGGACAATAGAGACCAAAAGACTGTGCATGGTATAAATTACAGAAAACAGTGGTGTAATGACATTGTTTGGTGAATAAATTAAAGCCCTGAGTCATGAGGCCAATAACAGAGTGAGCAAGTGAGTTGGAGAAGTATAATTAAAAGGAGAAAAGAGATGTTTTCAGCTGATACTGGAAATGAGACCGAGATGGGGGTGGGGTGGCTGGATGGGGGCAGCTGGCCTCTTCCTACGGCTGTAGCTCAGCAGAGAGGCGGTAAGAGGCAGTCCAGCAAGGTGAGAGAGGAGGCCAGCACTTCCGAAACCAAGGAGGATAGAGTGGCGACCTGGAGAATTTTAGTGGAAGGAAAAACCATATGAGCTTTGGAAATAGAGATAATTGTAGGTCCTGAACACTGCAGTGATTTAGGATAAGGAGGGATGGGAGAGGTCTGTGCAAAGACAGATAAACTGGGGAATGAGAAGGGGCATCAAGGTTGGGGCTGGGTGTCCTCAGGGTCATGGTGTTCTGACAGTTGTTCTCTTGAGTCTCTAATATTTGCAGCTCTGGACTTTCTTGAAAATAAAGTTACTTGCCCTTTTTAAGGATTAGAAAAAACAAGATATTTTATACAAGGACACCCAGCGTGGGCCAGCTGACATGCACAGATGTGGACACTGTGGCCAGGCTGACTGCATCTCACAACCCTGTGGGGCCAGGAGAAGTTTAAGACAATGCAGAAAAAGTCAAATTTCTGAGCCACAAGCGAACTTTGTCAGACAGGTCCCTTTCCCCAGATTCATCTGGAAATGTTATCAGGGAAGGGGTGGGGGAATGTGTCTTGTTCACTCTACGCTCCAGTGCCTAGCCTTGCCTGGCAGAGACTAGGTACCAGATCAGCATGTGTCGAATGATGGAGGGATGGGGTTTGCTTTTCAATGGAGCAAAAGCTGCGATGGGGCTAAAGGTGGTTTTGTTTAGAGAATTTGCTCAGCTTTTTTGTTCTGGGTTGTGAAGCAACACCTAGAAGAGGGCGTGACACAGAGTAGGAATTTATTACAATTATCGTCCAAACTGGGATGTTCTGAGAGCAGCGGGGCAACTAATGGGATGTGATTCCAGGGCCACAGGTATAAACTGGGACTGTCTGGGTACACCTTGCTGTGTGGTCATCTGTTGTCAGTACTTAGTGAATGAATTAATCTTGTATTCTTGCAGATATATGAGGAAAAGGGAATGTTTTGTAGGTTTGCCTTCTTTCAGCCAAATTGCATTCACTTATCCTTGGGTTCATTCAACAAATATTTACCAAGCACCTACCAGGTGTATGCCAGGTATTCTGCTGTATCAGGTACACAAAGAGACAGGAAATAAGGATGCCTGCTGTCTAAAAGTGAGCCAGAGTGTTGATAGGCACATTATATGATGCTATGAAGTGAAAGTGAAAGTTGCTCAGTTGTGTCCAACTCTTTGCGACCCCATGGACTATACAGTTCATTAAATTCTCCAGGCCAGAATATTGGAGTGGGTAGCCTTCCCCTTCTCCAGGGGATCTTTCCAACCCAGGGATTAAACCCAAATCTCCTGCATTGCAGGTGGCTTCTTTACCAGCTGAGCCACCAGGGAAGCCCAAGAATACTAGAGTGGATAGCCTAGCCCTTCTCCAGGGGATTTTTCTGTCCCAGGAATTGAACCGAGGTCTCCTGCATTGCAGGCAGATTCTTTAAGAACTGAGCTATGAGGGAAGCCCTATAATGCTATGACATCTGGCTCCTCTAAGAATGTCTGGTACATGCCTCATCACCCTCCGTGACTCCCTAAAATGTCCCTCCTCTAACCAGCCTTCCTAACCACCATCTCCAGACAATGCTTTCTCCATGCACATGCGGAGATGGTGGTTCTCCAATATTCTGGCCTAGAGAATTTAATGGACTGTATAGTCCATGGGGTCGCAAAGAGTTTATTCCAGATGCTGGGAATAGAATTGTGACTAAGACAGTGCGTCTCCGACCTCACAACCAGATCTTCTACAAGTCCCCGCTACGCCTGCGTCTCCATTCCTTGCCTGCAGATAGGCTTATCAGTGCCATTTTTCTAGATTCCGTATACATGCATTAATATACAATGTTTGTTTTTATCTTTCTGACTTACTTCACTCTGTGTAACAGACCTGTGGACACAATAGGGGAAGGAGAGGGTGGAACGAACTGAGAAAGTAGCATTGACATTTATTCACTATTCACTACCATGTGTGAAATAGACAGGTAGCGGGAAGCTGCTGGGAGCTCAGCTCAGTGCTCTGTGGTAGTAACTGCATATATAGTAACAACTG
This sequence comes from Cephalophus harveyi, assembly GCA_006410635.1. NCBI lineage: Eukaryota > Metazoa > Chordata > Mammalia > Artiodactyla > Bovidae > Cephalophus > Cephalophus harveyi. The sequence continues at coordinate 525,222 of SJYT01019543.1, read as the reverse complement.
ATACACTCTGTATGCCAGAAACCCATGCAACGTTGTAAAGCAATTATCCTCCAATTAAAAAAAAAATAGAATATCGTCTAATCCATCAGGTCTGCGATGGGGGAATTACAGTGTGTGACTGGAGGCAGGAGGCTTGCTGGGGGTGACCCTGGCAGAGCACTTGGTCAGGAAAGAGACTTCCAGATCCTCAGTTTGACTGAGGGGTAGCTGAGCATCGCCCACCCCTGCACACCTCCCGTCTGGTGATGTGGGGTAGGTTTTCACCCTGCCCTCCGTCCTCTGCTATTGTCAATGGGCAAACAGAGCAGCCACAAGACTGGACCGGGGCAGCCACTGTCGTGTGCAGAGGTGGGAGGCTCACAGGTCTCCCTGGGCCACCTGGAAGTCTCCGGATCCAGGGGAAGAGCCTGGGTGGGAGGTGATGGGTAGACGGGAAGCCAGTGCAGGGGGAGGGAGCCCGGGTATTGCTTCGATAAGGCCCATCTGCTTCCCCATCCAGAGCTTTTGAATGTAATATGAAAATGTTCCTCATTATTTTCCTTGGATGGGTTTGCTATCCTGATGATATTAATTATTCTTAAAGGTCAACAGCGCTCTTTCGAATCCCCTTCTGTTCTATCATGTAATCAGTTAATTAATTGGAAACCATTTAGCAGCGTCTGCTGAGCGCGTTGCCGGGTGCGAGTTTTCTTGTTTTGCTGCTTCTGTGGTGATGGTTCCCTCCACGTGCCTCTTTCCTTCCAAGAATTTGGGAAATTGAGCGTGGGCCGCACCCTGCATCCCCCCTCCCCTGGTGGACCCCCCACTTTGTTCACAGTTGTCATGTCATCAGCTTTTTTCCTCTTGAGTCTCTACAAGTAATAATAGCTCGTTTCCATTCAGTGCCTATGCCGGGCACTATGTCCGTGTGTATTAGTTAATTCTCACTTTCTAATGTGGTAGAGATTTTGTTCCTGGGTTCCAACCCTGAATCAGGAAGATCCCCTGGAGTAGGGAATGGCTACCCACTTCAGTATTCATGGTGGTAAAGGGAGCCAACCAAGAATTATATAGCTAGAAAGTGGCTGAGCAAAGACAGAAACTTCTAGAAGCCTTCTATCCTGTGTGCTAGGATGCTGGTGCTTCAGAGCATCTGGGAGAGGAGACTTGGGTCGTTGCTGAAGAATCTTATTTAGAATTCTTAGTCACAAGTGTTGCTGGTTCATAATGTGTGTGTTTAGTTGCTCAGTCGTGTCTGACTCTTTGTAACCCCTTGGAGGTAGCTCACCAGACTCCTCCGTCCATGGGATTCTCCAGGCAAGAATACTGGAGTGGGTTGTCATTTCCTTCTCCAGGGGATCTTCCTGACTCAGGGATCAAACCCACATCTCCTGCATTGGCAGGCAGATTCTTTAGCACTGAGCCAGGAGGGAAGTCTTAGTGCGTTACAGTGTGGGATTGGGCTATTAAATGCACAGCCTTTAAAGAGTGCCAGCCCAGAGTGAGGACCACTGGGCACGTGAGCTTCTGTCATTACTACCACCTGCAATACCTCAATGACCCCAGCCAGGCATCGAGGATGTGCTATGAGCCAAGAACTTTTTTGGGGGCACATGCACTAATTTAGCTTGATTTTCCAGGCTGCTCTTTAAGCCTTCTGCTTTTGACTTCTGTAGTTTGGATGCATAGACTGAGACCCAGAGAGGTTCAGTAACTTTTTCAGGAAGAATCATCCAATCTGGGAGGGCCAGAGCCACCCAGCATTAGCCCGATGGTCTGACTCCAGAGTCTGGGCTACTTACCAGTAAGCCAGCAGTTCTCACACTTAAGCCTGAGTCAGCGTCACCTGGAGTGCTTGATACAACACAGGGCGCTGGGCGAACCCCATGAGTGCCCTCCTCTGCAGCTCTGGGGTGAGGGCCCTGGGAATGTGCATTTCCAAGTCCACACTGATGCTGCTGCTGCTGGTCTGGGGACCACGCTTGGAAAGTCTCTGCCTGCCCGACGGATTCGGCTTCACAGAGCGGTGCAGCCAGGACATGATAAGGGTCTCCATCACACGGGCTGACCAGGGGCCCCCTGCAGTGACAGCTGTCCGTGCAAACTCCATCTTAAAAGTTAATCTGTTTCCCAGCTCCTCAGATGTTCTTTGTGACTGAGCCTCCTGGCCAGACCGGGCAGAGGAAAAGGCCCTGAGCACCAGCGCATTTGTTTGTCCTCTGGGCTCTGCCAGACGCTGGGCAGGCAGCATCTTCAGCTCCTTATTTCTGCGGTCTGTGGTCCGGGAGGGGGAGGGACAGGGAGCGGGAGGGAATCTGAGCTGCTCTGGTTCATAGAAGCCCAAAGCCTGCAGGCCATTGTCAGCAAAGTCACCTCTGTTCTGCCCCGGCCACTCCAGAGAGTGGTCTCAGTTAGCCAGTTGTCCCTAATCAATGACACTGTGCTCCAAGCTTCTAGAAAATCTCCAAGCTCCTCCAGAGGGCCACTCCCCAGGCAGCCAGGAGCGTGGCCTTTGGCACAGAGCCGCAGGCACAATCGTTTCTCCCGGAGTGTGGCTCTGGCCCGCTGTTGCCACGCGCCTGCCTGCCGCCTGCCTCTCCCAGCCCAGCACCACCCTCTCCGCCCTCGCCCTGGTGGCCCTTCCACTCGCTGTGCTCCCCAGCCCCAGCCTGGGATTGCACTCGTTGGTTTGGAGGCTGTGGTTCTGTCCTCTTGTTTTTTCTCTGCTCCCTTTCCACAGGCCCGTTTCTTGTATCTCCTTCACTGACTCTCACTTTTCCCCTCATCCTCCAGGGTCTCCAGGCATGGAGTTTCAAAAGCCCTCCTTCCTGGAGGGAGTCCCCATGGGGTTTCCCTAAAACAACCTCCAGGTGGTAAACCCACGCTCAGAAACCATTCTAAGGAAAGGGGCCAGGGGTGGGGGTAGGGGAAGCAGACAGATTCATCCTGCAAATCCAGGAGGCACTTTGATCCAATTTGTTCATTTCCATCAATTTCCAGTGTGGTGACAGCCCTTCTCCAGACTTCTCAGTGACATCTCCCCATTGGCGATCCTCCACCAAATTGCAGGCGGGAATGGCTAAGTCCCCTTCCTAGCTATGAACAATGACATTTGTTCCTAGGAGCCTTTATAGGAATTGCTTAGCTCCTGACAGAGTGTCTCTTTACATCCTAATTTTCTTATGTATGTTTGATCGTCCAACCTTTCCAGACAGTAGGATTTGATAGGTACTCCCAGGTTGCTCAGTGGTAAAGAATCCACCTGCCAGTGCAGGAGATGCCAGAGACGTGAGTTCAATCCTTGGGTTGGAAAGACCCCCTGGAAGAGAAAATGACAACCCACTCCGGTATTCTTGCCTGGGAAATCCCATGGACAGAGGATCCTGGCGGGCTACAGTCCATGGGGTTGCAGAGTCAGACATGACTGAGTGACTGAGCATGCATGTAAAGTAAACTCACCGGGAAAGCAAAACTTCACTAAATCAGTGGTTCTTAAAGTAAACTTCCCAAACCAACTACATCAGCATCCCTTGGGAGCTGCCTGGAAATGCAAATTCTTGGCCTGAGTCAGAATCTCTGGAGGAAGGTGGAGCCTGGCTGTCTGGTTTACAAGCCTTTGGGTGATGCTGATACTGAGTTGGAAAACCTCTCTGCAGATGCTTTCCTCAAATCCACACCTGGCCCGTGTTTCTTCAAGTATTCATCTTGAAGGAGGGTTGGGATGCCATGTCAGCCTAATCCGATTTCTGTATAAAAAGGCCCAAAGCAACTTTTTGCTTACAATTTTAAGAGAGCCATGTGTTGTCCAGTCACTAAATCATGTCTGACTCTTTGTGATCCCATGGACTGAAGCACACCATGCTTCCCCTATCCCTCACTGCCTCCCAGAGTTTGCTCGAACTCATGTCCAGTGAGTCAATGATGCTATCCAATCATCGCATCCTCTCTTACCCCCTTCTCCTCCTGCCCTCAGGCTTTCCCAACATCAGGGTCTCTTCTAGTGAGTCAGCTCTTTGTATCAGGTGTCATAAGTATTGGAGCTTCAGCTTCAGCATCTGTCCTTCCAGTGAATATTCAGGTTTGATTTCCTTTAGGATTGACTGGTTTGATCTCCTTGCTGTCCAAGGGACTCTCATAAATTTCCCTTAAATCCCAAGAGTAGATCTCAGAATGAGGACAGGTGACTGGCCTGGCTACCAGGTAATTAGCAGGAAAGTGCTTTCTGCATCTTGAAGAGCAGCATGGCCTTCCTGCCCCTGCCTGTCTCCCTCCCCACCTGCCTCCGCTGGACTCAGGTTTCCCTGGTCCTGACAGCATCTCACATAGATGCCCAGGCAGAGCCTGCACCAGGCTCAGCTCTGGCTCCCTCCTCCCGCAACAGTCCCTGCTTCACTCTTAGTCTCTACAGTAGCCATCCCTCAGCATCATCCAGGGGGATTAATTCCAGACTCTGGCCATGTTCCAAACTCTGAGGATGCTCAGCTCCTTTATGTGAAACAGCATAGCACTGCCTGCCCTCGGTATGTGCAAGTTCTGCATCCACTGATTCAACCAGCCGTGAATTCCATCCATGGTTGGTTGAATTTGTGGATGTGGAACTCGAGGATGCAGAGGGCAGACTGTGATCGCTGTTTCCAGGTTTTCTCACAGATGCTCTCTGCATCTTTGCTTTTCTCCTGCCACAACAGCTCTGGAGTAAAGAGTGGGTGTGATGCTTTGGCCCCCATCACCACATCATCCTCCATGGACTGGAGCGTCTCTTGGGGTGGTGGTGCTCCCCAGCCAGGCCAGCCTGCGCTGCCCCTGAGCGGGCTACTGCTGGAAATGCCTGCGTCTGCAGGCTGTGGCCGCCGGGCTGTGCCTGCCCAGGGCTCCAGTGACTGCTCACCTACTTCAAGGCAATTAGCTTTTTGTTAATTTGTCTGAAAAGAAGCTCCCAGGGAGTAAATCCCCCAGAATAGTCTCGGTGACACTCGAGGTCTGGTATGATGCAGCGAAGTGAAGGAGCGAAGCTGACTTTCAGGCCTTTTCTGGAGTTTTGTTGTTGTTTGATTGCTAAGTCACGTCCAACTCTTTGTGACCAGTGGACTGTAGCCCACTGGGTTCTTCTGCCCGTGGGATTCTGCAGGCCAGAATACTGGAGCAGGTTGCCGTTTCCTCCTCCAGGGGATCTTCCTGACCCAAGGATCGAACCTGGGTCTCCTGCACTGCAGACAGATTCTTTACTGTCTGAGCCACCAGGGACCATATACTAAATATTTTAGACTTTGAGGGCCTTTCCGTCTCTGTCACAGCAGCTCAGCCCTGCTGCTCTAGTGCAGAAGGGCCCTGTGTTTGTTTTCTTTTGCTGGTGTAACAAGTTGTGGTGGACTTGACAAAGGGATTGTCTTCCACTCTGTGGGTTACAGGTCCCACACGGGTCTCCCTGGGCTAGACTCAAGGTGTTGACAGGCCGGGTTCCCTTCTGGGGCCTCTAGGGGTGAATCCATTTCCCTGCATCGAGGTCGTGTGCATGTCTTGGCTTTTGACCCCCTCCCCCCATGACATCCCTCTGTGCCTTCTTCTGTGTTGCATCCCTCTTGACCTCTCTGCCTCCCTCTTCCACCTTTAAGGACCTCTGTGGTTACTCTGGGGCCACAGGATAATTAAAGGTAATTTCCTCATCTCAACTCTTACCGTTAATCACATCTGCAAAGTCTTTTTTGCCCTAGAAGCTGACATATTCACAGATACCGCGGTTGAGACCGTGGACATCTTGGAAGATATTTATCCCACCTGAACCATAGACATAGTACACGCATGCTTACTCGCTCAGTTACATCCAACTTTTTGCACCCCCATGGATTGTAGCCCACCAGTCCTATGGGATTCTCCAGGCAAGAATACTGGAGTGGGTAGCCCATTCTCTTCTCCAGGGGGTCTTCCCGACCTGGGAATGGAACCTGGTCTCCTGCATTGCAGGTGGGTTCTTTACCATTTGAGCCACTAGAGAGAAGCTACAATGTGCAAATAAATGGACATGGCTGTCTTATAATAAAACTTTATTTATAAAAGCAGAGTGCTGGCCCACAACTATAGCTTGCTGACCTTGGCACTCAACGATTAATGAATCTGCATCCAATTCTAACATGTGACTTTCTCCACCATCAAGCAATTCTGGGTCACCAGCTGAGGGTCTCACAATTCAACTCAATTCTGACATTATCTACCCTGAAATCGCATCAGACTACACAGAGTAAGGGTTCAGTCCCACCAGACCACCCTCCACTATAGGTGGTAATCGCGAGTCCAGGTTGTCACCTGGGTTTCTGAGCAACTGGCTAGAAATCAGAGGTTGGATGACCCACTCCTTAGGTTTGATCAGTTTGCTAGTGTGGCTCACAGAACTCAAGAAACTCTTTTACTCTAGATCAGTGGTGTATTGCAAAGGACATTAAAGGATACAAGCCAACAGCCAGATGGGGACTTTCCTGGTGGTCTAGTGGTTACAACTTCACGCTTCCAGTGCAGGGGACCCGGGTTCAATCCTTGGTCAGGGAACTAGAGCCCATATACTACAGCTAAGTTCACATGCCTCAACTAATGATCCTGCCTGCCACAACTAAGAGCTGGTGCAGCCAAATAAATAACTATTTAAAAAAAACCAACAGCTGGATAAAGAGATACGAAGAACAAAGTCCTAAACAAGGGAACCTCTGTCCCCATGGAGTTTGCAGCTTGACATGGTGACACATAGAAGTATTCTGGTTTCCTAACCCCAAATCCTACCCTTCTGGGGTTTTACAGGGCTTCATTACATCATTGGCCATTGGTGATAGATTTCCTCTCCCCTCACTGGAGATCAGGGGTGGGACTAGAAGTTCTAACCCTCTATTCATAGTTGATTCCCCTGACCACCAGATGAACATCTTTAGGGGATTTCTACAGTCACTTGACTCTCTGAAGCAATCTCAGGAACTGAAGCCAGGAGACTGAGTCTTATAACAAAAGATGCTCCTGTTTATCTGTTCTTAAAGAAATAACAAGGGTTTTGGGAGCTCTGTGTCAGGAACTGTGGATAAGGACCAAACATATACTTCTTATTTTGACCATCATTTCTCTAATCAGTGGTCCCTAGTCTTTTTGGCACCAGAGATGGGTTTCATGAAAGACAGTTTTCCCCACAAACTGGAGGTTGAGGGGGATGGTTTCAGGATGATTCAAGCCCATTACATTTATTGTGCACTTTATTTCTATTATTATTGCTTCAACTCTGCCTCAGATCATTAGGTATTAGATCCTGGAGTTTGGGGATCCCAGTTCTAAGTATATTTTGTGCAGTGATTATTTTTGCCTGACATTTCATGAAGAAGTTTCTGGGATCCAGTAAGTTTGAGAGGGGCTTCCCAGGTGGCTCAGTGGTAGAGAATCCACCTGCCAGTTCAGGACACTTAGGTGTCAGGAAGATCCCCTGGAGAAGGAAATGGCAACCCACTCCAGTATTCTTGCCTGGAGAATCCCACGGACAGAGAAGCCTGGTGGGCCACAGTCCATGGGGCCACCAAGAGTCAGACACGATGGAGCAGCTAAACAAGAACAACAACAAATTTGAGAGACTCGATGGGTCAGATCCTTCACTCGGTAAAAGTTCTGAGAAGTTCTGCAGTACATAAGCCTGTTTAATTTCATTTAGTGCCACGTTTTTCAAGCAACATGAAATTTTTGGCCTTGTAATACTCATTAGCATACAGAAGACCTCAGCTTCCCAGGAACGTTCTCTGGGAAACCCAGGGTTTAGCTCAGCCCCAGGCCTTGTGGACAAGCTGCCTCCAGTCTCCTGATTTCAGGTCAAGACACCAGTCACGTCACTTGAGATTTGATTAGAGAAAGCATTTTGGCTTCATTAAAGTTCATTAAATGAGCCATCCAGTGTAATTTAGCTGAATAAAAATGGCTCAAATGGCTTTAACCCACACCCCCCTTTTACAGCAATTTAATTGAGGGAAAAGCAAATATATCAATGACGTAGAAAAATACTCCTTGGCCTTCAAGAGGAACACTGGGTGGCAGCGTCTGCTTCCTTGTCACAGGGGCTGGATTTTAGGGGGTTGGCTCAAGGGGGACCCCTCAGGGGTCGGCAGCAGCCCTAGTGATGAGATGATCCGGAGCTTCCTTCCTTCAAGGAGGCTGAGGGCAGCCACCCTCACTTCGCCCCACGGTGGGCAGCAGGCATCTCTGGTGTGTGCAAAGTCCCACGTTCAAGACCATGAAGTGTAAGCTCCCTGGTTCTGGGAGAAGCTCCCTGGTTCTGCCAGCCTCCTCTTTCTCTGTGGTTTGTTCCTTTTTAAGCAAACTCTTTGTAAGGTTGGTGCTGCTGCTGCTGCTAAGTCGCTTCAGTCGTGTCCGGCTCTGTGCGACCCCACAGACGGCAGCCCATTGGACTCCGCCATCCCTGGGATTCTCCAGGCGAGAACACTGGAGTGGGTTGCCATTTCCTTCTCCAATGCATGAAAGTGAAAAGTGAAAGGGAAGTCGCTCCGTCGTGTCTGACTCAGCGACCCCATGGACTGCAGCCCACCAGGCTCCTCCGTCCGTGGGAGTTTCCAGGCAAGAGTACTGGAGTGGGATGCCATTGCCTTTTCCGAGGGTTGGTGCTGCATCAAGGAATTCTTCTTTCTTGGACTTTTCTTCCACATCCGTCAGTGATTTCAAACGAATCTTGGTGTGGCTTAGCAGGGGAGGGAGTTGACTGTCTCCAAGAAGACCAAAGAGATAAATCTTTCATGGGAAAAATTCGAAAGGTGGAGACAAATCGCTGAGGGGGTGTGGGGTCTTCAGGAAGGAAGAACTGCCTCTTTCATACACTGCATGCATGGATGGAGGAAGTCAGAATTACATCATGATGATCTCACCAAGCCACAGCCCCCACGAGCTTGTGAGAGTAGAAGGGGGTGGCCTTTTGTTGTTCTCTGGGTGGCCACGCCTGATGCTTGGAGCTCGTTGTTCAGTCACTCAGTCCTGTCCGACTCTTTGCAACCCCATGGACTGCAGCATGCCTGGCTTCTCTGTCCTTCACTACTTCCCAGAGTTTGCTCAAACTCATGTCCACTAAGTTGATGACGCCATCCAACTGTCTCATCCTTTGTCACCCTCTTCTCCTCCTGCCCTCAAACTTTACTAGCATCAAGGTCTTTTCCAATGAGTTGGCTCTTTGCATCAGGTGGCCAAAGTCTTGGAGCTTCGTATGGTTCTTAGAATAATGCTTTCTGCAAGCAGCAGGGTGAATCCTCCAGGAAAAGCCGGTGACTGTGGCATTCACGATTGGGATGCCAGCTGAGCACACTCCTGGGTCTCTGTGCTCTCTTGCAACCATCTTTTGCAAGAGGAGACTAGCATATGCCTGGGGCAGGAGCTGACCAAGCAGACAGGCCCCAGATTGCATCTTCGTGGCTGGACCCTGATTGGGAAGCTGGTTTCCTGGGGTCATGAAACATAGGCACAGAGAGGGCGGGACTGAAAATCAAGACTTGGACGCTTTCAGAGATCACAGTTGGGCATCCAACTCTGCTGTCAGGACCTTGGGGGCAAAAGAGGGGCTGAGGATAGGTGTGCTTGTCTGCTAGGGCTGCCATAAACGCTGCAGACTGGGTGGCCTCAACAGCAGGAACGATGGCTTCTTCACAGTTCTGGAGGCTGGGAGTCCAAGATTAAGGTGTCAATAGGGTTCCTCTCTTCTGAGGGCTCTTGCCTCAGCTTGTAGATGCTGACTTTTCCTCCTGGTGTCTTCTTGTCATCTGCCTCCGTGCATGTCTGTGTCCGAATCTCTTCTTATAAGGACACCAACCATATTGGATTAGGATTCATGGCCTCCTTTAGTCTTAATTACCTTTTTTTTCAAAGATGAAAAAACAATATTTACTTTAATATTTATTGCCATACATTACATTCCCAAATTTCAAAAAAATAAGGTTGTAGGCAGATGAAATTACGAGAAACCTAGCAAAGTGCATCAATAACATCATATTCAGTGATGAAACACTGGATGTTTTTCTTCTAGGTTTAGTAACAAGGAAAATAAGCTGTCTTACTTCTTCTACTCAACATCACACTGAAAATCCTAGCTAGTACAATAAGTCAAGAAAAAGGAAAATCAATTGGGTTGGGGGAGGAGCACCCAGGGTTTAATGCAGGTTGTGAAAAATGTATCCAGTTGGATATGCTCAGTGCTTCTGAGGGCTCCGTAGCATAGGGATAGCTAGGCACCTGTGGCCAACAGTCCATTCCACACTCGAGTCCTAAGACCCAGGCTGCCCCAGGCCTGCCTCTGCTGATAGGACAGGAGGCACTGCCGAAGTCAGCCGCACCCTTAATCTGGGAAGTCCACGGAGACTTCCATCTTCAGCATCGCTTTGTGGGTGGGAATTAGCGTCTCCTTCTCAACCTTTTTAGCAAACTGGAGGGTCATCCCCCAGTTGTCTCAGTGTTTGGGAAATAGAAGTATTCACCTGGTTGGCTTCTTTTGACCACAGAGTCTATCTTTTTATTTTTTTTTTAGTTGGAGGAACATTGCTTTACAATGCTGTGTTAGTTTCTGATGTACAACAACATGAATCAGCCACATGTGTGCTAAGTTAGTTTAGTTGCGTTCGACTCTTTGTGACCCTGTGGACTGTAGCCCACCAGGCTCCTCTGTCCATGGGATTCTCTAGGCAAGAATACTGGAGTGGGTTGCTATGCCCTCCTTCAGGGGATCTTCCTGACCCAGGGATAGAACCTACGCCTCTCAAGTCTCCTGTATGGGCAGGAGGATTCTTTACCACTACGCCACTTGTGAATCAGCCATAAGTATACATATCTCACCTCCCTCTTGAACCTCCCTCCCACCCTCATCCCACCCCTCCAGGTCATCACAGAGCACTGGGCTGAGCTCCCTGTGTTATACAGCAGCTTCCTACTAGCTATCTGTTTTACATATGGTAGTGTATATATGGGGCTTCCCAGGTGGCGCTAATGGTAAAGAACCTGCCTGCCAATGCAGGACACCTGGGTTTGATCCCTGGGTCAGGAGGATCCCCTGGAGAAGGAAATGGCAACTCATTCCAGTATTCTTGCCTGGAGAATTCCATGGACAGAGGAGCCTGGCAGACTAGAGTCCATGGGGTCGAAAAAGAGTTGGACATGGCCGAAGCAACTGAGCACAGTGATCAGCCCGGTTCAGTTTAATTGCTCAGTCGTGTCCCTTTGCGCCCATGGTGTACATGTTGTCAATCCCTAATCTCCCAGTTAGCCCCCTTCTCCTTCCCTTGCTGTGTCCTTCTCTACATTTCAGGGTCCATGTTGAGTGACGCTTTTGTTGGATGGTAGGGTTCCCAGGGTAGAGGGTGACATCCTCCCGACTCTTGGGGCTCCATCCTGCTGCAGTTGGGCACCCCTTTAGGAGGGTCACGGAACTACTTTCCATCCCAAGGTTCCCTCTGTTCACCACGGGGCTAATGCTGGAGGGGCCACCTCAGCCTCTGTCTCCCTCAGGGTCAGATTTGGCCATCTGGCACCTTGTTTCCAGAGCACCCAGGAGCTGCATCATCGCTGTTCATTACTCTGGGCCCCAGAGTCTGGGCTGTGAGAGGAGCAATAGTGCAGGACAAAATTAATGGCTTTGTTTGGTAGTCTCAGATGAGGGATACGGGGCAAGGTCATGGGGCTTGATTTTGGGAAAGTGTTTGATGCATCATCTCGTAAAATCTTGCTCACCAAATTAATTCCAGCGGTCAGGTGACTTGGAAACTGGCCATGGACTCGAGCAAAAGTCAGAGACGGGTGATAATGGATCTGTGAGGGAGGAGGCGCGGGACTGCTGTGCAGCTCAGAGGCAGGATGGTTCTTAATTAAACCTTTGTCTGATGTGTGGGGTAACCGGCCCATCAATAACTGATGACAGGTGAATACAGGCGAGGCATCAGCTAGAAGGAAAAGCAGGGGCAGTGGGTGGTAGGCGGGTGGTAAGTCTTTGCTTCATCTTTCCGATCTGCCCAGCCCCATGAGCGCTTATGTAGGCGAGGGCAGGATGGCCAGAGGCGTGCCCTGCTTGCCTTGCTGGGGGTGAATATGCTTGCCTTTGCTTGTGCTGTGTGTGTTTGTCTGCCTCCGGGCTGGATGCTTCTATTGTGTGTCTCTGGCAGGCCGCGGTGTGCAGTTGCCCAGGTTGTGTATACAGTCTCCTCCCGGGACGTGTGCAGCACAGTGTTGCTCTCTCTGGGGACAGGCACTGTGCTGTGTGTATGTGGACCTGGGCATTTACGTGTCTGTGTGTTGGTTGCAAATGTTCCCAGGTATGTCGTTTTGTTGCCTGTTGCTGGAGTCTTTACGTGAAGACTGCTCCGTTCAGTTCAGTTCAGTCGCTCAGTCATGTCTGACTCTTTGCGACCCCATGAATTGCAGCACGCCAGGCCTCCCTGCTCATCACCATCTCCCGGAGTTCACTCAGACTCACATCCATCGAGTCCGTGGTGCCGTCCAGCCATCTCATCCTCTGTCGTCCCCTTCTCCTCCTGCCCCCAATCCCTCCCAGCATCAGAGTCTTTTCCAATGAGTCAACTCTTCGCATCAGGTGGCCAAAGTACTGGAGTTTCAGCTTTAGCATCATTCCTTCCAAAGAAATCCCAGGGTTGATCTCCTTCAGAGTGGACTGGTTGGATCTCCTTGCAGTCCAAGGGACTCTCAAGAGTCTTCTCCAGCACCACAGTTCAAAACCATCAATTTTTCAGTGCTCAGCCTTCTTCACAGTCTAACTCTCACATCCATACATGACCACAGGAAAAACCATAGCCTTGGCTAGACGGACCTTAGTCGGCAAAGTAATGTCTCTGCTTTTGAATATACTATCTAGGTTGGACATAACTTTTCTTCCAAGGAGTAATCGTCTTTTAATTTCATGGCTGCAGTCACCATCTGCAGTGATTTTGGAGCCCCCCAAAATAAAGTCTGCTCAGAGCTGTTCAACTTTGATTGGCAGCCTCTGAGCCTCAGTTTCCTCATCTATTGTGTGGAGATCATAGCAATACCCGCCTTGTACAGTTGCTGTAAATATTAAATGAAATCGTGAAAGCAAAAGTGGGTAACTGAGTTGTTGTCATTGTTATTTTGTTGCTAAGTTGTGTCTAATTCTTCTGCAACCTCATGGACTATAGCCCGCCAGGCTCCTCTGTCCCTGGGGTTTTCCAGGCCAGAATACTGGAGTGGGATGCCATTTCCTTCTCTGGGGTCTTCCCAACCTGGGGATAAAACCCAGTCTCCTGCATTGGCAGGCGGGTTCTTTACGGCTGAGCCAGTGGGGAAGCCCCAAGTAGCGGAGTAGCTGGTACTGAGTAAGCCCTTGGTGAATGCAGATTTTGGTCATGGAGATGACGTGGGGAGGCAGGAGGTAAAGTCTGCTCAGAACTGTTCAACTTTGATTGGCAGCCTCTGAGCCTCAGTTTCCTCATCTATTGCATGGAGATCATAGCAATACCCGCCTTGTATAGTTGCTGTAAATATTAAATGAAATCGTGAAAGCAAAAGTGGGTAACCGAGTTGTTGTCATTGTTATTTTGTTGCTAAGTTGTGTCTAATTCTTCTGGGACCTTATGGACTATAGCCCGCCAGGCTCCTCTGTCCATGGGGTTTTCCAGGCAAGAATACCGGAGTAGGATGCTATTTCCTTCTCTGGGGTCTTCCCAACCTGGGGATAAAACCCAGTCTCCTGTATTGGCAGGCGGGTTCTTTACCGCTGAGCCAGTGGGGAAGCCCCAGGTAGCGGAGTAGCTGGTACTGAGTAAGCCCTTGGTGAATGCAGATTTTGGTCATGGAGATGACGTGGGGAGGCAGGAGGAGGTGAGAGAAGAAGAGGATCTGGACCCCAGAAGGTGCAGGTGGTTTGTGGACCATCGAGGAGGAGGAAGGGAAGAGCGCAGTTGTGGACAAAGCCCTTGAGTCCTGCCTTGCCGCTCCATCTGGCCAAAGAACTGAAGGAATGCAAGGGGCTCCTTCTCCCCCAGGTGGGGCTTGGTGGGTGGGGGAGGCCTGGGGTGGAGCTACAGAGGGGACACCCCTGGGAGAGCGGGATCCCCCTCCCCTGTATCTGGTCTCCCCCGCCCCTCCACCAACTTGTAATAAGGAGATAATGCCATTTCTTATTCTTTATTTGCCCAAAATGCCTGTTGTTTTCTTTCTTTCAGAATCCAATTTTCTCTTGACATTTCTGCCAAATGTAGCAAAACTTGACCTTTGTGAAAGGACATTGCTGGCAGTCTGCTCCCTGCCTTGGGCCCCCCAAGAACTCTGGGCTGCTTCTCCCACTTTACCTGGACCGCTCCTGGGTCCCCGCCTCCTCCTTCCTATGGGGGCGGGGACGGGGCGTGTTTCCCAGGGCGCAGTGAACCTGGGGTTCCCGGCTGCTGCCTCTCCCGGCAGCCGCCGCTCAGCTTTAGAACCAGGGACTCTGTTCCAGGCTGCACTGGCGTCGAGCAGAGAGCTCAAGGCCCCGGGGCCTTGTCTAACTCCTGCTGTCTCTGGTGCTGTTGTGGGTAAACCAGCAACAAGGTTCTGATGCATAAACTCACCTTTATGGAAACATCAGGGCAGCTGATGGTAATGGAGATACCTAGGGTGGTGCCCAACCCTGTTATTCTTGACCCCGAGCTTCAGCTTCAGGTCCCCTCCCATGTGTAAGGTCACGACTCTGATGGGCGTACATGTCTGATCGCCTGCTCCTCCCTTCCAAGCAGGAGATGCTCTGCTGGGAGCTGGGCGCCTGGGTGTCCTCACATGGTGGTCATGCAGGTCTTCCGTCCCCCTTCCCTTCCAGCTCAGTGGGGGAATGAGGCGGTTTGTAGGAAAAAGATGCCGTTGTTAGGGGTTTTGTGAAGCTGAGCATGCAGATGGGTTAAGGTTTACAGGCTTTTTTTAATTGAGATACTGTATTGGGGCACTATTACAACAGCTAAGGCATGGAAGCAACCTAAGTATTCAATGGCAGATGAATGGATAAAGATGAGCTACATATACATGATGGAAGATTACTCAGTCATTAAAAGGAGGTTTATAGGCTTTTGGTGAGAGGCTGTGTTTTTATTCACGCCAGCATTCCACAGCCCTGCAGAGAGGAAGTTAGTCACAGTGTGGGGATATGAGGGACCCTCCTAAAGAGGGCCAAGGAGAGAGTGCTGGGGGTTGGGGAGAGGGTGTGACAGTAAGTTTGGGGTACACCTCCCTGGAAACCTTCCCTTTGTCCCCAGTCCCTTGCACCCNGTGTTTTTATTCACGCCAGCGTTCCACAGCCCTGCAGAGAGGAAGTTAGTCACAGTGTGGGGATATGAGGGACCCTCCTAAAGAGGGCCAAGGAGAGAGTGCTGGGGGTTGGGGAGAGGGTGTGACAGTAAGTTTGGGGTACACCTCCCTGGAAACCTTCCCTTTGTCCCCAGTCCCTTGCACCCCAAGAATGGGGTCTTCCTCCCCCATATAGTCGTGGGCTTTCACCAAGATAGTGCTAGTTGCTCAGTCATGTCTGACTCTTTGTGATCCCATGGATTGTAGCCCACCAGTCTCCTCTGCCTTCTCCAGACAAGAATACTGGAGTGGATTGCCATTTCCTTCTCCAGGAGATATTCCTTCTCCAAGGATCCAACCCAGGTGTCCTGCATTGCAGGCAGATTCTTTACCATCTGAGCCACCAGGGAAGCCCATGTCACCAAGATAGATCTGCCTCAAATGCGAGGGGGAAGCCCTGTCCTCTGGCTTGTCCTTGGCTTTGAATATCTGCTCCTCTGATGAGCCATGATTACCCTCTGTGACCTCACCCAGGATGAGCTTCTCCTATGGGTTCCAGACCCACACATCCAACAGGCTGTCTCACGTCTCTCTGTGGACATCAAACAGGCATCTCAAGCTTAGTGTCTGCAAGGGGGAAGGTCTTGATCTCCATGCCACTCTCCAGTTGGGACCCTTCTGCAGCCTTGGTCTCATTAAATGACAGCACCACTCTCCTGGGCGTTCAAGTCTCCCTGTGTGGCCTGACCCAACCCCACAGGAATTCTGGCAGCTCTCCCTCACCACCTAGCTTGAATTCATCAGCTTAATCATCTCTGTGCTCTCTTCTTGCCTGCAATATGGCAGCATCTCCTAATTGCTTTTATGGCTTCCAGTCTTGGGTTCCTGTTTTTAAAGATGCTGGTTAGATTATGCCACGTCCCTACTTAACACTGTTTGCTGCTCTCTCATTGTTCCTTCAAGTAAAATCCAGACGCCTTACTTTGGCCCAAAAGGTGGGTGTGGCATGGCCCCTTCTGGGTGCTTACTCTACTTTTTGTTTTAAATTTTTTTGACCAAATGGCATGGGGATCTTAGTTCCCTGACCAGGGATCAAACCAGCAACCCCTGCCTTGGAAGTGCAGCGTTTTAACCGGGGACTGCTGGGGAAGTCTCCCTCCTACTTATCCTAGACCACATTTCTCCTACTTCCTTTCTCACTGGCCTCCTTTCTGCCC
Organism: Cephalophus harveyi; assembly: GCA_006410635.1. NCBI lineage: Eukaryota > Metazoa > Chordata > Mammalia > Artiodactyla > Bovidae > Cephalophus > Cephalophus harveyi. Next base: position 508,744 of record SJYT01019543.1, on the reverse strand, counting down.
CCCTTATCCCTCTCAGGGCTTTACACCTGATGCTCCCACTGCCTGGAACACATGTTCCCCGGCCCTCAGCTCAGTCTCACTCCTCTTGTCTCAGCTTCAGTGTCCCCTCTCAGAAGGCATTTATGGAAGCCTTTGACTTGTGGAATGTTCAGAATGCTTGTTTATGGCGATTATTTCATAGATATATATTATCTTAAACTCATCAAGACATATATATATTAAATATGAAAAAAATTTTTTGGAAAGTCAACTATACCTTAATAGTAAAAAAAATGGGGGGAGGGGAGGGATAAATTAGAAGTTTTGGACTAGCAGATACAAGCTGCTATATATAAAATGGATAAGCAGTAAGGTCTTACACACTTCCAACATAGCCCCATCTCTCTTCCCCATCAGTTTCTTGCCCCACTTTGCTTAGGCCCTTTATTCTACTCATCACAAACTGCAATGCTCTTGCTTATTCATTTGTAACTTGAACATACGTTCCCGAGAGACCTTATCTACTGTCCACCCCCTCGTTCCTTGGAGCCTATATTTGGCTGTGAACAAATATTTGTTATAGAAGTCCCCTAAATATAGGTGCACTTGTGAGTCTATGCATATGTGTATAAACAGGAGTCTGTGTTTGCATTACCGACATGTTTGGTAGACATAAATATGCATGTGCTTGTGTGTGTGGATAGGCATTTACCCAAGTGCAGTCTTTACTGCTCTCCTTTCTCATCACTAGATGAGTCCACAGTTCCTGGGGTACCACTTTGCCTCCAACGTTTCCCACCGTTGCCTTGAAGGACTGTTATCACATCGAAAGTTGTTTGTTGAGCCTGGCAAAGTAATAACCGTGGGTGTGTTTCTTCTTTTATTCAGAAGACTAATGACTGCTCCTTTCCCTGTACATCCTAATGAGAACAATTAAATAACCATTAGGAGGAGAACAGAAGTGTGAACAAAAAGGCTGATGTCTTGATCATCGATGGGCAGGGTTGCTGGGGGAGGGACTGGCTTGAAGGAATTATAGGTGTGGAGTTTTTTTTTGACTTGTGTGAATGTTAAGAATGTTTGTTGGTAACAGGGCACAATAGCCTCACTTATGCAGGGTGAAGAAGTCCCAGGTATCTATAGTACAAGGTAGGGCATAGTTAACAATACAGTATTGTACACTTACAATTTTGGGAAAAGGGTACATGTTCTATTAAATATTATTATAAAAAAGGGAGGGGAGAAACTTTTAGAGGTGCCAGTTAAGTTTATGGCACTGTTTATGGCTATCATTTCATATATATATATTATTTTAAATTCATTTAAGACATATAAATATGTATAGCTCTTTTGGTAAGTCAACTGTGCCTCAGTAATAAAAAAAGGGAGGTGGGATAAATTAAGAGTTTGGGATTAGTAGATACAAACTACTGTATGTAAAATGGATAAGCAATAGGTCCTACTATGTAGCACAGGGAATTATATTCAGTTACCTATATAAACCATAATGGAAAATAATATGAAAAAGAATGTATTTTGTTTAAAAATCACTTCACTGTACTGCAGAAATTAACTCAACATTGTAAATCAACTGTACTTCACTTGAAAAAAATACTTGCTGGTTTGTACACACTCTACCGTGAGGGTTCTCTGTCCTCCTGAAAGAGGGTGGGCTTAAAAAGGTGAAATTTTATTGTGATGAGAGGATAGCAGAGAATGACCAAGAAAATTTTATTTATTTATTTATTTCATTTGATTTGTAAAGTCTTTTCTTTAAAAGGTCTCAGCATCCTCTCAAGAAATGATCTGTAGCCTGGAATACTGGCAGATGTGCTCTTAGCCGAATGGAACAAAGGAGAAGCACAGCTAAGCCAGGCTCCCATGAGATGACCATGCTTACTACACAAAGCAAGACTGATTCCAGACCGTCCTTTAATTTTCTTTATTTGTCCGTCTTGCAGAAACCTGTCAAGTAACCGGCTCACCACACTCTCGTGGCAGCTCTTCCAGACGCTGAGTCTTCGGGAATTGTAAGTTCAGTTTCGAAAACTGTCCAGATTGGTGGAGTGGTGGTCAGAGGTCGGGTGAAGCCACTGAAGGCCGGGCATACACCTGAAGGGGTTTTTGGGGTGGATGACATGGGTGTACCATGTTCAGTGAGAGGGAGTCACCTCATTCCTTGATTTCTGATGCTCTTTCTGGGCATAGTACATTTCAGAAAATAGGAATTTCATCTCTTAGCAGGATGTAGTTTTGTGACCTGTTAGTAATTAGTTAATAACAGTATTGAATTTATAATAATAAAGAGTTCGTTTATAATAAATAACATTTGTAATATGTAAATAGATTATTAGGTGTGGTTTCGTTTACATGACCTCTGATTTATCATCACTAGTGTCAATCAAGGTAGGTGTTATTCCCATAAAAATGGTGTCTCCACCCTTTAAGGTGAGGGTTTTTTAGCTCCAGAAGGGCATGTGACACACAGCCAAGATCACCTTGCTAGGGACTGGCAGAACCAGGACTTGAACATAAGCCTTTAGTTTCAGATTGCATGTCTTTTCCACTTCTCATGATCTTCTGTCAGCCTATTTGGCTTGGGTATGGGCATCCTGAAGGGACAAAGCCCATATGTTTATTCAATCTGCCTGTGGACCTAAGTTTAGCCTTGCTGCATTCTGAGACTGATCAGTGTGCTCTTACCCCAGCTAGCCATTTTTTACAAACACATATTGGATGGATGAGTGAAAACTTGTAACCACTGCTGGAAAAAATAACTCATGTTGTCGTGTGAGTCATCAGGGTCAGCTCTGTGCATGAAGGATGGCATATTATGTTGAGAGAACAAATCAAGGAATAAATTGCAAAGGAATTGAGACAGGGATGGAATTAGGGACTCAGCGTTCCAGAGACACTGCTCACGTGTCTTCTCTTACTTGGTGACTCCAATCCAAATTCACTGAATGCAGATTGCTTTCCTATCCTTTACCAAGAGGCAATGAATGAATGACCTTGGATCCCTGCCCAAGCTGTTGCCCTTTCAACTTGTTCTCCCTCCAACTGGTTAAGACCTGAGTTCAAGGATGAGTCCTAACCTTTTCTGACCCAGTTGGTCAGGAGGGAGAATATGTACATTGCCATAACAATCCTGTATATACCTTATTCATCCTCATGGAGTAGGTGTCTACACGGTGCTGAAAGAGGCCATTCCAGGGATGGGAAGGGCAGAGAGGGTCTCTTTGACAGTGTTGGAGGGTTTAGGATAAAGTTGCTTTCCTACCTTAGGACATTGCCCTTCCCACTAGCCTTCTCCTCTGCTACAAGCACAATAGCTGTAGTGATCAGCGTTCATATGTGGCTACCATCAAAAAAAGTTGGCTTAAAGCTCAACATTCAGAAAACGAAGATCATGGCATCTGGTCCCATCACTTCATGGGAAATAGATGGGGAAACAGTGGAAACAGTGTCAGACTTTATTTTTTTGGGCTCCAAAATCACTGCAGATGGTGACTGCAGCCATGAAATTAAAAGACGCTTACTCCTTGGAAGAAAAGCTATGACCAATCTAGACAGCATATTGAAAAGCAGAGACATTACTTTGCCGACTAAGGTCCATCTAGTCAAGGCTATGGTTTTTCCTGTGGTCATGTATGGATGTGAGAGTTGGGCTGTGAAGAAGGCTGAGCACCGAAGAATTGATGCTTTTGAACTGTGGTGTTGGAGAAGACTCTTGAGAGTCCCTTGGACTGCAAGGAGATCCAACCAGTCCATTCTGAAGGAGATCAACCCTGGGTGTTCTTTGGAAGGAACGATGCTGAAGCTGAAACTCCAGTACTTTGGCCACCTCATGCGAAGAGTTGACTCATTGGAAAAGACTCTGATGCTGGGAGGGATTGGGGGCGGGAGGAGAAGGGGACGACCGAGGATGAGATGGCTGGATGGCATCACGGACTCGATGGACATGAGTCTGAGTGAACTCTGGGAGATGGTGTTGAGCAGGGAGGCCTGGCGTGCTGCAGTTCATGGGGTCGCAAAGAGTCGGACATGACTGAGCGACTGAACTGAACTGAACCATCAGATGTACATCAATAAAAACTTCTGAGCTTGAAAAAAAGGTAAATATATACTCATGTGTGTTCATGCTAAGTTGATTCAGTTGTGTCTGACTCTTTGCTACCCTGTGGACTGTAGCCCGCCAGGCTCCTCTGTCCATGGGATTCTCTAAGTGGGAATAATGGAGTGAGTTGCTATGCCCTCCTTCAGGGGATCTTCCCAATCCAGGGATTGAACCGGTGCCTCCTGTGTCTTCTGCATTGGCAGGCAGGTTCTTTACCACTAGCGCCACCTGGGAAACCCAAATGTATACTCATTAGTTTATAAAACACAGAGAAACTGGACAGTATCACAGAGACATGTCACCGTCAGGTTGGTCCACCTGATGCACTTGTGTGCATTCCCATCTTTGAAGGTAGACAAGACATTAAAGGTGAATGAACATGACTGCTTCGATCACTAATGCTGACTTCTGAGATCTTTGTTGCAGGCACTGTGCCAAGCAATCAAGTTATGTATGTTATTTAACCCTTATAACAATTCTATCAGGTCAGAATGACTACTATCACTTCACCTTTGGGGACCCTGGCGGTACTTAGAAAGGCTAAGTATCTTGGTTAAGGTCACCTTTTAGCTGAATGGTAGCATATGGACTCAAGATCTTGACTATTATGCTCAGCCACCTCCCAACTTTTTCAATCTTTTTTAAATCCAGGTGTGTTAGTTACTTAATCATGTCTGACTCTTTGTGACCCCATGGACTATATCCCACCAGACTCCTCTGTCCATGGGATTCTCCAGGCAAGAAAACTGGAATGGACAGCCATTTCCTTCTCCAGGGGATCTTCCTGACCCAGGGATTGAACCCAGGTCTCTCCCATTGCAGGCAGATTCTTAACCATCAGAGCCACCAGGAAAACCCTTCCAATCCAAGGATGGATCCATTCTATGATAATTTTGAAACAAATGTATGATTGCAGTTTTTCCTTACCTTGCTTTAAAACTGACCAGGAGCCCTGCCTAAAGGATCTAGTTGGGGGCTCTCTTTCTTGAGAGTCTTTCATTTAGTTCTCCCAAGAACCCAGCCCTTTCATCTATGGGAGTCCAGGGACAGCATCTCTCCAGGGGACATCTTGGTCTGCCATTGTTGGAATTATCAAGACAACGTTCAGTGCTCCTTCTAAAAGTCATTGGCTACTAAATCAATGGTGTGCTGCCCCTGTGACCCGTTCCTTGGAGTTTTAGAAACAGTTGTTCCATGGATATATATTTAAAGAAAATGTCAGATTTCTCCCAGAGGCTCATGGGACTCTGCATTCATCTTTGCCCGGGATCAATACACCAGTGAGCTGGCTGTGACTTATGGCGGAATGAAGACGTTCCCTCCAGGGCAAGTCACTGTGGGAGAAGCACCATGTCCACAGAGTATTTTATTTCTGTCATATTGTTAAATAAGAAAAGAATTATATTGGAAAATAAAGAAACCCCTCTCTGAGGGAGCAGTCGCCTGATAGGGGTCCTTTTTTTTTTTTTTTTTTTGAGGAAGAATTGAATGTTGAGAGTGGAAAATTTATCTCTTGGCTGGAGGGGCCGCATGTTGGCTCTTAGCTGTGGCTGTGATTAAAATCCAAACAATCCTAGTTCCTGGCAAATGGAAGAGGGGGTCGTATTTTCTTGTCTGACTTCCTGATTAGTCCACATGGCGCCATCTGCCATGAGCCATGTAGATTGCCAGGGTCTGCCCAATGGAGCCTGCAGGCTGGGGTGTGGGGAAGGGTTTTGTAGCTCCAGGAAGAAAGACTGTTGGCCCTAGAGGAGATGGCTCTGTGAGCTTGGGCAGCCAGATCATCGCAAGGGTAGAGGTGCGAGGCTTCCAGCGGCCTTCCGCAGGAACAGAAGGCTTGAAATGGGACTTTCGACAGCTTCTTAGCACATTTTATTCCTTCGTGGGGAGGTCTCTGCCTGCCCTAACCAGCCCCTCCTCTGATCCTTGATAGAAGAATGAATGCTGTTGGGATTCCCCATCAGAAGGCTGAGTGTGTATGACTTTTCCAGTAGCAGAGAAGGAGAAAGAAGAGACGTATATTGAGTCCCTGATGTATACAAGGGCTTCCCCTGTGGCTCAGCGGTAAAGAATCTGCCTGCCAATACAGGAGGTGCTGAGATGTAGTTCAGTCCCTGGGTTGGGAAGATCCCCTGGAGGAGGAAATGGCAACTCACTCTAGTATTTTTGCCTAGGAAATCCCATGGACAGAGGAGTCTGGCAGGCTATAGTCCATAGGGTCACAAAGACACGGACACAAATGAGCGACTAAACAACAGCAATGTATAAGAGGTCCACTCTCATCTCAGGGAACAACCCCACAGTGGGGTGGGGATATCCTTATTCTCCAGTTTGACAGATGAGGGGTTGGAGGCCTGGCCAAGTGAAATAACTGATCCAACATCACATGGCAAGTAATGGAAATGAGTACTGTGATTATTAGCATTGCTAACACCCAGGTCTGCTCTTTTCAAAGACCAGCTCTTCTCTGACCCAACTTAGCCCCACAGCCCACATGCTTTGCATCACCTTCCAGAAGCCACTCTCAACATGGCAGCTCCCTTGGAATCAATGGGGGGGGGGGGAAATGGAATCCAAAGGGAAAAAAAATCCAAACAAGTTAGCATCTCAGGGCCCTCGCCATGTGTCAGACAGTTCTTTCACTCATTTCTCATTTACTCTTGTGCGATGAAGGGTATGGTCTTGGCTGAGCACATGGCCCACTGCTTCTCACTGGTCCAGTCTGTTTTTTTTTTCTTACTGATAAAAACTGGAAGCATCTTTTAAGACTTGCATCAGAGCAGCTGGCAGTCTTCCCATGGCGCGGGTTTGGAGAAGTTTGAGTTGACATTGCACAGTGTTCTCTGAAGTTTCTGGTTTGGGCAAGATGGTGTCTTCCCATTACCAAGAAGATGGAACTGTCCGTTGAGAAAGCCTAACAAGAATCAAAGAGATTGCCTCTGAGATAAACAATGAATTCAAAAGAAAAGAAGCTTGGATTCTGAATCCCATGATACAATTTAGGCAAAGGCGAGAGGCACCAGAGGATATAAACTCACAGTGCAGAAACCCTTCAGAAATACCCTAAGGACCATTAGTGTATCTCCAACAAGCTTCTCTTTAATACCCTGCATGCACGGAGCAGACATCATTAAAATAGATTGGAATATTTCATTTTCTTAAAGCAAACTGATAATTATGTCTGGTATAATCTGCAGATTTAATCGACTTGGTAAAATATTAACTTGGTTTCGGGGATGGTTTTGTGCTAATCCTGGCACTTTCCTTCTCCCAGTCCTGGCACTGACTGCTTGCCACGGCTCTTCAAGTCACTAAACAAGCTGGTTAAGAGGTTCCCTGATTGCTCAGTGGTTAAGAAGCGGCCAGCTAGTGCAGGAGACTTGGGTTGCCTCCTTAGTCCAGGAAGATCCCACATGCCTTGGAGCAACTAAGCCCGTGTGCCACAACTACTGAGCCTGTGAGCCGGAGCCACTGAAGCCTCAGCACCTAGAGTCCCTGCTCCACCACAAGAGAAGCCAGCGCAAGGAGAAGCCCGCACACAGCAACTAGAGAGTAGACCCCACTCAGCGCAGCTGAGAAAAACCTGTGCAGCAACGAAGACCCGGCACAGCCTAAATAAATAAGTTTCCCAGGTGACTCAGTGGTAGAGAATCCGCCTGCAATGCAGGAGACCTGGGTTCAGTCCTTGGGTCGGGAAGATCCCCTGGAAAAGGAAGTGGTAACCCACTCAGATATTCTTGCCTGGGAAATCCCATGGACAGAGGAGCCTGGTGGGCTACAGTCCATGAGGTCTCAAAAGAATTAGACATGACTTAGTGACTAAACAACCAACAACAGCAAAATAAGTAAATAAACAATCAGACTAATAATAATAATAACCTGACCTCTTTATCACCCCTATAACTTCAGAAAGCATGTTAATATAGATCATCACTAATCCTCACAGTAACTGTGAGGAAGGAAGATTGAGCCCACTTGCTCCCCTTTATAGAAGTTAAAACAGGGCCTTGCAGAATGAAGTTACTTGCTGTCTTCATATCCTACAGCTGCCTTAACCTAGTTCCACAAATTTGGTGGCTTTGAACAGTAGAAAATGATTCTCTCCCTGTTCTGGAGCCCAGAAGTCCAAACTCAAAGTGGCGGCAGGACACACACACTGCAGAGGCTCGAGGAGAGCCCTTCCTTGCCTTTTCCAGAGCCTAGTGGCCTCTGGTGGTCCCCGGCTTGTGGTAGCACCATTCCAGTCTCTGCCTCCGTCTTCACGTGGCCATCTGCCCCGCCTCTCTGTCTTTGATCTTTCCCTCCTTTCTCTCGCTCTCTCTCTGGCTGCACAGCATGGCATGTGAAACCTCCCTGAGCAGGAATTGAACTCAGGCTCCCTGCAGTGACCACTGGGGAAGTCCTTTCCCTCCCTCTTCCAAGGATACCGGTCATTGGGTTTACGGCCCACCGTATTCCAGCGTGATCTCATTCATGATTTAACTTGATTATATCTGCAAGGACTCTGTTTCCAAGAAGGTCACATTCCCAACTCCTGGGACTTGAGGCTTTGGTAGAGGAGGGGACACTCTTCAGTCTCCTGAGGCCCCCCGAGGTGACATGGCTGGCTCACTCAACTCTTTGGGCACTCTTTTAACGATCGGGATGCTGGCATCTTCAGGTGCCCTTTGGGCACATTTTCTTCTGTGACAACAGATTTAGGTCTCTTCCCCATTTTCCACGACCTGGCACCAGATTGCCAGCCACAGCACCGATACTGTGGAGGGGAGAAGAAAACCAGAGTGATGACTGGCGGGGAATCAGTGTTTTCTAAACACCCAGTCTTGGCGTTAGCCAATGCCAAGTGTCTGTGCACAGACTCAGATGAGGCTGAGTTAATCTGCAGGAAGCCCCAGGGGCCCTGCAATTAGGCCCCGGGCCATCTTGGGGCAAGGGCTGGGTGTTGGTAATCTGCGCTCTGAAGCAGCTGCTGCTGTATTATTCATGGGGCTGCCTGCATTATTGATGGAGCCCGGGAAGGCTGGCTTTAGGCTCCAGGAGTCTGTCCCTGAAGCCCTGGCTGAAGGCTCCACTGCTCCAGGCTGGATTGGATGGGAGAACGGACAGCATCCTTTAGACCCAGGACTTGTCCTTCTTTGCTTCTGGCCCATTTCACTGATTTTTTGTTTTTTTAAAAAATAATTTTATTAATTAATTTATCTGGGGCCTGTGCTGGGTCTTCCTCACTGTGCGGGCTCTTCTCTAGTTGTGGCGAGTGGGGGCTGCTCTCTAATTTTGGTGCATGGCTTCTCACTGCGGTGGCTTCTCTTGTTCCAGATCACGGGCTCTGGGGCACTCAGGCTTCAGTAGTTGCTCTTTCTGGCCTTGAGAGCACAGGCTGAATACTTGGTGACGCATGGGCTTAGTTGTTCCACCACATGTAGGATCCTCCCAGATCAGGGGTGGAATCCGTGTCTCCTGCATTGGAAGGCGGATTCTTTACCCATGAGCCAGCAGGAAAGCCCCCACTGCGCTATTTAACTCTCTTATCCGATTATGAAGATGACAGTGGATTTGCTCAGCGAGATGCTTGGTGCACTGCTGTTCTGAGTCTCAACATGCTCTCTGCCGTGTGTATGTCTCGCTGTCCAGGACGAGGGTCCAGAGGGATGGAGGGAGAACGCAGGGTTCTTCTGCAGTTTTCAGGAGACTCTGGGTTGGAGGAAAGGAACATGTCTTGCGGTGCTTGCCTTCTAGAGGAGAAAGAGGGAAGGAAATAAACAAGCCATTAGGGTGCCCATGCCCAGCGGGGTCTTAGCCATGCCCCACATGTCTCACCAGCTCCTCCTTCCAGCCTCAAGGTGCTGAGGCATCAGCCTCCTTTCTGGGGGACATTCTTAAGATGTGGGGAAACACAGTAGTGCAGGGCTCAGAAAGAGGCAGAACTGAAGAAAGCACATGTGACCTGAAGCAGCCTGGCCAAGCCTCTCACTTGTCCAGTATTTTCCACCCAGGTGGGTAATTTGTATTTTTACAGCTACTAAATAATGAATGACCACATCTTGTCAAGTAAGCAACTGGGAAAAATCAGGCTGACCTGGTTCAGTTTGCATATATTCCAGCATCTGGACCCTCAGTATCCTTCCAACAGGGCTGACAGGCCTCTCCTCTCAGCCCCTGCAGTGTGAATCCCAACCAGCTCTCCGCTTCCCTTCCTCCAAGGCAGGCTGGGCAGTTTCTTCCTTCTTCCCTCCAGAAAAAACCTCTCTGGTTTTCTCCTGTCTACATTTTCTCTGTTCTCTTTCTCATTTCTCAGCCATTGCACATGCATCTATCTTAATCCCAGGGCACACCCCTCCGAGGGTCCTTAACTTCATCCCTCACTTTCCTGCCCTAAGACCTTCCCTTCCCCTCCCCACCCCTTGGCCCTACCCTCAACCCCAGCCCTGATATGTTTCCTTGTTTCCCTTCTTCCTTTCCACTGGTTTCTTCTCTTCTGTTTTTCAACCAAAGACATTTCTCTCCACCATAAGTTCCTGTGCCCTGGAGCATGAAACCTTGGGATCATATTTTACTCTTTCCTTTTCTTCTACCTCCAATGAAACACCAAACACCACCTTGTCTTCCTTTATGATGTTTGCTCCATTTTCCCCTTCACTCTCCCCAATTTGATTGCAGAATTCCAAATTTGAATGGAGAGTTTTCCAAATTTGAATGCAGAGTTCCAAATTTGAATGCATCCTTTTGAATGAAGAGTTCCAGAGAATAGCAAGGAGAGATAAGAAAGCTTTCCTCAGTGATCAATGCAAAGAAATAGAGGAAAACAATAGAATGGGAAAGACTAGAGATCTCTTCAAGAAAATTAGAGATACCAAGGGAATATTTCACACAAAGATGGGCACAATAAAGGACAGAAATGGTATGGACCCAACAGAAGATAGTAAGAAGAGGTGGCAAGAATACACAGAAGAACTGTACAAAACCATGACCCAGATAACCATGATGATGTGATCATTCACCTAGAGCCAGACATCCTGGAATGTGAAGTCAAGTGGGCCTTAGGAAGCATCACTACAAACAAAGCTAGTGATGGTGGAATTCCAGTTGAACTATTTCAAATTCTAAAAGATGATTCTGTGAAAGTGCTGCATTCAATATGCCAGCAAATATGGAAAACTCAGCGGTGGTCACAGGACTGGAAAAGGTCAGTTTTTATTCCAATCCCAAAGAAAAGCAATGCCAAAGAATGTTCAAACTACTATCACACAATTGTACTCATCTCACACACTAGCAAAGTAATGCTCAAAATTCTCCAAGCTTCAGCAATACGTGAACCTTGAACTTCCAGAAGTTCAAGCTAGATTTTAAAAGGCAAAGGAACCAGAGATCAAATTGCCAACATCCATTAGATCATAGAAAAAGCAAGAAAGTTCCAGAAAAACATCTACTTCTGCTTTATTGACTATAACAAAGCCTTGGACTGTGTGGATCACAACAAACTGGGGAAAATTCTGAAAGAGATGGGAATATTGGACCACCTGACCTTCCTCTTGAGAAACCTATATGCAGGTCAGGAAGAAGCAGTTAGAACTGGAGATGGAACAACAGACTGGTTCCAAATAGGAAAAGGAGGACGTCAAGGCTGTATATTGTCACCCTGCTTATTTAACTTATATGCAGAGTACATCATGCAAAATGCTGGGCTGGAAGAAGCACAAGCTGGAATCAAGATTGCTGGGAGAATATCAATAGCTTCAAATATGCAAATGACACCACCCTTATGGCAGAAAGCGAAGAAGAACCAAAGAGCGTCTTGAAAGTGAAAGAGGAGAGTGAAAAAGTTGGCTTAAAACTGACCATTCAGAAAACTAAGATCGTGGCATCTGATCCCATCACTTCATGGCAACAATGGGGAAAAAGTGGGGAAACAATGGAAACAATGAGAGACTTTATTTTCTTGGGCTCCAAAATCACTGCAGATGGTGATTGCAGGCATGAAATTAAAAGACACTTGGTCCTTGGAAGAAAAGCTATGACCAACCTAGACAGGATATCAAAAAGCAGAGACATTACTTGCCAACTTTGTTACGTTGCCAACAAAGTCTGTCTAGTCAAAGCTATGGATTTTCCAATAGTCATGTATGGATATGAGAGTTGTACTATAAAGAAAGTTGAGCACTGAGGAATTGATGCTTTTGGACTGTGGTGTTGGAGAAGACTCTTATAGAGCCCCTTGGACTGCAAGGAGATCCAACCAGTCAATCCTAAAGGAGATCAAAACTCCAATACTTTGGCCACTTGATATGAAGAACTGACTCGTTTGAAAGACCCTGATGCTGGGAAAGATTGAAGGCAGGAAAAGAAGGGGACAACAGAGGATGAGATGATTGGATGGCATCACCAACTCAATGGACATGAGTTTGAGTAAACTCCAGGAGTTGGTAATGGACAGGGAAGTCTGGCATGCTGTAGTCCATGGAGTTGCAAAGAGTCAGACACGTCTGAGCAACTGAACTGAACTCAACTCAACTCCCCAAATTTTACCTCTCTATTACTTTGGCCACCTCATGCGAAGAGTTGACTCATTGGAAAAGACTCTGATGCTGGGAGGGATTGGGGGCAGGAGGAGAAGGGGACGACCGAGGATGAGATGGCTGGATGGCATCACTGACTCGATGGATGTGAGTCTGAGTGAACTCCGAGAGATGGTGATGAACAGGGAGGCCTGGCGTGCTGCGATTCATGGGGTCGCAAAGAGTCGGACACGACTGAGCGACTGAACTGAACTAACTATTCCAGGCTCTTAGTAACTGAGCAGTAGTTCTCTCATGGTGGTCCAGGGTCCCAGGGATCCCCAAAACCTGTACTGGTAGATCACAAGGGTAAATCTCTTTTCATAATAATCCTGCAATGTTATTTGCCTTTTTTTACTCCCATGTTCAAAGAAGTTTTTTAGAGGCCACGTGATGTATGCTAACATCCTTCCTCTGATGCTCAATGGAGTTTTTGCTAATGCATTCTTGTGTTTTAATATTCTCCCAGTTTTAATTTCTAATATGGTAAATTATGATAAGTATCATGCACCTAAAAGCTCTTTGAGACCCTCAGTCATCTATCAGGGTGAAAAGGAGATCTGAGACCAAAATACTGGAGAGCACTGACCGGGAGCCTGCCAGCCTGAATGGTGCCTGTGTGTGCGTGAGAAAAGATGCCTCTTCTGGGTGGATAAAGCCCCATACCTGGCACCAGGTCTGGTCAAGGGCGTGCAGGCTGGATTTCATCCTTATTCCTCCCTTTGGCTGGGTGCTTTGAGACACGTACAAACTTCACCACTGTACACCGTGACCCTGTGTTTCTCTGACGTCCTAATTCACATCCAAGTCTCCAGCTCGCCTCCTCTCTGGGTCATCCTGTCCAGCATTGTTGGATTGCTCTTACAATTTTGTTCACATCACTATCCAACTACAAGGACTCGAGTGGTTCCCACTGCCTTCTGGATGCATTTCAAGCTTCCTGACGTGGCCATGAACGTCCTCCACCATCTGGCTTTCACTTGTCCTTCCAGCTTCATTTCCTGGTGCTCCCTGACACAAACTCTCTGCCTTGGTGCAACTTTATTTCTCTTGTCTTCACAGTCCAGTCAGTAACAGGCCCTCTAATTCTTTCCCTAGTCACCCCTCCACAAGCCCCCAAAGTCAGGGGTTCTGCTTACTCCTCTTAGAATCTCCTATCTAGCAATGCCCTGCCCAGGATAGATGATGTGGAAGGTGCATGAATTTTGGAGTCCAGCAGGCTGAGATTTGAGGCCCTGAGGCTTCCCCTATGACTCAGCAAGTAAAGAATCCCCCTGTAGTGTAGGAAACACAGGAGACGGGTTTGATCCCTGGGTTGGTAAGATCCCCTGGAGGAGGAAATGGCAACCCACTCTAGTATTCTTGCCTGGAGAATCCCATGGACAGAGGAACCTGGCAGGCTGCAGTCTATGGGGTCACAAAGAGCTGGACACGACTGAGCACATCAATTCACTGTCACACACCAGTCGAGGGACTTGGAGCGCGTGACTTGACTCTTCCAAACATGAGAGGGGGAGTCCCTCATCTGTGTGGTGATAGGACTTGGCTGTCTCTGAGTGTGGCTGTGAGAGGCAGATGCTTGATAAAAGTTAGTTTTCAGCTCCTTTGCTGAATGAGTGTGGTGTGTGGAGAAAAATCATGGGCACTTTTAGACCAAGAGGATATCACGTGGGGGTGTTTGCACATGTAACTTTTGCTGTCCTGTTGGCTGGAAAACACGGATTCCTGCCCCCGAGGGCCTCTCTTTTCTTCTTCTATTTTACATGCTATTTATTTATTTGACTGTGCTGCATCTTTGATCGTCGTTGTGGCATTCAGGGTCTTTAGTTGCAGCATGTTGGGATAGGGATGGAACCCAGGCCCCCTGCATTGGGATCGTGAAGTCTTGGACACTGGACCACCAGGGAAGTCCCTCTCTCTCTCTCTCTCTTTTTTTTTTTTTTTGCCTAAAAGCTGGTTGATGTTGATGCCTGCTTCACTACTTTGGAATTTGCCAGCTATCTTAGTGCAGTTACCCAAGCGCCCCTTCCTCCGGGCATCAACAGAGTCATCCCCACGCTGGCCCACAAAGAGAATCATGTTCCCCTGAGCGATCCAGGCCTTCCGATTTATCAGGTGCCCTTGACCTCAGGAGTTTTACATCAGCTAATGCCCTTCAGTTGGCTGCTAATAACTCCCTTCTGGAGGGGTGGTGAGGAAGGCCTTGAATTTGACTCTTCCTCCATTAGATGGTCTTCTTCACCGAGATGAATGCTCCCAGGAAATAGGGACTGATTATTCATTTCCATTTCAATAGCACTTTCTCCAGGCAGAGCCAAACATGGAAGAGGGGCTTATTAAGGATTTTGCAACGGCACCCGCTCCAGTGCTCCTGCCTGGAGAATCCCATGGACGGAGGAGCCTGGCGGGCTGCAGTCCATGGGGTCGTTAAGAGTCGGATACGACTGAGTGACTTCACTTTCACTTTTCACTTTAATGCATTGGAGAAGGCAATGGCAACCCACTCCAGTGTTCTTGCCTGGAGAATCCCAGGGGCAGGGGAGCCTGGTGGACTGCCGTCTATGGGGTCACACAGAGTCGGACACGACTGAAGTGACTTAGCAGTAGCAGGAAAGAATAAAGCTGGTCCCAAGATGGGCTTTGAGGAAATGTTGGAAATAGCTAACCACCTTCTCTCCAAGGAGAAAAGCTTCTTCTTTCCTTTCTACTTACCTTCCTTCCATTTTTCTTCCTCCTTTTATTCATTCAACAGGTGTTTAAATGCCAGGCTTAGTTTTAGGTATTGGGAATACAGCAGTGAACCTAATAGTCAATGTCTCTGACTTTGACGGAATTTAATTTTCATTTAGGGAGATAAAGCAAATAAATATTTATTTTTTAAACTTTTTTCTGTATCCATTCTATATATAATAGTTTGCATCTGCTAGTCCCAAACTCCCAAGCAAGCAAATAAATATTTAAACTGATGCTGGGCAGTGACAAATCCTGGAAGGAAGGAAATAGGTGAGGAGCTGGACAGTCTGAGGGCGTGGGTTGAGGGTGGCTTTCCTACAGAGGTCGTCAGAGAAGGCCATAGGAGATCAAGGGAGCTGATCTCACAGATGTTCTGGGTCCAAACTCTGTAGACAGAGAGGACAACAGGTGCAAAGGCCCTAAGGCAGGAGCATGCAGGTCCTCCTGCTGACCTTGACCCACAGCAAGGTCAGTGTTGCTAAAGAAGAGGAGGGGAGGGTGAGGCAGGTGATGAGAGATGACAGAGGGTGGTGCTGATTCCATAGGTCTTTGCCTTTGAGTTTCAATGAGTTGGGAGGCCACTTGGAGGGTTTTGAGGATAGGAGCTTCCCCAAAAGACATATTTAAAAGGTCTGTTTGCCAGATGAGTACAGTGGAATGGATTTTCTTTTTAATAAGTTTATTCATTTAGAAACTATAAATTTGTGAACTTCTATGAAGTTACTTCTTTAGTTGTTCAGTCGCTTAGATGTGTCCGACTCTTTGCAACCTCATGGACTGATTGAAGCATGCCAGGCTTCCCTGTCCTTCACTATCTCCCAGAGTTTACTCACACTCATGTCCATAGCGTCAGGGCTGCCATCCAACCTGCCATCCTCTGTCACCCCCTTCTCCTCCTGCCCTCAGTCTTTCCCAGCATTAGGGTCTTTTCCAATGAGTTGGCTCTTCCCATCAGGTGGCCAAAGTATTGGAGCTTCAGCTTCAGCATCAGTCCTTCCAATGAACATTCAGGACTGATCTCCTTTAGAACTGACTGGTTTGATCTCCTTGCTGTCCAAGGGACTCTCAAGAGTCTTCTCTAGCACCACAGTTCGAAAGATCAATTCTTTGGTGTTCAATACTTCTTTAGAGATGCTGCTAAAAGCTTTCTCTCATGAGTATGAGGAGCAGGTGGGGGCCGTCGGCTTCAGGGCCCTGGGAAGGAGCGGGGCCTCCCTTGGTTCAGGGGTTCCCTGAACTCGCATCTCGCCCACAGGAGGTTGGAGCAGAACTTCTTCAACTGCAGCTGTGACATCCGCTGGATGCAGCTGTGGCAGGAGCAGGGGGAGGCTAAGCTCAACAGTCAGAACCTCTACTGCATCAGCCCCGACGGCTCCCAGCTGCCACTCTTCCGCATGAACATCAGCCAGTGCGGTGAGTGAGCCCCCCGGCCTGGCTGGCTCCACGCCGACCTCCCATGGACCCAGGGACAGTGCGGCACGTCAGTAAAGGAAGCCAGGGCATTCCTTCCCCACTGCCCTTCCAGCCTCGAATTCTCCACACTGGCTGTGGATCCGGCTCCCCTCTTACTTCCTGCTTGCTCCTGTCCCTTCATGAGCCAGCTGTGGGAAGGTTGGTTTCAGGCAGCGGTCCCCAGTCTTTTTGGCACCAGGGACTGGGTTCGTGGAAGACAATTTTTCCTTGGCCGGAGGAGGGAGGGGCTGGGGGGAGGATGGCATGGTATGGAGATGATTCAAGCACATTACACTTACTGCGCACTTTATTCCTACTTTATTACATCAGCTCCAGCTCAGATCATCAGGCATTAGGTCCTGGAGGCTGGGGACTCCTGGTTTCAGGGATGCAGAAAAGGGTTACATGTGCCCTCTTTGTGATTGGACCAGAGTCCCTGCACCCTGTCAGTTTTTTAAGTAAACCTGAAGGAGTGCAGGTCCAGGTATGGTCTCCGGGTCTCCTTTATCAGGACATCTAAGGCACTTTTGGAGAAGCAGAGGTATGGGCCTGATCGCTCATCTCTGACTTACGAGATCAGAGTGTCTGGGAATGAGCTTGGAAATCTGAATTTCTAGCGAGCTCCCCAAGGGAGTCTAAAGCAGATCAAAGTTTTGAGAGCCACTGCCCAAAGTGGAAGATGCCGTTTGACGCCATTGCTAGAGTTGCCTGCCTTGAGCAACTGTCCTGCCCTCCAACCCTGCCCCCCATCCCCTCCACCAGTCAAGCTGCGTGGGCTCACGTCCTGAGATCTGACGTCTGGAGCTGGTGTGAGGCTTCTGAGACTTGGGGTACTTTTAAGAGGTCAAGCAGGTTGTGTTGGAGTCATTATTAGACAAGGCAGGAAGCGCCACCATTGCCCTCGTGGACAGAGTTTTGGTCATAAGCCCTCCCTCATCCATTCGCCCACCCTGTCCCCCCTCCCAGACCTCCCTGAGATCAGCGTGAGCCACGCCAACCTGACAGTGCGCGAGGGGGACAACGCCGTCATCACCTGCAACGGCTCGGGCTCGCCCCTGCCCGACGTGGACTGGACAGTCACCGGGCTGCAGTCCATCAACACCCACCAGGTAGGCGTCCGAGCCTTGGGCCCCGTCACCTGGTAGTCCTAATGAGCTGGGTCAGGAAGAGAAGCAAGAGATGTAAGAATAAGAAAGAAGAAGCGGGGAAGTTTGTGGTCCTCTTTCTACAAGAAGGAAGGCGGAGGCTTGGGTGCCACCCAGCTGCAACTTTTTCTGGCCAAACTGATCTCAAACAGACTATAAACATCTCTGTACCTTACCTTCCTCATCTGTGAAATGGGTGTAATGCCACCATTCGCCTCATGGAGTAAGTGTGAGGGTCACCTGAGCTCTTGGCTGTAGAGAGCTTGGCCTTTGGTCAGTGTGCCTTCACCGGAAGGCCCTCTTTCATTTTCTGCCCATCTTTCCTTGTGATTCCTGAAGGTGCTGGGGGGTGAGGTGGGGGAGGCTGGTGGAAACTGTTTGATTATCGCCTTTGTTTTGGTGCCATCATCTAATTTTTTTTATGTGGTTAAGTATACAGAACTTAAAATTTACAGTCTGAAACATTTTTTTAGTTATTATAAAATATTAGCTCTATTCCCTGTGCTGTACAATATATCCCTGTAGCTTATTTTACATGTCTGATGGTTGTCTGTTTTCTTGGGGTTTTAGACAAATCTGAACTGGACCAACGTACACGCCATCAACCTGACGCTGGTAAACGTGACGAGTGAGGACAACGGCTTCACCCTGACGTGCATCGCCGAGAACGTGGTGGGCATGAGCAACGCCAGCGTGGCCCTCACTGTCCACTGTGAGTGGATGCCATTGTGGAGGGCGGGTGGGACCCTGGGGATCTTGGCACAGGAGGCTGGAATGGGGAGGGGCCATACAATGAGCATGGTCCACCAGGGGGGCAGAAAGACTCCCGTGGGGCAGTACAGGGAAGTCAAGTCTGTCCTTGGCTAGTAACCCCAGGAAGCATGTCCCTGTCCGTCAGAGGGTGCTGTACCTCCAACTCAGATCTGCTCACTCCTAAGCTGGCCCAAGTCTGCCTTTTGTTAAACCTCTAAAAGTTCTCTGAGGAGCTACTCCATAGAGACAGGGAACGGGCAAGCATACATATGAACTGTTTTGGCTGGGAAATACATGTAGTCATACACACTTCTTGGTAAATTACTGCTGCTGCTAAGTCGCTTCAGTCGTGTCCGGCTCTGTGTGACCCCATAGATGATGGCAGCCCACCAAGCTCCCCTGTCCCTGGGATTCTCCAGGCAAGAACACTGGAGTGGGTTGCCATTTCCTTCTCCAGTGCATGAAAGTGAAAAGTGAAAGTGAAGTCGCTCAGTCGTGTCTGACTCCTAGCGACCCCATGGACTACCAGGCTCCTCCGTCCATGGGATTTGCTAATCACACCCAAAAAAAACACACAAAAAAAACAGATATCTGAAATTAATGACTTGGTGCTTATCTATGCAACTAATGCAAGCATCTGGGGTCACTGAATGACCTTTAGTATGAAATTTTGGTTCTCTTTTGGCTTAACGAAGATGCTTTTAAGGGAAGTTCTAGTGGGACTTCCCTGGTGGTCCAGTGGTTTAGATTTCGCCTTCCAATGCAGGGGGTGCAGGTTCAATCCCTGGTTGGGGAACGAAGATCCCACTTGCCTTGACACCAAAGCATAAAACAGAAGCAATGTTGTAACAAACTCCATAGACTTTATAAATGGCCAACATAAAAAAAATGTTAATAAAATGATGAATTCTGCCAACTTCTCTTACATTCTTAGCCTTCCTTTAGCCAAGAGGAACTCATCTCTTTAAGGAATTCTTAGACACTATAGTAGACTGAATGTTTATGCCCCCCCAACAAAGGTCATGAGAGGGACCCTCCAGCTGTAGTGGATCCAGGAAGCTCGGGTGAAGACAGACATCTCTTCACCTCTTTAGGGGTGGTGTTGGTGTTGATGGGGAGTAGGGGACTTCTGATTCCCTTAGTCTTTTCAGAGCTGATGGGGAAGAAGTGGGGCTTCCCAGGTAGCAGTGATAAAAAATCTTCCTGCCCATGCAGGAGATGCAGAAGACAAGGGCTAGATCCCTGGGTTGGGAAGATCCCCTGGAGAAGGAAATGGCAACCCACTCCAATATTCTTGCTGGGATAATCCCATAGACAGAAGAGCCTGGTGGGGTACAGTCCATGGGATTGCAAAAGAGTCGGATGCGACTGAGCATGCATTCACACATGAAAAATTGGGCTGCCCGCCCCAGCTCCTGGAAGGCTGCTCCAGGACATGGGAGATTCCGTGTCCTGGGCTTCAGCTGGCCTGTCCCCTGGCAGACCCCCCGCGTGTGGTGAGCCTGGAGGAGCCCGAACTGCGCCTGGAGCACTGCATCGAGTTTGTGGTGCGTGGCAACCCGCCGCCCACGCTGCACTGGCTGCACAATGGCCAGCCGCTGCGCGAGTCCAAGATCATCCACATGGAGTACTACCAGGAGGGCGAGGTCTCCGAGGGCTGCCTGCTCTTCAACAAGCCCACCCACTACAACAACGGCAACTACACCCTCATCGCCAAGAACCCCTTGGGCACCGCCAACCAGACCATCAGTGGCCACTTCCTCAAGGAGCCCTTTCCAGGTGAGGGTGGAGCTGCCCTGGAGCTGTCTCTTATACACATNGGGCGAGGTCTCCGAGGGCTGCCTGCTCTTCAACAAGCCCACCCACTACAACAACGGCAACTACACCCTCATCGCCAAGAACCCCTTGGGCACCGCCAACCAGACCATCAGTGGCCACTTCCTCAAGGAGCCCTTTCCAGGTGAGGGTGGAGCTGCCCTGGAGTGGCTGATCCCTCCAGGCACTCGGGGGGTCGGGGTGTGGGGGCTTGAGGGGAGAAGCAGCATCAACACGGATACCATCACCACCAGCAACCACACACACTTTGGAACATCTTCGGCCACCACCTGAATTTTATGTAAACTAGATAAAGTCTCTGATGTTAGCAGTCACAGTAAAAACCAAGACCCCTTGGAAATACACAGCTATGCATATAAGGGCATATGGTGTTATGGTAGAGTAAGTAGGGACTTGAGAACTGGGTCAGAATGGTGGAGAATTTGGACCCAGTCCTTTGTTTGTTGGGGGACTCTGGGCCTGATCATTACCTCAATACCCTCATCTGTGAAATGGGCATGACGGTACTGCTCCCATAAGAATCTTGTGACTTTTATTAAATAATTTAAAGTAGACAAAGCATGTGTCACAGGCTTTGGTACCTAATGATGGTTTGATGACCTTCCATGTAAGGGGCTTCAAGGTCTATCTGATTCATCCCCATGTTTAACAGAAAGTTAAATCTCTTTCCACTTGCTGGGTAGAAGCAAGGCTTTGCCTGGGGTTGAGGCTTCCAGGTCTGTGGCTCCTTTCCTCTAACGCTGTGGTGAGATGATGGGTGGGGAGTTCCTGATGCCATCAACCTGGATAGTGCTGATGTCCAGTGGATGGGTGGGGGAAGGAGAGGTCATTGAAATAATGAAAACATTTTGTTTGAATATTTGGGAGGGGAATCTGTCTTTGTCTGGGCTGGAATATTGCAAATGCCTTCCTGAAGCTGGAGGAGAAGAAAACACTCCAAGAGTTTAGTCAAAGTGGCTGCGGCATCTCTTGGTAGATTTGGCAGCTGTTAAGTTTCTATTAGTGAAGTCATGTATCTTTGATGACCTTGCTGATTTCTGCTGGGAACAAGCTAGAGGACCTCTCAGCCTTCAATTCCTAGAAATCCAGGCTTCTAATGAAGTAAAGGGTAAAGCAGATATCAGTAAAGATATCAGTAAAGACTGATATCATGCACGTGCACACACACACACACACACACACACACACAGCAGTGGAGGACTAACACTGCAGCATCTGCTTATGTGAAGGTGACTTTACAACGTACAGATAACCATCAGGGAGCAGCTCCAAGGGGCCTTTTAAATCTTAGCACAAGGAAACCTGAACTCTGGAGACACTGAGACACTCTGGAGAGACGAGACTGCCTGGGAGCTAAATTCTTGCACGGAGTTCTATGAAGCAGTGATGACGCCATCACTCAGGAGAGGACTGAGAATGTGCCAGTGTGTGAGACCCTGGCCATCCCATATGGTCTGACATTTCCAACATCATTCCTAGTATACCCAGTAAAGGGCCTCAGGGCACTTCCCACCGTGGGTCACATGGGGCTTTTTAAGAACGGAAGAGTCCCGGTCGGCACTGTGGAAGCAGCGACCTTTAGATGCAGAGATGCTTTGCTTTTCTGGACCATAAAGTCAGGCTAGGCTGTGTTGGCACTAAGGGCTGGAGTGGCCCTTTGCCCTACTCATGCCCATCTGGTGATTAGAGAATGGAATCTGTTTTTAAAGAGGAGATGTATGAACACTGACGGGGGAAAGCGAAATGGGATGAACTGGGAGATTGAGGTTGACATGTATACACTACTGTGTATAAAATAGATAACCAATGAGAACCTCTTGGACGGCACAGGGAACTCTGCTCAATGTTCTGCAGTGACCTAAATGGGAAGGAAACCCAGAGAGGAGGAAATATATATGTACGTATGGTGATTCATTCTGCTGTGCAGCCGAAACTGACACAATATTGTACAGCGATTATACTCCAATACATGTTTTCTTTCTTTTTTTTTTTTTTTAAAAAAGAGGAGAATCTACACTCCCTCATGAGTGAGGAGTAAAGCTCCTGCCAAGTGATGCTTCTGTTCTCAAGGGGAAACTCCTGGGGTCTGGAGAGAGGGGGAGCCCTTGAATGTTTGAGAGGTGGGGCAAGACACTCGGCTCCTGTCCACAGAGGGAGAGCTGGCTGCGGGGCAGCAGGATCAGTGGAATGGTGCGGGGCGTGGCTTTTCCCACTGGAAGGGAAGCCCTACTCTGCATCCTTCCAGCCATACGTACACCTTCTCTGTCCCCAAGAGACACAGTTGCCCCTGCTCATCACCTCTGGACACCCCTATCACCTTATCAGCTCCAATCAGGCCAGTCGTTCTCCAGGAGTGGTCCCCAGACCAGCTGCATCCACATCACCTGGGCAGGTGTTAGAACTCAAATCCTAGAGCCCCACCCAGACCTCCTGAGTCAGAAATTGTGGGGTGGGGCCCAGCAGTCTGTGTCTTGACAAGCCCTCCCACCCGCAAAATTCAGATGCCCTTATTTACCAACTGCTGCCGTGGCATGTGGTAGACCGAGGAGGCAGGGGAGGGGGTGGAGTCATAAAGGAGCTTGAAGGCAAACCGCTCACCTGAAGCGGGTTTCTCGGACCCACCTGCACCCTGCCAGGGCCATCCTGTGCGAAGCTTTGCTTGTTCGTAAAGGAATCAATGGATGATGAAAAGGCAGTGACAGGGAAGAGATGGGCCAGTTGTGACAGTGAAAAACCAGCTAGGCATTCAGGGGAGTTAGTTATCCCGTGATGCAGGCAGTAAACTGCATACCTGCTGAACCCTGGGTACAAAGGCTTTTGGTGGATTCCTGTTCTTCTCTTGCTATAAGGTGGTGGGGAGGTTGTGTTTGTCATTTGTACCCCCTCGCTCCCAGACAGCAAAGCATAGAGGTTAAGAGCCGAAGGTCTGAAATCAGACAGATTGAGGTGCAAACTGTATCTGTGGTCCTACTGGACAGGTGGCCTCAGCTCCTAGAATAGTGTTTGGCACACAGTTGGCGTGAGGTACCTCTGTTTCTTCATCTGTAAAATTGGGATGATAACCGGAGCTCCTGCCTAAATAGCCCTGAGGATGAATGAAGTGATGTCTGCCAAGTGTTTCGCTCTGTGTCCGGACAGAGGGATGGTTCAACCGCTGTTGGCCTGGACCCGGATTCCGGGCGGAGAGTTAAGGAGTTGAGTTCAGGAGTTCTGGAATTGGTAGTCACTCTGTAAGCAAGCTGGGAAGTTCTAACAGACCGTCTTCAGGCAGTTTTGTCGAGGGTAGTGGTTATGGAGTCACAAGCCAGGGTTCAGATTCTCACTCAGCTGCCCATCAGCTCTGTGATCTCAGGCAGATTACTCAGCCCCCTCGCTTCTGCTTCAGAGATTGTGGTGAAGATTAATTTACAGACAGTGGATCAATCTGCCTAAAATATCTCCCACAGTGCTTGGTACAGAGTAATAGCAGAACTAGTTTGCTTTTATTAAAAAAAAAAAACACCCAAGGACAACTGAAAGTGGATTTGTTTGGGGAGGGGACGGAGATCTGAAAATGAGGGTCTTCTTTCCTGACTGTTCATGCGTCAGAGGCCCACAAGAGAGATTGGATTGAAATGAATACACTGAGTGGAAACGTCTGAAGATGCAGAGGCTTCGATCAGAGGATTTCTCTGAGCAGGACATTGAGATGAAAATGTTCTGGGAAAGCTTTTTGTAAGCTTCGCATCCTATGCAAATGTTGGTGGTTCCTTCTGCATTTCCAGGGAAGCACTAGAATGTTCCGCCTGGAGTTTAAGTCTTAGTGTGGAGTCAGTCCTTGGAAAGGAAGATGTGTTCTGGGAGCATGGAATCTTCTTTCATGTTCCAGGATCTTGGAGGGGCCACCAAAAAGGATCTGGGTATAAGAGTGGGACCATGAGGAGTTAGGGATCTGAGTGTCAGGGGAGGCTGGGGATCATGTCAGGGTCAGGGTGGTACCTGGAAGGTCACCATTAGGGATCCTTAGATGATGTGATAGGAGGGGGAATATTGCCAACGGGTGTGTGTGCGTGTATGTGTATGTGTTTGTATGTGTATATGAGTGAATGTGCATGCATGCATGTATGTGTGTGCATGTGTATTAGTGTGTGTTTATGTGTGTGCATGTATGTGTATATTATGCATGTGCTTGTGTGTATGCAAGGGGTGTGTGCACACATGCATGTGTGTTTATATGTGTATGTGTGTGTGTATGTGTATATGTGTGTGTGCAAGGGGTGTGTGCACACATGTGTGTGTTTGTACATGTATGTGTGTGCATGTATGTGTTTATGGGTGTGTCTGTATGTGCATTTATGTATATGCACAGTGTGTGCACATGTGTATGTGTGTATTTGTGTATGCAAGGGATGTGTGTGTGTATGTGCATGTGTTTGTGTGTGTGTATGGGTGAATGTGCTTGTGTGTTTATGTATACATGTGTAAATGTATGTATGCATGTGTATATGTATGTGTGTTTTTGTGTGCGTGCATGTATGTGTGTAAGGAAGGGGTGTGTGCATGCATGAATGCATATGTGTTTGTACATGTATGTGTGTGTGTGTATGTATTTATGGGTGTGCCTGAATGTGCATTTATGTATATGCATAGTGTGTGTGCATGTGTATGTGTGTATTTACGTGTGTGTATGTGTGTATGCAAGGGATGTGTGTGTGTATGTGCATGTGTTTGTGTGTGTGTGTGGGTGAATGTGCTTGTGTGTTTATGTATACATGTGTACATGTATGTATGCATGTGTATATGTATGTGTGTTTTTGTGTGCGTGCATGTATGTGTGTAAGGAAGGGGTGTGTGCATGCATGAATGCATATGTGTTTGTACATGTATGTGTGTGTGTGTATGTATTTATGGGTGTGCCTGAATGTGCATTTATGTATATGCATAGTGTGTGTGCATGTGTATGTGTGTATTTACGTGTGTGTATGTGTGTATGCAAGGGATGTGTGTGTGTATGTGCATGTGTTTGTGTGTGTGTGTGGGTGAATGTGCTTGTGTGTTTATGTATACATGTGTACATGTATGTATGCATGTGTATATGTATGTGTGTTTTTGTGTGCGTGCATGTATGTGTGTAAGGAAGGGGTGTGTGCATGCATGAATGCATATGTGTTTGTACATGTATGTGTGTGTGTGTATGTATTTATGGGTGTGCCTGAATGTGCATTTATGTATATGCATAGTGTGTGTGCATGTGTATGTGTGTATTTACGTGTGTGTATGTGTGTATGCAAGGGATGTGTGTGTGTATGTGCATGTGTTTGTGTGTGTGTGTGGGTGAATGTGCTTGTGTGTTTATGTATACATGTGTACATGTATGTATGCATGTGTATATGTATGTGTGTTTTTGTGTGCGTGCATGTATGTGTGTAAGGAAGGGGTGTGTGCATGCATGAATGCATATGTGTTTGTACATGTATGTGTGTGTGTGTATGTATTTATGGGTGTGCCTGAATGTGCATTTATGTATATGCATAGTGTGTGTGCATGTGTATGTGTGTATTTACGTGTGTGTATGTGTGTATGCAAGGGATGTGTGTGTGTATGTGCATGTGTTTGTGTGTGTGTGTGGGTGAATGTGCTTGTGTGTTTATGTATACATGTGTACATGTATGTATGCATGTGTATATGTATGTGTGGTTTTGTCTGTGTGCATGTATGTGTGTAAGCACGGGGTGTGTGTGCACACATGTGCATCTGTTTGTACTTGTATGTGTATGTGTGTGCATTTATGTGCTTATGTATGTATGTGTGCATTTATGTTTGTGAGTGTGTGTTTATGTGTGTGTGCATATATGTGTATTTATGTGTGCATGCACGTGTGTGTGTATGTGTGTGTGTGTGTGTGTTTGCCTGCACTCCTGCAACGAATATCTGCGAATACTTGACGAAACATTTAGGAACAAGTGAGCTGCCATAACTCTTGAATTCTCCTTTTTTCACTTGGTCAGGAAGTCTCTTCACTGTGACAGCAGAAACCAGAATTCCCTCAGGGCCCTAGGTACCACCAAGGGGAGAAACCATTGCGCTAGCGCCCTTAGCGGCATCGAGACTGGTTTCTTTCCCCTAAGGAACTTGTTGAGACTAGAATGTGCTCCCAACCTGCCGGTGCTGGGGAAGTGGAGCGGGCAGCCGCATGTGGCCGTCTGCGCGGGGTGGGCAGAGCATGTGGACGCCTGGCGCAGCTCCCTCCTCTGTCCTCACATCTGAAGCCAGGCCATCTCTTCACGTCATCACGTCTCAGTGCATCTCTGTCTGTCTGGATGCAAGCTGCTGCCTCTCTTCTCTTTTCTCTGGACCCCACCGGCTTTTCCCACTGAGTTTTTCTTGAGGAGTTTGGGATCTGGAGGAGACATATGCCTTCCATTCGTGCCCAGTCCCCTTTGGGATTCAGATGCTGCCTTGGCACGCGAGTCCAGTTGTTCTCCCAGCCTCCTGGTGCAGGCAGAGACGAGGACCACTCTTGGGTACCATCCTCTTCCAGGGTGGAGTTTCAAGTCCTCCCACAGGTTAAAGAGAACCCCGGAGGTCTGGCTCTTCCAGGTCTCATGTGTTTCCTGGGTGAATACATGTCTCCAGGCTCCTACAAGGGAGCTAAGCATTCATAGGGTCACTGAGAGATTACAAGGTTCACAGATTCGGCCAAAACATTTGGCTGACATGAGAATATTCTCCAATAAAGGAAAACCTTATGAAAAACATGCAAATCCATTTTAACTATGAGTTGATCTGGCGTGTCTCTTTTCTCTGAAACCACAGCTAGGCTCCCTTGAGCCCCGTCTTCCTCCCAAATCAGGTAGTTGGTCACTTGAAGTTTAGAAGAGGCTGCGGGTATGAAGGGCATGCTCAGGAATTTGGACAAAGCTGTATTGCTGTCCCTTGAAACACGAAAAGCAGACAATGAACAAGAAATCTATTAACAGTGCATTTACTATATGTAGAACTTTCTTTAAAGGACTCCTTCCTTATAGAAAGCATCATTTCCTCCACAGGTAGTTAGACTGCAATGACTGAAAGCTTAGCTAGCCAAATGTCTGGTAAATAGAAGGTCCATGATGAATGAATGAGTGAGTTGTTGTTTTTAGGGTGTGGTAGGCTTGTGACAAGAGGAGCTGTACTACAAGGCAGGAGTTCTCAAAGGGAGCAGCATCCTCATCACCTGAAAACTTGGTCAAAATGCAAATTCTTATGACCCACTCCAGCCAGACCTCCTGAATCAGAAACTCTGGGGTGAGGATCGATAATCCATATTTCTTTTTTTAAAAAGTGAAAAAAAAATTTTTTAAGTTCTTGATTTTGAAATAGTTTGAGATTTACCCTCCCAAATTGCAAAAGAATACAAAAGACATTCTTATACCGTCCACCCAGCTTCCCCCAATGTTGCCATCTTACATAATCACAGTGCAGTGATCACAACCAGGAGTGATATTGATGCAACCCTATTACCTAATCTACAGACTTTATCTAAATTCTATCAGTTGTCCTTCTCTTCTTGAGATCCAATCCAGGATTATACATTGCATTTAGCTGCCATGTTACCGTATTCTCTTTAAATCTGGGGCAGTTCTCCAGCCTTTCTTTGTCTTTCATGATCTGCTTACTTATATTCACTAGTTATATGATCTGCGTACTTATTCACTAGTTATATGTAGGCTATCCTACAGTTTGGGTTTGCCTGGCGTTTTCTCATAGTTAAACGCCAGTTATGTGTGTTTGGTAAGAGCACCACAGAAATAATGTTGTGCCCTTTCACTACATTGTGTTGGGGGTTCATGATGTCTGTACGTCTCATTACCCATGATGTTAACTTTCTCACTTGATGAAGACGGTGTCTGCCAGGTTTCTCCACTGCAAAATGATAATTTTTTTTCCTTCCTGTAATTAATAAGCATCATATTTTGAAGCTTTATAAATATCATTTCTTATCATTCTTTCACATATTAATTTTAGCATTCGTTGGTGATTCTTGCCTGAAACAAATATTAACGTGCCATTTGTCAATGGTGATTTTTTTCTAGTTCCATCCTTTCCTCTCTATTTATTAATTGGAATTTTATTGTAAGGAAGTGCTTTCTTTTCTTCCTCATTTGTTGATTAAATTACTTCTTATATCAGTATGGACTCATGGGTATTTATTTTGTTCTGTGAATTATAATCCATGTGTTAATTTGCTAGAGCTGCCATGAGAAAAAGTGTCAGGGACTAAATGGCTTAAACAGCATAAATGTATCTTCTTACACTTCTGGAGGCTTGAAGTCTGAGATCAAGGTATCAGAAGGGGTGGTTCTTTCTGAGCCTCTCTTCTTGACTTGCAGATGGTTGTCATCTCCGTGTGTCTTCATCTGCCTCCGTATAACTTAATGTCCTAATGCCCTCTTATAAGGACACAGGTCATATTGGATTAGTGCCCACCCCAATGAGTTTATTTTTTTCTGAACTTTTTGCAAGGGGAGAAAAATATTTATTTTTTTAATTGGAGAATAATTGCTCTACAATGTTGTGTTGGCTTCTGCCATACAACAGTGTGATTCAGTCATAAGTATACATATGTTCCCTCCCTCTTGAACCTCCTTCCCACCCTGCTAGCCCACCTATCCCTCTAGGTTGCTAATGACTTTAACTTAATTACCTCTTAAAGACCCTACCTTTAAATATAGTCATAGTTTAAGGTACTGGGGGTTAGGACTTCCATGTCTGAATTCTGGGCAGATATAATTCAGCTCATAACAACCTATGCTGCTAAGTCACTTCAGTCGTGTCCGACTCTGTGCGACCCCACAGACGGCAGCCCGTTGGGTTCCGCCATCCCTGGGATTCTCCAGGCAAGAACAATGGAGTGGATTGCCATTTCCTTCTCCAATGCATGAAAGTGAAAAGTGAAAGTGAAGTCGCTCAGTCATGTCTGACTCAGTGACCCCATGGACTACAGCCCACCAGGCTCCTCCGTCCATGGGAGTTTCCAGGCAAGAGTACTGGAGTGGGATGCCATTGCCTTCTCCGATAACAACCTATGATGGTCATTATATTTTGTTGCTCAAATCATCCCCAGTTTGGCCATTGGAAACCCCATCACGGTGGCTCCTGCATCCTTTCTTCCTTCCCCTAATAATTTTTGTGTGCTTTCTTGCTTTTCAATACCACAAGATGTTCTAGGCACATCTTTTACTTTTTCTTCCTCAGCCCCAGAATTATGCATTTCTCCAAGAAGCCCTCATTCTTTCTGTTGGAGGATAGTAGTGGTCATCTCCTGGATGCCTCTGTGGCAGGCTAAAGTTTGAGAATCTCTGATAAACTTCCAAGCCCAGGCTTGAATCCAGGTGTATCCCTTCTTAGCTGAGTGACATTCAATTAGTCACTTGATCTCTGTATGTCTGTTTACTCTCCTGATGAAAGGGTGTAATGCTACCCATCTCCCAGGGTGGGTATAGGATTGGGTGATGTGTTACATAAAGCTTTTTTCACACCCCCATCTCATAATCAATGCCCAATGATTGGCTTTCATTATTAGGTGATCATTTCTAAAGGCCGAAGACTCAATAACACATTTTCATCTGGGAAATAGATTCTAGAGGGATTCCCAAGCATGTCTCAGTGACCTACTAGAATAAACTTTACAGTTGGGGAATTGTGATCTTGAGATCATAGCTGGCATTTCCCAGGAAGATCACAGACGTCCATCCTGCAGCATTTCTTCTGGGCTCTAATGTCCACCAGCCTCCCCAATGCACTGGGTACCTGAGGGAAGGCTGTGGGTGTGACGGGGAGTCTGGATTTAATTCCTCATCTCATAGTTTGGTTTCCAGTCTCCTCCCTTGAAACCCAGGAGTTTTAGTTCTTATTCTTTCTCCATTTGGAAGACAACCTTCTAAAGAGTAATAGGGTGTGGGGGAGGGGTGGCGTGCCAAGGGTTTTAGTTTTCAGTTGCCAGGGCAACGGGATCATGGTGAGTGGGAGAGATCATAGGTATGAAGAAGATAGAGTGAGGCTGTTCCGATTTTTATTACGTTTGTTAATTATCTCTGTCTTTTTTTTGCAGAGAGCACGGATAACTTTGTCTCTTGTAAGTCTCTTTTACCTTTTGCTTTGAAAGTGATTTATTCTGATACTTTTGGTGACTACTGAGTCCAGATAGCCCTCTTTCCTGTTCTATCACCATCCCCAGACCCCTGGCCACTGAGGGGATCTGAATGAACCGTGAAAGGAGAGTAGAAACTCTTCTTGGGCAGTTCCAAGCCCATGCCTCTTAGACGGTCACTTGCTGCCTCAGTTTTCCGGCAGTTTTCTAGGGTCTGACCATGTTGTGGGTCTTCCTACCCAGACAGAGAGAGGTGGTGTCAGGAAGGATGTGGGGTTCATGTGCCCCGGTGGACCCGTGTTGAGCATCTCAGTTGTTCTTGCAGAAAGAATGTGGAGCCTATGATGTTAGTGATTGTCACCTGCTTCAAGAGCCAGGGAATTTGGCCAGAACCCACCCAGGTGGTGCTAGTGGTCAAGAATCTGCCTGCCAGTGCAAGAGACCTAAGAGACATGGGTTCAGTCCCTAGATCGGGAAGATCCCCTGGAGGAGGGCATGGCAACCCACTCCAGCATTCTTGCCTGGGAAACCCATGGACAGAGGAGCCGGGCAGGCTACAGTTCATGGGGTCGCAAAGAGTAGGACACAACTGAAGCAACTGTGCACGCAAGACAAGTGGAGCAGTGACTGGCAAGGTCTCCCATAGGCTCATCTGTCTTTAAATGAAATTATTGAGGCTCAGTCTATAAGCGATTCGGGGCCAGGACTAGACAACTCCCAAAGGATTTGGGGGTTTGCTCATGGACTGTAGGGGAACCCATATTTATTCCTTTTCCTTTTGTCCCCCGTGGTAGAGGAATGGTGACAGCTGAGGTCATTTCAGCTTCTTATGTGGCCTGAGACAGCAGACAGTCTTTTTTAGGACATGCATTGCTGTTCGGCTCAGATGTAAATATCACCTGTAATTCCTTTATTTGTCCTTGGTCTTAGAGGACTTGTCATCTCACAGAATATCCCTCTGGAGAAATTTGAACCGGGGGTGTCTGGATAAGTTGGTGATTACAGATGGAGGTCTGAGGGAGGCTTGGCTGCACCTCCAGGCCTTGCTGAGAAAACCTGGTGTTTCCTAGTCAGATAACCTTGCTGCTTAACTGAAGCTGCCACTGTGCTCTGAAATCTGCCTCAGGGCAACGGATAGTGGGTAGTTTGTGGGCCATAGGCCTCCTGGATCTCACTGAGGAGTAAAGAGGGAACAGGATGGGCATAGAAAGAAGGGACAGGATAAGGGATGCAGAGAGGAGCTGTGTGTAGCCAGAGCTGCCTTCACCGACAAAATGGGCTGAATCCAGACCCTGGCTGTGATCCCAAACCATCTCCCTTCCTCTTATCTATCCAACAGCTCATAGCCCGTGTTGCCCAGGTTAGGGTTAGGCTCTTTACTCTGGGATGTGAATCTGGGGATGAGAGCGAAGGCTCTTTATGCCTGTGCAGTCTGTCCTTGAGCTGTCAACACCTGCCAGGGAGCCTTTGGGGATCTGGTCTCTGGGGACCCCTGCAAAGCCTGGAGAGGTCAGACAGAGTCTGACTTCAAAGGCATATTCTCTGGGAAGAACTTTCGAGAAGGCTTGGGAGTTGGGTAAGAACTGTGGGGGAGGTTCTTGTGGCAGCAAACCAACGACTCTTCTGTTTTCTGTTTGTTTTCAGTCTACGAAGTGAGCCCCACCCCTCCTATCACTGTGACCCACAAACCAGAGGAAGACACTTTTGGGGTGAGTCACTTCTTGGCCAAGAGAAAGGTGTTTACTGATGCGGTGGTTTTCTGCCTTCTACTTTAAGTCGTCAACTTTTCCAAACACCGCCTTGTTTGGAACTATGGCATAAAGAAGCTGTGATGAATGACCTCCTCTCAGGTGGTTGAAACTTGATGAGAATAATTCATTGAGGAAGTGTTTAAGGATCTGCTTTAAGCCCCTGGGCTTGGAAGAGAAGAGTTTGAGAATTCCCACTCCATTAGCAGCCAGCTGGGCCTGATTTGAAGGGGCTGCTAATTGTACAACCTTTTACAAAAGTCAGAGTTGCCCGGGTTGTCTTCTTGGGTGGGAGGTGCCCCTACCTCCATCTCAGAGCCTGAGATTTCTCTGGGGAGGAAAGGAATGAGGTCTTTTTAGAATCTCATGGATAAGAATATTAGCCCAGGCAGGTCAATGTGAAGATGCAGGATTTACTTGCTAATTAAAACCACAATGAGACAATAGACAGAAGCCTCTCTGGGCTTCCTCCTGCATCTGTTGGGATGGCCCCAGCCGAGAGGGCTCAGAACACTGAATCGTGGAAGTTTTCTCTAATCGATTTGGGTAATTTATTTTTTGATATGTGTAGAACCTCATAAATTATGTCTTCTCCAGGCTTTCCTCAGTCGGAGAAGTTCTGGAGTTTACTGGAGCTCTGGGAGGGCTCCGGTTGCTATTATAATAGGGCTGTTCTCATCTGAGTCCGTGTGTTACTCACACAGCCCTCGGGTTTTCAGTAACAGTGCTCGCTTGTCTGTGTTTGGCTCCTAACAGGTATCCATAGCAGTTGGACTTGCTGCTTTTGCCTGTGTCCTGTTGGTGGTTCTGTTTATCATGATCAACAAGTATGGGCGACGGTCCAAATTTGGGATGAAAGGTAAGGTGGGCTGTTCATTTGCGAGGGTCGGATCAGGAACCATGGCTCCTTTTGATCAAAAGATGCTGTTTTGGTCTCTCTCTGCTCTCTGAGAGGGTCTCTTGTGGTGGGCTTAAGTGGCCCTGGCTGGTGACTCCTGTCTACACCTTTATTATTGGTAATGATGGATTGAAGGCAGTGTTGGTGTCTGTGAGGACCAGATTGCAGACAACTTGGTTTTTCTGTGATGACCGAAAACATGGCTTCAATGGGCCAGTGCCAAGATGATGCAGAGAGGTTAAGAAAGTAAAGTGAAAATTTGTTTAAGCAAGGAGACACTCTTAGAGGGAGAGCGGGCAGACAGATGAGGGATTCATCTGTTCGGGTCTCTTTGGCAAGCCAGTTATGAGGGGCATATAAATGAATGGGCAGAGTATTCACTGAGGAAGGAGGGGCTTGGGGGTAGACTTGCCTGATTTTTCATCCCAGCTCCATTTTCCCGAGGGGAGGAGGAACTTCTGTCGCTGTTTAGCTTAGATCAAAAGTGTCATGGCATCTGTGCATGATGAATACTTCCTATTTGTAAGGCTAATCTTGTTATAATGAGGGGGTGTGTGCGTGCTAAATCTCTTCCGATGTGTCCGACTCTGCGACTCCGTGGACTGTAGCCCAGCAGGCTTCTCTGTCCATGGGATTCTGGAGTGGGTTGCCATGCCCTCCTCCAGAGGATCTTCCCTACCCAGGGATCAAATGCACATCTCTTATGTCTACTGCATTGGCCGGTGGGTTCTTTACCAATAGTGCCACCTGGGAAGCCCAGCGCATAATGAGAACACAATGAGTGAAAGATGACATTTAGACTCAGGAGGTTCCTGCCTTTCCTCACCTTTCTTTGCTGCTTGAACCCTTATCACCCAAAATATGTGGTTTGCTGTCAGTCTGAAGGTCCCTGCTTTCCTTTGTCTGCCTATGGACCCCTGCTGTTTGTAGGCAGCATGATTTCCGGCCACCTGGCTCCTGCCCCATTTCTCTGCTCATACCTAGCTACCTGCCTCCTGAAACAAAGGGACTTTCTGAGTAACCAGGTTTTGCCCTTGCCTGCACCTATCCGTGGAGTTGTGATGAGAAGGCATTCAGAGAGTTAGATGTCGGTGGTAGCCTCTGGCATTGAAAGTGGCCCATGCATGGTATTCCAGCACATAGCTCTTCACAGAGTTCCAGAAACGATGCCAACAGCGTCATGATTGCTAAATCTGCTGACCGGTTTCCATGACATGGAGCACTCAAGCCCATGAACACTGGGATCAGGCGTGAGATGTGGCTCTCCACCAAGACTTGGGTTAAGGGGACTGGCACGAAAGGGGTTAATATGGTAAATTAGCATCCATCTGCCTGGTCCCAGGATGGATCTGACCAAATGGCTCAAGGGAGGCTGGGTACCAGTGTTTAAACAGAAACTTGAATTTCAAGATATATTCCCAGCTGGGGTTTCCATTTATGGCTGATGTTAATAGGAGATGGGTGGGGAGGGCTGATGAAGGGTTTGACAGGCCATCAGGTTCCCGAGCTAGGATTCAGGGTGGAGTTTTCTGATGAGATTATGGGGTCCAGAAAGATGATTTCTATGACTTCTGCACCAGAGCTGGTATCTGTGGTGGGGGTCTTGACCTGGGGACTCAGGAACTGAAGGGGAAAGCATAAATGAGATTCACAGGGATAGTGGTCCCTTGAATTAAATGTGGGCTTCTCAAGTGGCTCAGTGGTAAAGAACCCACCTGCCAGTGCAAGAGGCATAAGAGATGAGGGTTTGATCCCTGGGCCAGGAAGATTCCCCTGGAGAAGGAAATGGAAGCTCACTCCAGTATTCTTGCCTGAAGAATCCCTTGGACAGAGAAGCCTGGCTGGCTACAGTGCAAGTCAGATACGCCTGGGTGACTCAAGAACAACAAAGAATTGATAGGCAAATGTTTGAGTGTTTGTTCGTGGCTTGGGGGTGTGGGGTTGGAAAGGAACTAATCCTCAGCTCCTATTATGTTCTCAAAAGAGTCTGTGACTATCCTATAAAGCTAGAACACTGATGTATAGCAAGAGATATGGCATAGAGAACCAGAAAGATAGGAAATGGGGCAGACTGCCTGACTTCCTAGAAGCCTCCCCCCTTTCTGCTCTTGGTGAAGCTGAACAAGTCCCAACAAGGCAAACCAGGCTTTCTTGAAGTATATGAAATATTTTGTCCAAGAGAAATATGCAAACAGGCAAATTATAAAACTTTCTATATATACATATATGGAAGCTTGGCCCAAAGCCAGATGGTTTATTAAACAAGAGGAGCCCATGGTCAGGTACCTTGGCTGGAGACATTTTATCTGCCAGTACCCCACGTGCCAAATAGGGTTTCACAGGTTTGGAAGATAAGCCATCATCCTGTAAGGTTGGAGCCTGCAATCTTCTTTTAAAAAAGATAATTAATTGGTTTGGGGCTGTGCTGGGTCCCCTTGTTGCTGCACAGGGCTTTCTCTAGTTGCAGCGAGCAGGAGCCACTCTCTCCCTGTGGTGCACGGGCTTCTCACTGCCCATGGCTTCTCCTTTTGCGGAGCACAGGCTGTAGGATGATCGGGTTTCAGAAGCTGTGGCGTGCGGGCTTAGTTGCTCCACAGCATGTGGGATCTTCCTGGAGCAGGGATGGAACCCGTGTCCCCTGCATTGGCAGACGGAGTCTCTGCCACTAGACCACCATGGAAGTCCCCGAGTCTTCACTCTTAGCATCATGCTTGGAGTCCTGGCTTTGAGGACCTAGTGCTATTTCTTGTGCGGACTCTTCCTACCGCGGGAGGAACTTTCTTTGTCTTCCTCCCTTCACCTGAGAAAGCAGCAGAGCCTTGAGCAGAGGGGAGAGTGGGGCATCCCTGCTCTCCCCACTGAGAGGCGCGCCACCAGCTGAGGCCCTGCGACGAGCTTGGCAGCGCTGCGAGAGCAGATTTTTCCTATTAATTGTCATCCGGTTTCTGGAACAGCGTGTCCCCATGTCGGATGGATTAGGCAGCACCAGGGCGGCGCCTTCCCCTCAGCTGTCCTTGGAGCCTCTCCCGGCGCCAGCTCCCCCTCTCAGGCTGAACTGCCCTTGTCGATCCCTACTGAGCTACAAGAACATGTCCATGAGGTTGGCAGTGAAATAGTCCTTAAACTCAGGTGACCTAAAGAAGTTCTGCTAAAATGAGAGGCAGGATGAGACAGTGTATTGAAGGCTGACCCTGTTTAGAATTAAGCCTGCATCTTTCTGGTCTTTATTACTCCTGATTGTATTTAATTCTCATCTTAGGATGACTAGCAAATGCCCCAGGCTGCATCCACCCTTGATCTTTGATTGCCAGCAGGCATCCCAGTCCAGAAAAAAAAAAAAAAAAAAGAGCAAAACTGTGGGTACCAGAAACCCCGCAACTCTGAAGGAGGCAAATCTCCTTCTCGTCTGAGCCACCCCGTCCTCAGCTTTGAATTTTCAACTCTGGGTTAGAATCTATAATGTCACTTAGTTGCTCTTTGTTCCCAGCAAAGTTACTTAACTTCTCACGGCCTCTGTTCCCTCAACTTCAGAATGATGCAATGATCCCACCTCCCTCTTCTGATTGCCCTGAGTGTTAAGATCTGTGTGTGCCGGATGTTTGCAAGGGTGCCTGTGGTTGTCGTTTTCTTCTCTTCTTTGTGTATAAGCCTTTCCAGGCTCCTTTTATTCTCCTTCCAGGAAGGGCTGCCCTCCCAAGACTTAATCATGCCTTAGTTTGTCCTGCACAGTATTTAGTAAAAATAGTTTTCTTCTGCCCTAATCCTGGGGCACTGTCATTATTTCGCTCAGATGTCATCTGTCCTGTTAGACCAGGAGTGACTTGTCATAGAAGCCTGCGATCACTCTGCCCGTATACCTGAAACTTTGCAGTCTGTGACAGATAGTTATTGAACTTAGAGATGAATGACTTTATTTTTACTCATTAAAAAAAAAGCACAGCTTGTTAATCAGTAATGGGCTAGTTAGGGCTCATTTGGAAATCTGAGCTGTCTGGGCAGTGGGAGGGAGAGTGGGGATGATCTGGGAAACTCATAAATAATTCCCACCATCCACATCTGAGGGCCTGGAACACAGTGTGTGGATGGGAAGGACTTATTCAAGTGAATTCCTTCTGAGAAATTAAAAAATATTAAAAAAAATACGAAGATTAGTTAACACTCATATCCCATTCCTGCTCAGAATGACCAACTCACTGTTTTGTTTTATATGGCATCTATTTTTTTTTTTTCTTATTACTGATGAAAAACCAAAATGGCTTTAACTGCCACCCCTGGTCCCACGGCCCCTCCCATTTCCCTAGGCAGCCATTAGCCTGAGTTCACTGCGCACCCATCAGTCCGCTTGTTTTGTCTCTCTCCCTGTATCTCTGTCTCTCTATCTCTGCTGTCTCTGCATACCCACACTTACCCTCATGGCTCTCTCCCAGCCAACCTCATACTCTGTCAAATTAGCCACTATCTCCACCCTATGGCAATCTTAGTGCCCAAGTGTAATAACCAGTTCAATTTTATAATTCTACTTATATATTTGTATATATATATATGTGCGTGTGTATTTATGCATATATATATATAGGTTTTTTTTGATATTACAGTTGCCTTTGTCAACAGATATCTAGAAAATAGTCAAAAATATTGGGTTAGCCAGAAAGCTCGTTCGGATTTTTTCCATCACCTCTTATGGAAAAACCACCTTTCTGGCCTATGCAATATGTATATCTCTGTCTCTTATAGACCTTTTAAATAAATTTTATTTGGATAAGAGAATGTGTGTGCCTGCAGTTTTAAACAGCATAATTAAAGACTGCAGAACTCCTAAGAATTGTCACAGGTATGTACAGGATGTGGATATACAGATTATATATGTATACATATTACATATACATATGTGAGTATATTTATAAGATGCATCACTTTGTGTATGTTTTAATGTATGCACGTTTATACTGCAAGCACCCTTCCGCATCTTGCTTTATTTACCTGTCGTTTGTTAGAGTTCTTGCCATGTTGGTATGTATAGGCATTCCACTGAGCAGTTGTTTTATGGGAGATGAATGTATGGACCAGAGCTTATACAAATGAACTGAAAATGCATGTCTCAGGCATCTTTTCACTGTTATCAGCTGCCATCCTGTTGATCAAAATTCTGGCCTGGGGAGAGGTCTGGATTCTCTCCTGTGGAGGTGTGAGGATTAGAGTTCCTCTCCTCTTGCGCTCACAGAGATTCTAGAATGAGGCTGAGTGTCCGGTGGGGATTCTTTGGACTGTGATGAAGCCCTGTGCTTTTGAGCAGGATGATCCGGAAGTGCTTGGTATGGTGTAGGCACTGGCCAGTCAGAACAGACACCAGCCCTCCTGCTGGGCAGGGCCCTGGGGCTCCCTGCTGGGTCGTGTATTAACTCATGATCATTGCTGGATCAGGAGGTGGTTGGGAGGTTCAGGGCAGGGGTCATTTGCTGGGAAGTACAGAAATAAATGGGCTCCCCAGGTGGCTCAATAGTAAAAAATCTGCCTATTAATGCAGGAACCACTGGAGATGTTGGTTCCATCCCTGGGGTTGGAAAGATCCCCTGGAGAAGGAAATGGCAACCTGCTTCAGTATTCTTGCCTGGGAAATCCTATGGACAGAGGAGCCTGGCAGGCTACAGTCCACGGGGTCGCAAAAGAGTTGAGCATGACTTAGTGACTAATACAGCAAACAGCAGAAATATTTAAAAACAGTTCACTATTTTAACTTCTCATTATATTGTGCCAGTGCATCCTGGGCCTGAAAGTGACATGGCTTGGAATTTATACCATGCTTATTCATAAAATATGATATTTAAAAATTATACATCAGAAGATCATGACAGGGATCTAGCCAGGCTTAACAACATTGGTATTTACAGATGAGAAAATGAAGCATAGGAGGTGCAAGAAAAGAGGTGACTTACTCTGGTTTCTCAGTCTAGTTAAGCTGGGTTGGGCCTAGAATTCCCCTACCTCGCATTCTCACCCATTGTTCATGGCACCTAGAATGACCTAACTGCTTGGTGTTGGCTGTCCCACCACGAAGATCCACAGTGCATCTGCCATCTTTGTTTCACATGGTTGTTAGAATGATGACCAGATAAAAGATGCTTTGTCTAAGTATGTCCTTAAATAATTGAACAGGTCCTATAATTTTCATATAAGATGACTCATTATTATTAAATGAAGAAGGAAGCAAATATGTGGGGTTTTTGGAGCCTGTAAAAAGAGCATACATTTGGAAGACTGCCTTGATGGTCCCGTGGCTACGATTATGTGCTCCCAATGCAGGGGACCCAAGTTCAGGAAATAAGTCCAATATTTCTTCTTGATAGTTCCCTGGTTAGGGAGCTAGATCCTACAAGCCACAACTAAGACCGATGCAGCCAAGTAAAGAAATAAATATTTTGGGAAAAAAAAAAAAACAAACCAACAAATGTCTTTGGTGCCCTGTGTCAGTAACTGGGGGCAGAGACTAAAATATATATATATATATATTTTTTTTTTTTAAAAAGAGCATACATTCTTTGGTCCGTCTTATCTGACTGCCTCTTCT
This sequence comes from Cephalophus harveyi, assembly GCA_006410635.1. NCBI lineage: Eukaryota > Metazoa > Chordata > Mammalia > Artiodactyla > Bovidae > Cephalophus > Cephalophus harveyi. The sequence goes on along the minus strand of SJYT01019543.1, from coordinate 468,855 downwards.
GTATGTATGTATTTAGGTATGTGTGCATGCTCAGTTGTTCCTGACTCTTTCCAACTCTTTGCAACTTTGCCAGGCTTCTCCGTCCATGGGATTTTTTCAGGGAAGAATACTGGAATGGGTTGCCATTTCCTCCTCCAGGGGATGTTCTGACCCAGGGATCAAAGCCGAGTCTCCTGCACTGATGCCTGCATTGGCAGGCATCGAGGTTATTCACTGAGCCACTGGGGAAGCCGCGTAAGCATCTTTATATATATCCAGATGAGGGTTACTGTGGCATGAACTCCTTTGTCTTGGTTCCCTCTTACTCCCACAGAAGAACCAAAATAATTGTTTATTAGAGTTGAAACAGACCTTAGACGCCTTAGGCTAATGTCCCCATTGTACAGGTAAGGAAAGAGACCCAGGGAAATGAAATGGCATGCCAAAATACATGGCTAGCTAGAGCAATGCTGGCCTGCTTTCCCATATACATGGTGTGCTCAGAGAGTCTGGGAGAGTCTGGGAGATGAAGCTGGATTATGAATAAATAAGCTTTGCTTATTCAGTATTTTATCTAATTATCTTTGAATGCCATCCCACTTCAACGGGGCTTCCAAAAGTATGAATCTGCTTTTCTCAAGCTGGGACACACCTGGCCTGGGGAAAATGTGGGAGCTGATGGAAGAGTCTTGCTTCCCAGGTTTAGAGGACATCCTTTCTCTCTTTCTGGACACGTTGGGGACCATCTGGCAAGGCAGAGGAAGTGGGAGGCTGGGAAGGAAAAGCTGCCTGGGCTTCTGGTAAAACCTTAAGTGCTTCATCTGCTTGCCGTCCATCCTAATGGTTGGATGTGTGCTGGTGCCTCTGATGGGCCTGTAGACGGGCACTCCAGGATTGTTCCATTGTGACTTAGCATCAGCTAATAGGTACTTAAAGTAAAGTGGTTGCCTATTTGATTATGACTGGGGCTTATTAACATTTTCCCCCCTCCACAAACAGATGGTAACTGTCCTCCGTGTGGATTGTAGAATCATGCCAGAGTCTTGAATTTGGAGGTACCGCCTGCTGCCAAAAGATCCTGGGGGCGGCTACCCACGTTGAATGGCCTTGTTTTCCCTCTGGTGTGACTGCTTGGTTAAAGGGGATGGTTAGACTTGGGAAAGAGTCATTTCTGCCCTCCCTCCTAAGCTTGGGGCATTGGACTCAGAAGGGTTCTTCCAGGGTTGGGAGGGGTCCTATCCTAAGGTTTGATCCTCTCCCTGGCATTTCTTCTTCAGCTGGGAGAGAGAATCCCTGCATTTACAGCTGGGAGCACAGAGCCAGGGAAGTGACCCAGAGTGGGTTAGGGACAGAGACTTCTGAGACGGCTGAAAGGTGACCTGGGCCCTGGACGAGGCCACCATTGGTGCTGCTGATGAGGTAGCTTCTTCTGTCTTGGGAAATTCACTTATCTGGCCTTGATTTTGAGGCTTCTGAGGTTGGTGCTAGTGGTAAAAGAACCCACCTGCCTATGCAGGAGACACAAGAGACGCCCTTCTGTCACCATTGGGCATGTAAGACTGCCCTGCTCTGTTCCTCTCTCAGGCATCCGGGAACCAGCTGTTTTCCAGCACCGACTGACTCTTCTATTTGAAGAGAAATCCCTGGGTTTTTTTTGAGTCTGATGCAAAATGTTTCTCTACTGTAGCTACCTGCTTGCAGGCTGTTCTTGGCAGGTCCCTGCTTCCTGGACAGCAGGGCCAAGGGTGGCCAGCGTGCCTGCTCTACACCCAAAGCCGTTGTCTCTCTGATTCATTTGATTTTGGCAGCAGAACACAGTTCTTACTAGCCCATGCCGTTGCAACAGGTTCCCACACGGTTAACAGCCCTTTGATACTTCAGATTAGAAGTTCTCAGCTTTGTGTCCCCTGCTTCACATGTGACAAAGGACTGTCAGCCACATGCCTTTGCCCTCCTGCAGGAATAACCAGGTTTTTGGACAAATAATGGCCCTTGCAGTAGCTTGATACCTAAAAAAAAAAAAAAAAAATAGATGAGCATACCAGTTAGCAAAAGAGATTTTTAAAACTAGGAATAAATCAGGTCCATGCTAATTTTTACTCTTAAAAAAATTCACAAACTTTGGTGTTTTATTAGTCATCCAAAGTCCTGGTGACAGACTTCCTCTCTGATCCAGAAATCTGTCTCTATCTTGGCACTAGGATGGAGGACTAAGAGGGTAAGGGGCTGCCAGCCATGATTTTCTCACAGTGTCCTTGGCTCAACATGGTTTGCACCCCTGCACAGTCAAGCTGCAGAAACAGTCCCAGCAGAATCCCCTGTCTTCTTACAGCACATTGTTTCCATCTCTGTATCTTCTCTTGCGGTCCTGGGGGCTTTGCACTTGCCCAGAAGAGGAGGGACCATGGACTCTGTTTAATGGAAACTTCCACAATGGCTGCAGCACCTGAGCCCTGGGTTTGGGGAGCCTGTTCTCTCGTGAACTCTGCATAAGCTTAGGGATGTCCAAAGAATGGCCCATGGAACCACAGGCAGCAAAGCAGAGAGATGAAAACGGCCGTTGATGGGGGAACACGATTTTGGACTCGGGGAGAAAAGCCACACAAGGAAAACAATGTCAGACAAGAGAACCACTGCGAATCCCCGGTCCCAGCTCCTCCTCAGTCCGCTTCGTGCTGTGCATCCTCCAGGAGGATGAGCCAGATGGGGCGGGGGAGGGGTGTGCTGCAGGAGTAGGAAGGGCAGCCTGCATCCCGCGGGGGCTCAGCCCCCAGGGGTGTCTACCACCCGCTCCGGGCCGGGAGCATCCCGAGGAAAGAAGAAGAGCATCCAGTCGGTCCCTTCCTGGCTCTAGTGACACCCTCTCTTTCTCCCTTCCTTGATACCGCGGTATGTTTAGTTTAGAGAAAGATTTATCAGGTCACTCTGGCACTCACCCCTTTATTCATTCTTCCTGTATTCATTCCGCTGCCACAAGCCAGGGACAGATTTGCTGACATCCTCGCATGGGTCCCCAAACCAGCTTCCTCCTTGACAGGACTGGCTGCCTGATTTGTGGAACCCAGTGCAAAATCTTCCCAAAGTACTAGAACGTCAGGGCAGCGACGGCAGAGACTGACACCCTAATCGTGGGCCTGGGCTCTTCTGAGCGTGAAGTCAGGGTCAGGCCCGTGAGGCCAGCTAAGCTTGCTGGCGCCTTGCTGGAGCCCTGGCGCCTTTATCTTTCCATGCATGGTGATGAGGGGAACTGATATTTCTATACTTCCTTTTGAAAGAGAAGTTGAGATTTGGGGTGTCAGCTGATTTTTCACTTCTGATCATAGCAAGGGAAGATTATGGGGGCACTGGGCATTTAATGGGTCCTTACTGTATGTTGTTCATTGTTTAGTTACCAAGTCACGTCCAGCTCTTTGTGACCCCATGGACTGCAGCACGAAAGCCTTCCCAGTCCTTTACCATCTCCTGGAGTTTGCTCAGACTCATGTCCACTGAATCAGTGATGCCATCCAACCCCTTATCCTCTGTTTCCCTCTTCTCCCCCTGCCTTCACTCTTTCCCAGCATCAAGTTTTTTTTTTTTTCCCATGAGTTGACTTTTTGCATTAGGTGGCTAAAGTGTTGGAGCTTCAGCTTCAGCATCAGTCCTTCCAGTGAGTATTCAGGGTTGATTTCCTTTAGGATTGACTGGTCTGATCTCCCTGCTGTCCAGGGGATTCTCCAGAGTCTTCTGTAGCACCATATTTGGAAAGCATCAGTTCTTTGGTGCACTTACTGTATGCCTGCCCTGCCTTACTTACTGAATGTCAGATGTCTAATATACCTTATAACGTTTAGTTATTATATGTGACTATTCTCCCCGTTGTTAAGGATGAGAAAAATGCTCAGACTGGCTAACTTAACCTGTGTTGTGTGACTGGTGAGTAAGAAAACAAGATTTTAATTGAGGTCACTCTGAATCAATGGTTCTCAATCTTTGCTGCACATTCCAATCACTTGGTCAAATTGTTTAACACCATCAGCCCAGGCGGCACCTCAGACCAATTAAATCCGATTCCGGAGGTGAAACTAGGGCCTGGGCATGTTTTTTAATGCCTCAGGCGATTTCAATTGTGCAGCCAAGTTTGAGAACCAGGCCAAGATGCAGCTGCATATAGCCTCCCAGATCATGTATGCAGTCTCTAGACTGATCTATCTGATCACCTTGGGAACTTGGGAAACATGCAAATGCCTGGGATTCACTCACACCCGCTAGGTCAGACCTGGGATGAAGTGGGGGTGATTTTGATGCTCACTGACGTTTCATGACCGTGGCTCATGAATCCTGGGAGATGCTGGGGATCTTGGGAAAATGCAGATTCTAATTGAACAGATCGGACAAGGGCTGAGATCTAAGTTTCCAAAGGATGTTTCTCCAGGGCACATAGTTCAGGTAATGAGGGATTAAGTGAAAACCCCAGGCCTGTGATCTGGGGACTTATGTCAGTCACATCTCTGCTTTTCATTTCTTCCTGCACATCATGACCAAAATCAGCCTGCCTCAAAGGCTTACTGTATTTGCTGGAATAATGTGACTCCTGGAGGGAGAAATGGCAATCTACTCCAGTTTCTTGCCTGGAAAATTCCATGGGCAGAGGAGCCTGGCAGGCTATAGTCCATGGGGTCACAAAGAGTCAGACACAACTGAGCATGCACCCACACAATAGTGACTATCAGATTACAAAATAGAACCGTGACTTCTAAGGCATTTGAGTTCTACCCTGGGCTTTCCTAGTAGCTCAGATGGTAAAGCATCTGCCTGCAATGCAGGAGACCCAGGTTCGATCCCTGGGCCAGGAAGATCCCCTGGAGGAGGAAATGGCAATCCACTCCAGCATTCTTGCCTCGAGAATTTCATGGATGGAGGAGCCCGGCAGGCTACAGTCCATGGGGTTGTAGAGAGTTGGACACAACTGAGCGACTAACACATACTCTTTGAGTAGCTAAGCCTCGCTCTTTCCCAAAGCAGTTTCTGAAGTGGATCCCTTGGTTTACACCGAACTGCCATCTCCTTCCACGCCAGGGTACTCTGGAAGGCATGCTGCCTCCTCTGATCTCAGTATGAGGTCCACCAATGCAAGAGCTTGGGACGGAGCCCCAGGGAGGTCAGCAGTCAGCGGGCAGGGGGCCTTCCCAGCCCAGAGTCCCTTGTGCTACCGGGGCAGGCATTACCTTTCCTCTTTTAGAAACTTCCACGCCCCGTTTCCTCTTCCTCCCACAGCAGATCTTGGAGGTACCACTGGGGGCTGTAGGAAATCGGAGCAGCTTGGACTGGCAGGACTGATGTGGAGCCGGGCATGTTCTTTGCTGGAAGAAGCCTTATGTGCTAAGTCAGCGGTGGCCCAGGCCACTTGCCAGCCTCAGAGACACTGCGCTTGGTGGCTGGAATGTTGTCCTCACTTCTGCTGCTCCGGGGGTACTTAACCTGGATGCCTGCCCTGCGCCCCCAATTGACTGTGGAGTAAGAGTTGCATAGCTGGCCAGAGACTGGAGCAGTTTCCTTATCAGTTCCAGAGATGCCAGGCCTCTCTACCTGACAGGCATCTGGCGTTCAGAGGGGCCTCAGCACTGTAGCAGCCATGCATACCTCCCCCCAGGTGGTGGAGAAGAATGCCAGCGTCTGACTGTCTGCCTGCCAGCAGGGCCTGATGTGAACCACTAGGAGGGTGCCCAGGTGGTTCCAGGAACCACTAGGAGGGTGCCCAGGTGGTTCCAGGAACTACCTTTCCAAGTAAAGCCTTCCCACTTGAGTTCAGCTGGTTGTCCCAGGACCAGTGGAGGGGTGCTGGGGACCACCCCATGGTTGGCTCTTTAAGGAAAGCGGGCAGGATCTGAGTCCTGTTATTGCCCATGATGTACAGATGTGGCTCGAACAGCCTCGGTTGCTGCGTGGGCTTGCTTCTCAGGAGGGAACGTGCCTGTCTGATTGGGCTGTGTGTGGGGCTGGAGGCCTTTAAGGAGAAGCACTGTCGGCAATGAGGAGCCGTGCAAGAGAGTAGGAAAATGGATACTCACGTTTGCTGTTGCTGAGTGTGCAGGCTGAGGCTCCCTTTCTGGCAAGCGATTTGGCAAGTTCTGTTAAAAGCTAAAGTCAGAAGAAGCCGATGCCCTAGAAACTCCACTTCTGAGAATTTAGCATCAGGTAGTGGTCACTAACAGCTACCCATCTTGATATGTGTGGGCATTTATCCCACTGTGACTTACACAGTCAACTGGATCAACCAAGAATCGCTTAAATATCTAGTAATAAATGGCTGGTTAAGCACACGATGCTTTATACCTGTGGTGTAATTCAGTGAAGACATTTAAACTGACAATTCATTATTTATTTTTCCAAACTTTAAAACTTTTTATTTTGTATTGGGCTATAGCCGATTAACAGTATTGTGGTAGTTTCAAGTGAACAAAAAAGGGACTCAGCTGTACATATACATGTATCCATTCTCCATCAAAACCCCTTCCACCCAGGGTGGCACATAACATTGAACAGAGTTCCCTGTGCTAGACATAGACAGTAGGTCCTTGTTGGTATCCGTTTTAAATATAGTAATGTGTACATGACCTTCCCAAAGTCTCTGTCCCTTCCTGTGACCTGTGACCAGCCATCATGGCATCATGCCCCTTCCTTCTGTAGCATCTCGAGCAGTGATTCAGAGTGTTTGCTGAAGGCTCTCCTCTCCCGGAGTTTCGTCACATTCATGTCCATTGAGTCGGTGATGCTGTCTACCCATCTTATCCTCTGCTGCTCCCTTCTCCTTTTGCCTTTAATCTTTCCCAGTGTCAAGGTCTTTTCCAATGAGTCAGCAAACTCCAGGAGATGGTAAAGGATAGGGAAGCCAGGCGTGATGCCATCCAAGGGGTCAAAAGAGTCAGACATGACTGAGTAACTGAACAGCAACAACTCCTCTCCCAGTGGATGAACCATGCTGGGCTAACTCACAGGGCACCACTGATGCAGCAGACTGCCCCAGGCACAGGGACGTGTGAATATCCTCTGGCCACCTTGTGCTGTGCACCCTGAGACCTGAACCTAGACCTCCTCCCCGACCACCGGTGCCCAGTGTTGTGGCTACTGTGATGGGCTGTGTGATCCGAATATTTTCTTGTGATGCCTGGTGATTGCCTGTAAGATAGAGACATTTTCCAGCTGAAAGCTCTTTCCCTGCCTGACTTTTCTCCTTGAACGTCATGGGCGTTGCATGGACAAGAAGATGCTAGATGGACCTGTCTTTCCGTGTGTTTGCTTGCTCCTCTTTCACCCTTGATGTCTCTTCTTTTACCACTGCCTTTCCCCCCTCCTCCTCCTCCTCCCCCTGTGGCATTGGATCAACAGTATGGCTTCGTCTTCTATCGGCATCACTGAGACTTCTTCCTAGCCTACTGGTCACACACCGTGGTGCCCCTTACACCTTAGAGTCAGACAGTGTGCACGCTCAATCACTCAGTCGTGTCTGACTCTTTGTGATCCCATGGAACTGTAGCCCGCGTCTCCTCTGTCCCATTTCCTCCTCCAGGGGATCTTCCCGACTCAGGGATCAAACCTATGTCTCTTGCGTTTCCTGCACTGGGAGGCAGATTCTTTATCACTGCAATGCCTGAAAGGTTGGCAAGGAGTAGTGTCACCAGACAGACATGGGGTCGAATCCCACTTCTGCTGATTGGGAGCTGTGGCACTTACTGTGACTCCTTAACTCTCCTGGGCTCAATTTGCTCAACTGATGAATGAGTGGGCCAGTTCTCACTGTAGATGGTTTTGTGGGAATTAAATAAAATTATGTATATAAAGTAATTAGCTTAGTCCCTGGCCATGTAGTAATCACTCAGTGAATGTGGTGAGGGGAGAAATAATTATGACTTTTGCTCCATTCAGACAAGTGGTGAGTAATCCACTGATGCCATAATGGCTGGGGCTTGCAGCCTTGGGCTTACGTTAGAATTAACCTAGGGATCTTTTACAAATTCCAGTGTCTAGGCTGCTCCCCAGACCAATTAAGTCAGAATCTCAGTGGACAGGACCAGACTCTAGTAGCCTCTAAAAGGTGCCCGGGTGAGTGTAGTGGGCTGTGAACCAAGGCTGTGAACCTACCCTGTGGCTTCCCTTGCCTCTTCCTGACAAAATGAAACCCTCTGGGACAGAAGCAGGTGGAAGGGATGGAGGGATGAAGACACGGCAGGGAAGGCCTTTGTTGATTGTTTCGTGTGCTTGGTTGTATCCGACTCTTTGTGACTCCATGGACTGTAGCCTGCCAGGCTCCTCTGTCCATGGAATTTTCCAGGCAAGTATACGGGAGTGGGTTGCCATTTCCTGCTCCAGGGGATCTTCCTGACCCAGGGATCGAACCTGGGTCTCCTGGGTCCCCTACTTTGTGGCAGATTCCTTGCCTGCTGAGCCACTGGGGAAGCCTCTATCCATAGGATTCTCCAGGCAAGAATACTGGAGTGGGTTGCCATGCCCTCCTCCAGGGGGTCTTCCTGACCCAGGGATCAAACCTGCGTCTCTTATGTCTCCTGCATTGGCAGGTGAGTTCTCTACCACCAGCTTGTTTATTGGGTCCCAACTATTGTGTCAGGCATGGTGCTTGGTCTTTATATGTTCTAGCTTTTCACTGTTAACTTGTGACGCAAATTCTTGTACCTGTTCCTTACATGAGCTTCAGGAAGGATGAGCGGCTTGTTTCATGTTGTATATCAGCTGGCTTAAGGATGAAGGGCTTCCCTGGTGGCTCAGACAGTAAAGAATCCACCTGCTGTGCGTGAGACCGGGGTTCGATCCCTGGATCAGGAAGATCCCCTGATAAGGAGATGGCAACCTACTCCAGTATTCCTGCCTGTAGAATTCCATGGACAAAGGAGACTGGCGGGCTACAGTCCATGGGGCCACAAAGAGTTGGACATGACTGAGCAACTAACAAGGATGACGCACCAAGAGATGAGGGTGGGGCTTTCTCTCTTTCTTTTTGGCCCCTCCTCCCCTCCCTCCTTCAGAGGGGTGATGGAGTGCCCTGGCTCTCACCCACTCTGCGTGGGGACCGGCTGCCACACCTGTTCACCTGCAGTGTTTAATGACCCGGCCCTCCTGTGGTTCTTTAGGGCTCTCTACCACCTGTTCTTACATGCACGGTTGACTGTGCTGTTTACTTAATGGAGAGATTTAAGTGCCCCGCAGAGGCTCCCTGTGGATAAGAGCAGAAACATCCACTGACTAGACGTGGGAGCCTTGTTGTTGTTTTGCTTTTTAAAAGAATGTTTGTTTATGTATTTATTCATTTTGGCTGTGCGGGTCTCTGCTGCTGCTCGTGGGCTTTCTCTAGTTGCAGCGAGCAGGGGCAGTGCACTGGCTTCTTATTGCGTGGTTTCTCTTGAGGCCGGGCATGGGCTGTAGGGTTCAAGGGCTTCTGTAGTTGTGGCTGCAGCATGTGGGATCTTCCTGGACCAGGAATCGAACCCATGTCCTCTGCATTGGCAGGCAGATTCTCAACCGCTGAATCACCAGGGAAGTCCTGTTTTGGTTTTTATTGCCAGCAATTTTTAGGCTCTCTCGTGGGTTGGGGAAAAGTACGGAGCAGGGTGGACACAGAAAGGGAGAGGGAGACTCTTTCCTGCCTGACTGTAGATCAGACGGCAAATTCTCTCGTTCAGAGAGTCTCCAGCTTTACTGGCAGGACGAGAGGATCCTGGTAACATGCAGGCTGTGATTCAGCAGGTCTAGGGCAGGGTCTGAGATTCTAAATTTCTCACCAGTTGCCAGAGGAGGCCGCTCCTGGTGTTCTGCCAGCCACAGTTGGCTTGACAAGGCTCTAGTTTCCATAATGGATACCCATGTCTATTTTCTGAACCCTGCAATTTTTACTTTGGGAGATGTCATGGGACAGTTTAACGATCTGGGTTCTAGCCCTGACTATCCTCTAATCATCTTTGGTAATCTTATGGATTTCATTTTTCTCTTCCTTAATAGGGAGGATTTGAATTCAGTGGCTTCCAAGGTCCCATGTCATTGTAACATCCTGTGATTCATCGGTGGATTGGGGTGGGGGGTCAGGGTAGATTAAAGGGAGCGTGGAGTAAGGTGGATGGGAATTCCTTGGGAGATGGGAGTTGAGAGGAGCGTCTGTTGCTAAATTGGCTGTTCCTTTAAGATCAGTGGGTCTGAATCATGAGAGGTCAGAGGTTGAGGGAGATGGGCAATGAACTTTCTATTGTGCTGTGTGCCCACAACCCTGGGGTAGTCTCTGAACTCCTGGCAGGTAGGGGTGTGGCTCTTGCTTCCTCACTTGCCTCCTCCAAATGGCAGGAGTGTACTGGAGGACATCTCTCATGCTGCAGGACTCCTGGAGGGCCCTCTCTGTGGGTCACAGGTCTAGACCCTGGGGACCGCAGACTTGAGTAAGACAAGTCTTGTCCTTTGTCTTCAGCAAGCAGAGTGTACCTGATCTCTCAGCCCTTCTATCGGGGGTGGGCAACCACTGATTGCTTTCTGCCAGTGGGGTGCTGTTGTTTTCTCCAGTTGCCATGATGGTTGAACCCTTGGGCCAGCCCCTATGTGGTGGTGGTGGTGGTGGTTTAGTCACTCAGTCATGTGTCTTTACCCCATGGACTGTTTGACAGGAGTCAAACAGGCTCCTCCGTCCCTGGGATTTCCCAGGCAGGAATACTGGAGTGGGCTGCCACTTCCTCCTCCAGGGGATCTTCCTGACCCAGGGATCAAACACGAGCCTCTGCCTCTCCTGAATTCCAGGTGGATTCTTTATTGCTGAGCCACTGGTAAAGTCCACACACTTATGCACACACAGAGATACACTTGAATCTATGTAACTGTCAATCTATATACCTTAAATATCTATATTCACATTTATATTTTACACGTATGTTTAAATGAAAATTCAGTTCCCTGGTGGCTCAGATGGTAAAGAATCTGCCTGCAATACAGGAGACCTGGGTTTGATCCCTGGGTTGGGAAGATACCCTGGAGAAGGAAATGGCACTCCAGTATTCTTGCCTAGAGAATTTCAAGGACAGAGTAGCCTGGCAGGCTACAGTCCATGGGGTCACAGAGAGTCAGACACGACCGAGCAACGAACACTTTAAATGAAAATAGTCTTGAGCAATCCATACAGTTGTTTTGACCTGTTTTTTTTTCACTTAACAATGTGTCTTAAACATCTTTCCATGTTATCCGACAGGCCCATGTCTTTAGCCTTTCCATTACTCTGTAAAGGTTGTTTTTCTTTCTTGCTTTGTTTTTTTCATGATGCTTGTATATTACACCATTTCATCTGGTTCATTCAGAATTTAATCCATTTTCCCTGGGGTGACAATGACAAGGGGGCAAAGGCTGCATTTGTATGAATGAGAGTAAGAAAGACACAGGCCAGGCCTTCTCAGCTCCCCTCGGTTCCCTCTGTGCGTGTTTCCAGCCTGGCTTTGTCCAGGAAGCATCAGGTATGAGAGGCTTGGCAGAAGCCAAGCTGATCTTCTTCTGTGAGCAGTGGCACCAGTCCTCAGTCACGGGTGCCCCAAGTGAGTGTTAGTCACTGAGTTGTGTCCAGCTCTTTGCGGCCCCATGGACTGTAGTCCACCAGGCTCCCCTGTCCAGGGAATTCTCCAGGCAAGAATACTGGAGTAGGTAGCCATTCCCTTCTCTAGGGAGCATCCTGACACAGGGATGGAACCTGGATCTCCTGCATTGCAGGCAGATTCTTTACTGTCTGAGCCACCAGGGAAGCCCACCATGGGGGCATTTCAAAGGCCTTGAGGGACATGATTTATCTGTGAGCTTAAGCTGCTGTGGAAGCTGGGATGCATTCAGATGAAATATTTAGAATCTGTCATCTTAACAGAAGCACCCTCTATCATATGCATGTACACACCCCAACAAAGGCTGAGGGTTGAGATGGGGGCTGTGGCAAGCGGTGGCTGGGAGCACAAGTTTTGGGCTGAGACTGAACCTGGGGACTTCACTGGTGGTCCAGTGGTTAACACTTCGCCTTCCAGTGTTGGGGGTGTGAGTTCGATCCCTGGTCAAGGAGCTAAGATCCCATATGCCTCATGGCCTAAAAACCAAAACATAAAACAGAAACAATATTGTAACAAATTCAAGACTTTAAAAAAATGATCCACAATAAAAAAAAAAAAAAAGACTGAACCTGGAATCCCAGACTTGACACTTGCTCTGTGTCTTGGGTGAGTCACTTAGACTCTCTAACCTCGGCCCTCCTTGTTTGCGATGTGAATGAATAGTGCCGTCTTGATTGTATTTTGAGAGCATTACCTGGGATTCCCCGTGCAAAGCCCTTGGTGCAGTGACAACCAGGTGGTCAGTGTGCAGATGGTGGCCCCTGGTCTGCTTTTAGGGCTCTCCCAGGTGGGAAGAAGGCAGAGCCCCTCTCTCTGTCTCTCTCTGTGTATTTCCACTCATGAGGTCACTTTCTTTGGATGAACTTTAAGTACTTCTTGGTAGTCATGTATGGATGTGCGAGTTGGACCATAAAGAAGGCTGAGCGCTGAAGAATTAGTGCTTTCAAGCTGTGAGGCTAGAGAAGACTCTTGAGAGTCCCTTGGACAGCAAGGAGATCAAACCAGTCAATCCTAAAGGAAATCAACCCTGAGTATTCATTGGAAGGACTGATGCTAAAGCTGAAGCTCCAGTACTTTGGCCACCTGATGCAAAGAGCTGACTCATTGAAAAGACCCTGATGCTGGGAAAGATTGAGGGCAGGAGGAGAAGCGGATAGCAGAGGATGAGATGATTCAATAGCATCACCAACTCAATGAACATGAGTTTAAGCAAACTCTGGGAGATGGTAAAGGACTGAGAAGCCTGGCGTGCTGCAGTCCATGGGGTCACACAGCATTGGACATGACTTAGCGACTGAATAACAACAACAACTAAGTACTTCATGGAGTTATTTTTCTTCAACCTCTGTATGAAGCACAGGGCACAGATACAGCCCTGCTCTCATTTGACAGAAAGATAAATTCAGACCCAGGGATGCAGAGGTGTGTCAGGGCTGATGGAAGAGTCTCAGACCAGTTTAAGGAGGTGGAGTCCTCTCCGGCCTCGGACACTGGCTGGCTGTGTGCCCTGCGTGGCCACTGCCCTCTGATCCCCACTTTCATGACTCAGATGGAGCCAACTTGTGGGGCTACCTCATCACTAAGGTCTCTCCCACTCCCAGCTCTCTGACCTCAAGACACCAGTAGCTTAGTCTCTCCTCTTGCAATGGTTCCCCCTCATTCTGGGTGGACATTTCTGAGGCATTAAGCATGGGTGGTCAGGCCAACACTCACTAATATCCAAGAGAGGCCTGGCAGTTGTCTGGATTTGGCAATGGCCAGCATACACTTGGGGCGGGGGTGGTGGTGGTGGGGAGATGACCATCATGTCCATTGCCTCACTGGAATGTGCTTTCTCTCCCAGAGTGTAGCTCAGTTGGAATTATGTATGATGATCCTTCCTAGTCATTTGGGAAGATGAATGATCTTAGTCATCAGAGCCCTTGCACAGCCTTCTCTTGGCTAATTCAGTCCATCCAGAGCCCCAGGACTAGAGAATTTCAGGCTTCCCCCTGAATTAAGCATTGTACATGACTTAGCGAGACATAACCATGACATAACCAGCAGAGACCTCCCAGGTTAAGCAGTAGCCCAACTTGCTGAAGTAGAGTAAAGAAACGGACACATTGTGTTCTACACATATAAGTGGGGACTTCCCTGGCAGTCCAGTGGTTAAGACTTTGCCTTCCATTGCAGGGGATGCGAGTTCAATGCCTGGTCAAGGAGTTAAGATATCCCACATGTCTTGAGGCCAAAAAACCAAAACATAAGACAGAAGCAATTGTTGTTGCTCAGTCACTCAGTCATGTCCAACTCTTTGTGACCTCATGGACTGCAGCATGCCAGGCTTCTCAGTCCTTTACCATCTCCCAGAGTTTGCTCAAACTCATGTCCATTGTTTCAGCGATACCATCCAGTCATCTCATCCTCTGTCATCCCCTTCTCCTCCTGCCCTCAGTCTTTCCCAGCATCAGAGTCTTTTCCAGTGAGTCGGCTCTTCCCATCAAGTGGCCGAAGTCTTGGAGTTTCAGCTTCAGCATCAGTCCTTCCAACGAATATTCAGGGTTGATTTCCTTTAGAATTGACTGGTTTGATCTCCTTTCTGTCCAAGGGACTCTGAAGCGTCTTCTCCAGCACCACAATTCAAAAGCATCAGTTCTTTGATTCTTAGCCTTGTTTATGGTCCAACTCTCACATCTGTACATGACTACCAGAAAAACCGTAACTTTCACTGTGTTGATAGCTGGCAAGTGGCAACCACAAGAGATTGTCAAGGGCAGCTCACCCGAAGTCAAAACATGGTGCTGATGGGAGAGTGGGGAGTCAGCAGCTCTAATCTTCATCCTGGTGAAAGAGTGTGAAGGAAGAAACAAGTGACCAAACGTTATGAAGACAGTGTCCCAGGCTGCAATAGGGAGTCAAAGATCGTTCTTTTTAAATTTTTATTATTGGAGTAGAGTTGCTTTACAATGTTGCGTTAGTTTCTGCTCTACAACGAAGTGAACCAGCTGTAAGTATACATCTACCTGCTCCCTCTCATCCTTCCCCACCCCTCTAGGTCATCACAGAGCACCGAGCTGAACTCCGCATGCTGTACAGCAGGTTCCCACTAACTGTCCCCTCCTCCGCCCTCTTTTTGCTGCAGAATTGGACATTAGGGGAGAAATCAAGTGACTTCTTAGAGAACAGTGTTGGTTGGGACAGAACAAGGCTAGAACCCAATCTCTTGACTCCTGATACTATATTCCTTCCAGCATTCCTTGCAGCATTACTTCTATGAACTTACTTCTCATAGCGTAGTAAGTAAGTAAATAGTAAATAAGCTTACTTCTTCTGTGAGTACTTCCGCTGTACTTCTATGAGCTTACATCTGGGTCTCCTTGTTTCATAAATCTTTACAAATTTCAGGAAGTACTTGGGCAGCTAAGGGATGGGGTTAGTCAGTAAAATTAAGGACCTGATTTTGAATTCCCGTTCTTCAGAATATTCGCCCCCATCCAGCTCCTGCGGTTATGGGCTGTGTCAGCTCGTAGCAGCGCCTGCAGCCAGGACTCCTTGTATCTTGCGTGTGCTTTCTCCAGATTGCCTTTTCCCCCTTTTTATCAGCTGGGTCATGTCTTCCCTCCCACTTCCAAGTTCAGTCATGCTTCACATTTTGACTGCTTTCCCTGCTTCTGTGAACTCTCTCCAAGTTGCTTGCATCTTTCGACCAACAGGCTGCCCAAGGGGTTTCCACTGGTCACCTCCCTGGGGCCTCTCACAGTTCCCTCGATGGCCCTTGACCCCTATCCTGAAAGGGCCAGGGCTTCCCCCACTCCGTACATGCTGCGTATTATTCCATCGTATACTTGTACCGCATCTTCTTCTTTTTTTTTTTTTATATGTACCGCATCTTCTTGACTCACTCATCTGTCAGTGGACATCTAGGCTGCTTCCATGTCCTGGCTATTGTAGATAGTGCTGCCGTGAACATTGGGATACATGCGTCATTTTGAATTATGGTTTTCTTAAGGTATATGCCCAGCAGAGGTATTTCTGGGTCATAAACCATAAAAAGAAATGACATTGGGTTGTTTTTAGTGATGTGGATGGACCTAGAGTCTGTCAATGTGAAGTAAGTCAGAAAGAGAAAAACAAATATCACATATTAATGTGTATGTGTAGAATCTAGAAAAAATGGTGCAGATGGACGTATTTGCAGGGCAGGAATACAGATGCAGATGTAGAGAGCAGACGTGGACACAGGGGGAGGGGTGTGTGTGATGACCTGGGAGATTGGGATTGACATGTATGCGCTCTCACGTGTATAAAAGACAGCTAGTGGAACCTGCTGTTCAGCACGAGGAGCTCAGCTTGCTGCTCCGTGATGACCTAGGTGGATGGGAGTGGGGTGGGAGGGAGGTCCAAGGGGGAGGGTAGTATATATATATATATACGTGATTCACTTTGTTGTCTAGCAGAAACTGACACAACATTGCAAAGCAGTTATGCTTCAATTAAAAGAAAAATACATGCTCTCCTCTTTCCATCCTGTGTCTCCAGCTGGCCTTTGCTCTGACACCTTGTCATTCATACAGACCCTGCCCCTCTCCAGAGTGTCTTTCAGGATTAAAGTTAGGTGAACGAGGCTTCCGGCACACAATTTTAGAGGCTGAAAAAATCCCCAATAACCGATGTTTAAAAAAAAAAAATCAATGGATATTTTGCATTAACTTAGTTTTTTTTTTTTTTTTAAGATGATTACATCACACTGCTATTTCTCTTCATTACTGAGCCTTTGGGGACCTCCAGAAATTTTGTGCCTGAGGTGAATGCCTCGTTCATTTTACCCAGACCAGACCTGTCACTCATTCTCCATCTCACTGTGTTCTTTTCTCCTGATTTTTCTCCTAGTCATTCTTTCCTGTTATCCCTCTAGCCTTCTGGTCCTTGTTGACTTATTCCTTGTTAATGAATGTTCTGTTGACATCATTTTCCAGATTGTTAATAAAGATGTTAACACATTCTCTAGGCCTCACTCCAACCTCTTCATAGCTTGTGTGCTAACTGAGGCCCTTCGTTCAAGAAAAGAAACTGCATTTTAGCATGAGTTGTGTTGTTTACTGTCTCCCAGAGAGCATTTCCATATTCCCCAGGACTCTGTTATCCTCAGCCAAGCACCTTCATGGCTCCTGTTCGAGACTTGCTGAAGCTCCGCGAATGGCTTGAGAGATAAGCCCCTGTAAATTAATCCTTGTGAATGTTGGGAGCTGACAGCCTGCGTGGTCTGACCAATTTGGATTAATTTTTCAAGGGAGATTTGGGTAGAGGCCATGTCAAGAGCTTCTCTGAAGTCCTCCTCTCTCATCTTGGCTCCAGCCTCCTGGGCCATCTGCTTGTTTTGGTCAATCAGGAAAAACATCGCTGCCACAGTCAGATGTGACTTGCACTTTACAAACCTAGTTGTTCTTCCTGTGCTCCACCAGCCACATTAAAATATCCATCTCCTGTTAGCCTGCTTGTTTCAGAAGCAGCTGGAACTAAATTTACCTTTCTTTCTTTTTGTCAAAGGAAAAGAGAGATTTTATAACATAAATCTGGTACAATAGAAGGATCCTGTAGAATGATACATCCTTTATAAAATAGGTATATGCTTTTAGCAGCCCACGTGTTAAAGAAGATGGTCATTTTCTTTGTTCTTCATTAAAGTAGAGAATGCCTGAAAAGTGAATTTGGGAAATAGAGAAAAACATTAAATCACCCTTGTCATAACATCATAAAATAACCACATGGGTTTACATACCGGTCCATTTCCTTCTAGTTTTTTTTATATTTATTTATACTATGGATGCAATTTTATATCTTCTCTTTCATCTAGCAAGGTAAGAGAATAGTTCTGTATCATTAGCTGATCATTATAACCATCAGTTCAGTTTTAAGAATTTTCTGTTCTATAACTCACATAAATCTGCCTTTTAACAATTTAATCACTTGCCTTTTATTGGTCACTTAGGTGATAAACAACAATGAAATGAACATCTTTGTGCATATCATTTTCCTTAGTTGAAATGAGTCCCCTGGTTTAGATTACTGGTGGTGTAATTACTGTTAATACAGGGGAATGGTAAACATTGCTAAAATACTTTACAGAAGAGTCTGATCAAGCAACAAGGCTACTATCAGCATAGGAGGTGCTTCTTCCTACTCCTGTTCTTGCACTGAGTGAAAGTCATTTTTATCTGTGAGTTACTGTTACCCTAAGAGTTCTTCAGCTAGACATATAAATACTTGTGGCACTCTTTAGAGTCCTCGGGTCCATTCATTTTATCATACTAACAGCATCAATGATAGGAACAATAACATCCCAACTGCTACCTGTCATATTCCTTCCACCAGTGCTGTCTGATAGAATGTATTTGAGCCATGTATGTATTGTTAAATGTTCTAGTAGACATATTAATCAAGCTAAAGTCAAACAGATGAAAGTAATATTAACACTACATTTTATTTAACATAATGTGCTCAAAATACATTTCACAATTTGACTTGTGGCCCTAGCTATGTTTCTGGTGCTCAAATGTAGCCGTCAACCAAAAAGCCAAAATGCATTGTTAAATTCTCTCTTCCTTCTTTTGGGTAGGATGTTAAAGTCTTTTCTGGGTTTTTTAGTCTTGAGTTCAGGTTTATCCAGAAGCTGACTCTGAGACAGGGACTTACTGTATGGGTTATTCACTTGGGAGGTGATTCTAGGAGGCAGAGGGGAGAATGCTAAGAGATGATGGGAAAGGTGACAATATGCACTTCTTGCCATGGGGACCTGAAACTTGACCCTGCTGGGAACCATCTGAGAATCTTGGGATGGAGGGACATACCTCAAAATTGCTCCCTTGAAGATCAAAGCATTGTGGCATCTACTCACTGATCCTAGGCCTCTCTTCACTAGCTGTGCTTATCCCCAGGGGTGTTCACTGGGTTGTACCTACTTGGGGCCAAGCACACTTCATGGTGCTGAATGAAGTCCTCAGGCAAAGAAAAAAGACACAGACTCTTGAGAGCTTTGGAGACTGTTTGCATAATTTCTAGTGAACTCGAATGGGTCAAGGATGTAGGGTGGGGCCTCAGCAGCGTTGGTCCTTTGGTCTATGTCAAGAACACTGGGATATTCTTGAATGCACACAACCCCAGTCAAGTCATTCCCAGTTAATAGTCACCATGGTTGGTTCAGTCTGAATTCTTATGTACACGCAATCAGAAACTGATTCTGGCTAACCAAGCAAAAGGTAACTGATGGAAAGATGTTGACAACTCAGACTGAAACAGAACTGAGGAGGATGCTGACCAGGTTTGGAAATGGGATGGAATAGACTTTTGCTGAATAATGTACGTAGTAAACTGGCAGCATAGTTACCATCTTGTAGTGGAACAGAATGTCCTATGGTCCTTTGTTTGTTCTAGGGCAAGGAAAAAGGTCACCCTGGTTTATTTTCAGAAGGTCACCATCTAAAATTATTCTCCTACTTATACAATACACAATGGAAGAAAGATGATGCCCCAATAAGAAATCAAGTTGCTATGAGGGAATAAGTGCTGGGCAGCTAAAAATGGACAAAGGACACTGAAAAAGGGATCAGGCTTTCTGGTGAAATCTGAGTAAGATCGTGCAGATCAATTTCCTGGTATTGATAATGCATTCTGGTTGTGTGAGATGTCACCATTGGGGGAAGCTGGGTGATGGATATTGGGGACCTCTTCTGTACTATATTTTTGCAGCTTTTCATGAGTCCATCATCATTTCACAATAATAAGTTAAAAAAAGAAAAAGGGAAGGGAATTGGCTTGGAGATTTAGATCCTCCTTTGGAGTAGAATTTGGAGAAGTCACCTTCACTTCCAACCTTCAAGGGCACCAAAAATCACTGGAGCCAAATCTTTAGATCTATAATCTATACATACTCTGTAAGCCTTCTAGACCTGGGAAGAGTGAAACACTCATTTATTTGGATTCCAATGGGTCTCTTGTACTAGCCAATTTATTATATTTTTTGAAGTTTAACGTTTGAAGATTTGACATTGATCTACAATAAATTGGGTAGGACAGCAGACAAGTCTGAAATGGGATGAGGATTTACAAGATTGAATTTGTACAACTCTCAGATCTGTTTCAATAAGAAGGGAATGTGGCAAGGCCACTTCTGTTGAGACAGTCCTCCAAACATCAGCTCTTTCTTTATGTGACTTCCTAGCCAGAGAATATTCTGGGGGCAGGGGGGATGGGGATTATTAAGTTCTAGAATGTGATGATTGGCATGAAGATAGTCAGTCCCCTAAAGAAAGTGAAAAAGACTCCAATGCTGGGAAAGACTGAGTACAGGAGGAGAAGGGGGTGACAGAGGATGAGATGATTGGATGGCATCACTGACTCAATAGACATGAGTTTGAGCAAACTCCAGGAGAAAGTGAAGCTCAGGGATAAGGAAGCCTGGTGTGCTGCAGTCCATGGGGCTGCAAAGAGTCAAAGACAACTTAGAGTCTCTTTCTCTTTCAAGAGACAATGTGATGCTTCCATCCTTTCTTCTTGCAGTGCTTTAATATCAATGGAAGTAGAGTCTGGACCCTTGGGGGCCAGGTACTGGCAACACCAGCCCAGAGTGCTGTCAATTTGGGGTGTGTCCACAACTCTCAGGTAATGGGAGTTAGGGAGCCATTCTTGTCTAAGTGAGATCTATGAGACATCTACCTTCATTTAGCCATTAAAATTTCCACTAATAATTCCCTAAGGAGAATTGGGCCAATCAGACTCATTCTGTTATGACGGACTTAGACAGATTTAATCTAAGCAATAATAATAATTCATAATGATGGAAAACACTGAGCTGTAATCTTCCCACTGTCTTAAGTTGTCACCTGGGAGTAAATCAAGTGTTTAGGGAGGTGCTTCCACATCTGCAGGGCACCAGGGCATTGCTCAGTCAGTGAACAGCTGCGGGAGAGGTGGGGGCAGCAGATAGTCCCCCAGGGGCTGGTTTCCTACTCTGTGCCCTGCCCAACCCTGGAGTAGGGGTGGGTGGCTCACATTTCATGTCATCAGCTTTCTTTCCGGGAAGGTGCAGTCTTTTAGGGGTGTGATCGCGTACTTCCTCCCAGCGTTTTCTGGAGGCTGACAGGGATCTGCTTTGGGGATGCTGCTGGAAGATACCTTTTTTCTCTCCCAAGACCCCTTCCACAGCTCACTTTCTTCTGAAGCCTGCAGCAAAAGAGTCCACTTTGCTGGCCTTTTCCAGGGAGTTTCCAGGGAGTCACATGGTGTCTCTGCAGAGGAACGAAAACTCATCTTCTCAGGGATTTGGAGCTGGAGAGGGCTCCATGTTATCCTGGCTCCACCAGGATGGTGGCCTTGCCTGGGGTTGTCTGCCCTCCCCCATCCTCAGTTTTCTGTGGAGATGGGAGGGGTGATACCACCGCAAGCTGGCAGGGCAGGCAGTGAATGATAGCTCCTTACACTAGCTAGCAGGGAGCTCATGTTAACTTTATAACAGAAATACTGAAGCCCAGAGAGGGTTAAAGGGATCCTTACTGTGTCAGCAGCAATAGTCCTGCCTTCTGGTCCAGGACACCCATGGGGGTGATGCCTGGATGGCCACGGTCACAGTCACAGCACTGACTCCGGGATAATCGCGAGCATCACCAGACATACTGTGGTGACTTTTTAAATATATTTACTTATTAAAATTGTTTATTTACTTGGCTGCGTTGGGTCTTCATTGCATCATGTGGGATCTTCCGTTGTGGCTCCAGAGCATCTGGGCTTCAGTAGTTGCCTCAGATGGGCTTCTTACTTGCTCCACGGCATGTGGGATCTTAGTTCCCCGACCAGAATTCAAACCCACCTCCCCTGTATTGCAAGGCGAATCTTAACCATGGGGCCAGCAAGTATAGGAACAATAACATCCCAACTGCTACCTGTCATATTCCTTCCACCAGTGCTGTCTGATAGAATGTATTTGAGCCATGTATGTATTGTTAAATGTTCTAGTAGACATATTAATCAAGCTAAAGTCAAACAGATGAAAGTAATATTAACACTACATTTTATTTAACATAATGTGCTCAAAATACATTTCACAATTTGACTTGTGGCCCTAGCTATGTTTCTGGTGCTCAAATGTAGCCGTCAACCAAAAAGCCAAAATGCATTGTTAAATTCTCTCTTCCTTCTTTTGGGTAGGATGTTAAAGTCTTTTCTGGGTTTTTTAGTCTTGAGTTCAGGTTTATCCAGAAGCTGACTCTGAGACAGGGACTTACTGTATGGGTTATTCACTTGGGAGGTGATTCTAGGAGGCAGAGGGGAGAATGCTAAGAGATGATGGGAAAGGTGACAATATGCACTTCTTGCCATGGGGACCTGAAACTTGACCCTGCTGGGAACCATCTGAGAATCTTGGGATGGAGGGACATACCTCAAAATTGCTCCCTTGAAGATCAAAGCATTGTGGCATCTACTCACTGATCCTAGGCCTCTCTTCACTAGCTGTGCTTATCCCCAGGGGTGTTCACTGGGTTGTACCTACTTGGGGCCAAGCACACTTCATGGTGCTGAATGAAGTCCTCAGGCAAAGAAAAAAGACACAGACTCTTGAGAGCTTTGGAGACTGTTTGCATAATTTCTAGTGAACTCGAATGGGTCAAGGATGTAGGGTGGGGCCTCAGCAGCGCTGGTCCTTTGGTCTATGTCAAGAACACTGGGATATTCTTGAATGCACACAACCCCAGTCAAGTCATTCCCAGTTAATAGTCACCATGGTTGGTTCAGTCTGAATTCTTATGTACACGCAATCAGAAACTGATTCTGGCTAACCAAGCAAAAGGTAACTGATGGAAAGATGTTGACAACTCAGACTGAAACAGAACTGAGGAGGATGCTGACCAGGTTTGGAAATGGGATGGAATAGACTTTTGCTGAATAATGTACGTAGTAAACTGGCAGCATAGTTACCATCTTGTAGTGGAACAGAATGTCCTATGGTCCTTTGTTTGTTCTAGGGCAAGGAAAAAGGTCACCCTGGTTTATTTTCAGAAGGTCACCATCTAAAATTATTCTCCTACTTATACAATACACAATGGAAGAAAGATGATGCCCCAATAAGAAATCAAGTTGCTATGAGGGAATAAGTGCTGGGCAGCTAAAAATGGACAAAGGACACTGAAAAAGGGATCAGGCTTTCTGGTGAAATCTGAGTAAGATCGTGCAGATCAATTTCCTGGTATTGATAATGCATTCTGGTTGTGTGAGATGTCACCATTGGGGGAAGCTGGGTGATGGATATTGGGGACCTCTTCTGTACTATATTTTTGCAG
Source organism: Cephalophus harveyi (assembly GCA_006410635.1). NCBI lineage: Eukaryota > Metazoa > Chordata > Mammalia > Artiodactyla > Bovidae > Cephalophus > Cephalophus harveyi. Next base: position 445,955 of record SJYT01019543.1, on the reverse strand, counting down.
CTTTTCATGAGTCCATCATCATTTCACAATAATAAGTTAAAAAAAGAAAAAGGGAAGGGAATTGGCTTGGAGATTTAGATCCTCCTTTGGAGTAGAATTTGGAGAAGTCACCTTCACTTCCAACCTTCAAGGGCACCAAAAATCACTGGAGCCAAATCTTTAGATCTATAATCTATACATACTCTGTAAGCCTTCTAGACCTGGGAAGAGTGAAACACTCATTTATTTGGATTCCAATGGGTCTCTTGTACTAGCCAATTTATTATATTTTTTGAAGTTTAACGTTTGAAGATTTGACGTTGATCTACAATAAATTGGGTAGGACAGCAGACAAGTCTGAAATGGGATGAGGATTTACAAGATTGAATTTGTACAACTCTCAGATCTGTTTCAATAAGAAGGGAATGTGGCAAGGCCACTTCTGTTGAGACAGTCCTCCAAACATCAGCTCTTTCTTTATGTGACTTCCTAGCCAGAGAATATTCTGGGGGCAGGGGGGATGGGGATTATTAAGTTCTAGAATGTGATGATTGGCATGAAGATAGTCTTTTTGAAGTTTAACGTTTGAAGATTTGACGTTGATCTACAATAAATTGGGTAGGACAGCAGACAAGTCTGAAATGGGATGAGGATTTACAAGATTGAATTTGTACAACTCTCAGATCTGTTTCAATAAGAAGGGAATGTGGCAAGGCCACTTCTGTTGAGACAGTCCTCCAAACATCAGCTCTTTCTTTATGTGACTTCCTAGCCAGAGAATATTCTGGGGGCAGGGGGGATGGGGATTATTAAGTTCTAGAATGTGATGATTGGCATGAAGATAGTCAGTCCCCTAAAGAAAGTGAAAAAGACTCCAATGCTGGGAAAGACTGAGTACAGGAGGAGAAGGGGGTGACAGAGGATGAGATGATTGGATGGCATCACTGACTCAATAGACATGAGTTTGAGCAAACTCCAGGAGAAAGTGAAGCTCAGGGATAAGGAAGCCTGGTGTGCTGCAGTCCATGGGGCTGCAAAGAGTCAAAGACAACTTAGAGTCTCTTTCTCTTTCAAGAGACAATGTGATGCTTCCATCCTTTCTTCTTGCAGTGCTTTAATATCAATGGAAGTAGAGTCTGGACCCTTGGGGGCCAGGTACTGGCAACACCAGCCCAGAGTGCTGTCAATTTGGGGTGTGTCCACAACTCTCAGGTAATGGGAGTTAGGGAGCCATTCTTGTCTAAGTGAGATCTATGAGACATCTACCTTCATTTAGCCATTAAAATTTCCACTAATAATTCCCTAAGGAGAATTGGGCCAATCAGACTCATTCTGTTATGACGGACTTAGACAGATTTAATCTAAGCAATAATAATAATTCATAATGATGGAAAACACTGAGCTGTAATCTTCCCACTGTCTTAAGTTGTCACCTGGGAGTAAATCAAGTGTTTAGGGAGGTGCTTCCACATCTGCAGGGCACCAGGGCATTGCTCAGTCAGTGAACAGCTGCGGGAGAGGTGGGGGCAGCAGATAGTCCCCCAGGGGCTGGTTTCCTACTCTGTGCCCTGCCCAACCCTGGAGTAGGGGTGGGTGGCTCACATTTCATGTCATCAGCTTTCTTTCCGGGAAGGTGCAGTCTTTTAGGGGTGTGATCGCGTACTTCCTCCCAGCGTTTTCTGGAGGCTGACAGGGATCTGCTTTGGGGATGCTGCTGGAAGATACCTTTTTTCTCTCCCAAGACCCCTTCCACAGCTCACTTTCTTCTGAAGCCTGCAGCAAAAGAGTCCACTTTGCTGGCCTTTTCCAGGGAGTTTCCAGGGAGTCACATGGTGTCTCTGCAGAGGAACGAAAACTCATCTTCTCAGGGATTTGGAGCTGGAGAGGGCTCCATGTTATCCTGGCTCCACCAGGATGGTGGCCTTGCCTGGGGTTGTCTGCCCTCCCCCATCCTCAGTTTTCTGTGGAGATGGGAGGGGTGATACCACCGCAAGCTGGCAGGGCAGGCAGTGAATGATAGCTCCTTACACTAGCTAGCAGGGAGCTCATGTTAACTTTATAACAGAAATACTGAAGCCCAGAGAGGGTTAAAGGGATCCTTACTGTGTCAGCAGCAATAGTCCTGCCTTCTGGTCCAGGACACCCATGGGGGTGATGCCTGGATGGCCACGGTCACAGTCACAGCACTGACTCCGGGATAATCGCGAGCATCACCAGACATACTGTGGTGACTTTTTAAATATATTTACTTATTAAAATTGTTTATTTACTTGGCTGCGTTGGGTCTTCATTGCATCATGTGGGATCTTCCGTTGTGGCTCCAGAGCATCTGGGCTTCAGTAGTTGCCTCAGATGGGCTTCTTACTTGCTCCACGGCATGTGGGATCTTAGTTCCCCGACCAGAATTCAAACCCACCTCCCCTGTATTGCAAGGCGAATCTTAACCATGGGGCCAGCAAGGAAGTCCCTGTAGTGACTTTTGTTTTTTTAATGAATAACTATGGCACTTAATGGATACAATATTCTTTTTTTTTTTTTTAATTAATTGCTGTTTTTATTTTTGGCTGCACTGGGTCTTCATTGCTATGCGGACTTTCTCTAGTTGAGTCTGTTGGGGTCTGCTCTCTAGTTGCAGTGTGTGGACTTCCCATTTCCGTTCTCTCCTCTTTTGTCGCAGAGCATGGCTCTAGGACAAGTGAGCTTCTGGAGTTGTGGTGCACCGGCTTAGTGGCTCCGTGGCACGTGGGGTCTTTCTTGACCTGTGTCTCCTGCACTGGCAGGCAGATTCTTTACCACTGAGCCCACTAGTAGTGACTTTTAGATGCAGACAGAGCCTATTTACATCCTGACTCAGCCATTTATGAGCTGTGAGATATGGCCAAGCTATTTGCCTTTGCAGAACTGAGTTTCCTCATCTGTGAAGTAGAGAAACAGATGCCTGCTTATAAGGATGAGAAGAGGAGTAAGGGCAGATAGAACACCTAGCAGGCTGCCCGGCACATAGTAGGTCCTCTCGAAGTGGCTCTTCTGGATCCTTCCCTTTCCTGCTCCCTGGTCATGCGGCCCGTCTGCTGGTGATACCCTCCCTTCCTTCCTTCTTTGTTTCTAAGTCCCTGTAGAACTGACTTTTTCCAGGATAATAGACGTTTGACTTTGTGATACAGAAGGAGGTTCCTCTTGCTATAAAATGCTTCCCCATCTGTTTGAGATTCTTTATCAAGGGGAAAAAAATTATGTTTACATTGAAGTAGAGGGACATTTGGTTTTACCTTCTGTGGTAGGTAGAATAATGACACCTCCCCTCCCATAGACACAGACACAAATATCAGGTCATTGCCCCTGAAACCTGTAACTGTTACTTTTCTAAGGGAAAAGAATCTTTGCAAATGTGATTAAATTAAGGATTTTAAGATGAGGAAATTAACTTGGATTATGGAAGAGGGTCCTAAATGAAGTCATATGTATCCTTTTAAAAGACAGGCAGAGAGGCCTTCCCTGTTGGTCCAGTGGTTAAGAATCTGCCTGCCCATGCAGGGGACATGGGTTCCATCCCTGGTCTGGGTAGATTCCATGTGTTGTGGGGCAGCTAAGCTCACGCATCACAACTACTGAAGCCTGCGTGGCCTAGAGCTGGTACTCCACAACAAGGGAAGCCACAGCAATGAGAAACCCAGACCCTGCAACTAGAGAGTAGCCCCCACTCGCCACAACTAGAGAACGCCCACAAGCAACAACGAAGACCCAGCGCAGCCAAAAATAAATAAAGTTGAGAAAGAAACGGAAGAGAGGCAGACAGAGACTCTACACACAGGAGAAGACAGGATGCAGCAGAGAGAGATTTGAGGGTGCTGGTCTTGAGGGTTGGAGAGATGTGGTCATGGGCCAAGGAATGCCATCACCCACCCGATGCTGGAGCAGGACAAGACCAGATTTACCCCCAGAAGCTCAATGACCAGAGCTGTGGTCCAGCCCTCAGAGGTTAACTCCGCACTGTTGGTGGTTGGGTTTCATCTGACCTGTCTGTCATGATTGCCTGGGTGAGACTGCGTGTCTGTTGAAGAGCTTGAGACTGGTCATGGCAGCAGGCACAGAGGATGTGAGATGCTTAGGAGACCATGCCTTGACTTGCTGCATCTTTATAAGGTAGGAGGATGTCTTAGACCTGTGGTTCCCATCGGCCTCATTGTGATGTATGATCCACTGTGAAATGGTATGCATATAACTTGTTAGCAGTATTAAAATGTAGACTTTTGCAGATGATTTACTTTGTTCAGTCAGTGAGGGCAGGGAACTTCACTGGTGGTCCAGTGGTTAAGACTTTACCTTCCAGTGCAAGGGGTGCAGGTTTGGCCTCTGGTCAGAGAGCTAAGATCCAACATGCCTCGTGGCCGACAGACTAAAACATAAAATAGAAGCGATACCGTAACAGATTCGATAAAGACTTAAAAAAAAAAATGATCTACATCAAAATAAAATAAAATGAAATAAATCAAGCCAGATTCATGGTGCTTTTACTAACTTGCACTCTGAGATGCTCTCTTGAGTAGGGCAGAACAGGGTGGGATTTTAGCACACTGGGAATTGCTCACAATTTGGGAGACACTCCTCTGGCGGGAGAGCCATGGAGATAGAAAGAATCTAAGAGCCATGCCCAAGAGCCACTCACCCCTTCCCTCCAGTCCACAACTACGAGTCAGAATTGTGTGATCTCCCCACCCTTGTGCCCATGGCAGACATCACTAATTGATTACAGCACTGTTAGGTTTGAACTCAGACACTGAATCCTTCTTAACACAGGGCTTTAGTTATCCACTGCCAATTCATCTGTGTTGACATATGTGGTGGCATACATTGGCCATTGCTGCTAATTCCTCCCCAAACTTTAAGACACTACGAATCTGCTCCAATTCCCATCAGGCAGGCTAGTCTTTCCAAAGTTCCTTTCTAGGCATCTGTTTAGCAAGAAGCCTGGCCTCCTTTAGGACTTCCTCCACTGGCTCAGCAGTAAAGAATCTGCCTGCAATGCAGGAGTCGCTGGTTCGATCCCTGGGCCAGGAAGATCCCTTGAAGGAGGGCGTGGCAACCCACTCCAGTATTCCTGCCTGGAGAATCCCATGGATGGAGGAGCCTAGCAGGCTCTAGTCCATGGGGTCACAAAAAGTCAGACATGACTGAGCATGCATGCATGCTGGCCTCTTTTCTTTGATCAGGATAGTCTGCAGGTAGTAAAGCCAGTTCCCAGTTTACCTCTGTTCCCCTTTCAGAGCTATGGCAGACGTCGCAGCAAAGACTGTGCCTCTGGCTTTTCTCTGGGTCACAGATCACAGAGGAGGCATGGGCACTGAATGTAGATATCAGCAACTGTCTTGTGATGGGTGTTGGGCTGCTTTTTTTTTTAGGTGAGAATCTTGGTCGGATGCCTTGAGCACTGTTGTGCACCAGGCGCTGAGAGGGGCGGTGTGGGGAGGGATGTATTCGAGTCATCCGGACTGGAGGCTACGAGCTGGCCACATGAGAGGAAGAGATAGGAGGGGACAGCGGTGAGGAAGGAGGCCTTGCAGCCTCTGGTGCCTGGGACTGTGGGTGGTAGTGGCTGTGGGGATGATAGGAGGTGAGGGAGGAGGAGGAGTGGGCGGGAAGACAATGCGAGGCTGAGTGTCGCAGCAGGTTGCTTTGTGGATTTATTTATCTATTTGGTATTATACACCTGAGAGTGGCTGGAGAGGGACGGCTGCCATGTCTTTGCTGGAGGGAATATGACCATGACTGGATTTGCATTAGGAATTTCCTACTGGGGTCGCCTAGTGACGTGTTAGCTGCTCAGTCGTGTGCGACTCTTTGCAACCCCATCGACTGTAGCCTGCCAGCCTCCTCTGTCCATGGGACTTCCCAGGCAAGAATACTGGAGTGGGTTGCCATTTCCTTCTTCAGGGAATCTTCTTGACCCAGGGATCGAACCCATATCTCCTGCATTGGCAGGCAAATTCTTGGCCACTAAGACACCAGGGAAGCCTGCATATATACACTACTATGTATAAAATAGATAACTAATGAGAACCTACTGTATAGCTCAGAAAACCCTACTCAGGGCTCTGTGGTGACTTAAATGGGAAGGAGATCCAAAAAAGGGGGAATACGTGTATACATAGCTGATTCGTTCACTTTGCTGTACAGCAGAAGCTGACACAGCAGGGTAAAGCAACTATATCCCAATCATTAAAAAAATAAAAAATGGTGCAAATGAATTTATTTAGAAAATGGAAACAGACTCACAGACACAGAAAACAAACTTACGGCTACCAAAGGAGAAACGGGGTGAGGGAGGGATAAAACAGGAGTTTGGGATTAGCAGATACAAACTATTATATATAAAATAGACAAATAACAAGGACTTAGTGCATAGCACAAGGAACTATGTTCAATATCCTATGACAAACCATAATGGAAAATAACATGAAAAGGAATAGATATCTATATATAATATAGTGAATAGTGAAGTCGCTCAGTCGTGTCCGACTCTTTGCAACCCCATGGACTGTAGCCTACTAGGCTCCTCCGTCCGTGGGATTCTCCAGGCAAGAGTACTGGAGTGGGTTGCCGTTTCCTTCTCCAGGAGATCTTCCCAACCCAGGGATCGAACCTGGGTCTCCCACAATGCAGGCAGACGCTTTGCCATCTGAGCCACCAGGGAAGCTCAATATATAATATAGATATTTATATCTGTATAACTGAATCACTATTGTATACCTGAAGTAACACAATATTGCAAATCAACTACGCGTGCATGCGTGTTCAGTTGCTTCAGTCGTGTCCAGCTCTGCAGCCTCATGGACTGTAGCCCACTAGGTTCCTCTGTCCATGGGATTCTCCCAAAAGATAGTGGAGTGGGTTGCCATTTCCTCCTCCGAGGGATATTCCTGACCCAGGGATCAAACCCTCGTCTCCTCTGGCTTCTGCACTGGTAGGCAGATTCTTTACCCCTGAGCCACCTGGGAAGAACCACACATTTCAGTTAAGAAATGGACATCACTTTATTTCTCTATTGTGAGCTCCAAAGTGATCCAGACCCTGACTTGCTTTCTCTCAAGTGTCAGGTCTGCTGTGGGGACGGGAGTCAATGCTTGCCTGTTGAGCAGTGAGGTCAGCTGGTTATACCTATGGAAAACCAGAGCCATGGCTTTCTTTCTTTGTTTGTTTGAAAGCTAAAGTAATAAATAGTTTTGAAGCAGTTTTGCAAATACTGAGAAGCACAAAAAAGAGTTACAGTTCTGTGCTTTCCCACTACCCTGAGATAATTCCTATCTGTGAGTTTCTTTATATAAAATCAACATTGGATTCCACTGTGCCTACTTCATTCATTCAACAGAAACGTATTAAATACCTATTATATACCAAGAACTGTTTTCAGTGTTGGGAATATAGAAGTAACCAAACTAAAACCAAAAAGACCCTGCCCTTTGGGGATCTTAATTTAGAGGAGGGGGGAAATGAACCACCCAATAAATAAGCAAAATACATAAAATGTCATATGGTGGTAAGTGCTTAAGGAAAAAAAAAATAGAGTTGGGAAGGGGGTCAGAATGTTTGGGAGGAGTCTACAGCTTTTGATAAGATGTTTATAGAAAGAAATCCTGATTGAAAGAATATAATTTGAGTCATTTGGGTAAATCCGACAGAGGTGAAGTTGGGAGCCCTGTAGATAGCTGGGGAAGAGTATTTCTGGCAGAAATGCACAGTTTAGAGGAAAATTCCAGTGCAAAGAACAGCATGTTCAAAAAACAAGGAGGACAGTGTGGCTGGCAAGGAGGGAGGGAGGGGGAGGGATGTGGAAGATGAAGTCAGTGAGGTTATGCGGGACCACGGTGGAGACTCTGGCAGCCATTCTGAGTGAGTAGGGAGCTTGGGAGGGGTGTAAGGCAGGGAAGGCATAAGCTGACTTGTGTTTCATGAAGGGCTTCTGTGTGGGTATCAATCCTAGGGGAAGCAGGAAGGGCTGCCCTCTCCAGTGGCGCAGGTTGCACCCTGCTCAAGGGCAGGGGCCCAAGGCTGCAGATGGGTAAGTAGCAGAGTCCATGAGAAGTGAGCATCTTTCTTGAATTCATCCAAGGGATCCCACGGCTCCCAGTGACACAGCTAGTTTTGTAAACCACTCTTTCCTCTTAATAAGATGTCATGGACATTTCCCCTGTGTCTTTAAATAGTCTTTGACACATGTTTTTTAATGGATGAACAGTATTGCAGCATTTGGATGCACTATAATGTAATTAATCTCCTATGTTAGACATTTAAGTTATTCCCAGTTATTCACTATTTTAAAAAATGTGCCATCGGACGTCATTGTACATAAATCTCTGATTATTTCCCTAGGCTAAATTTCTAGAAATGAAGTAGTTGGGTTAAATAATACACATTTTTAAGGCTCTTGGTTATTAAATTATTTTTTTAGATAATGGAGCTCAGGAAGGTTGAGGAACTGGCCTCCAGGCAAGCAGCCAGGAAGTGGTAGAGTAAGATTTGAATGCAGGTGTGTTGGTTTCCAGACCCAGCTTCCTCCCATCACACCACACTAAGGACAGCTCCAATGTCACTCAGCCCACAGCCATGGCCCACGTGGCCTCAGCTTTGATGATGATGTCGGCTGCCACAGAGATGCAACTAGCCAGTTTTCTTGAATCACTTTGTGCTGGGAACTGTGCTTGGCACAGGACATGAGTATTCCCACTAGATCCTCAAAGGAACCCTAAGAGGTGGTAAATAGATTTAGCTCCATTATATACATGGAGATACTGAAGGTCAGAGTGGGGAGGCAGCCTGGCTGAGGTCACACAGCTAGAAGGTAGGCAAGCCAGGACTGAGCCTTGTCTAATACTTGCATTCTCAGCCATCTTCTGCTGCAGGATTTGCCAAGATAGCAACCACGTCCAAGTTCCCTGAATGATAAATTCTAGCTCATGTAGGCTGCCTGTTTGTTTCACAGTCCATGCTTGGCCTGACAGCTTCCATGATGCTCGTGTGTGTGTATGTGTGCATGTGTGCACACACGCTTAGTTGCTCAGGTGTGTCCTACTCTTTACGACCCCATGGACTGTAGCCTGCCAGGCTCCTCTGTCCATGGGGATTCTTCAGGCAAGAATGCTGGAGTGGGTTGCCATTCTATTCTCCAGGGGATCTTCCTGACCCAGGAATGGAACCTGGGTCTCCTGCACTGCAGGTGGATTCTTTACTGGCTGAGCCACCAGGGAAGCCCCTCCATGATACTCTAGCTTAACAATAATAATTGTCACTGACATAATTGCATTGCTTTTATTTTACTACTGAATTTTATACTATTATAATAACATTTTTATGCACATATATGTATATTACTTTATATATACTAACATTTATATATATTATATTGCTGTTACTACATGCTCTTATTGTTACTGCTGTTATTATATTATTACTATTAGTACTATATTGCTACTATCACCACACTCTGTGTTTCTCACTCTGGGGCCCCAGTGAAGGGGCAGAGCATGTTCTTCTCAGGGCAGATGACAGGGGTACAGAGGATAATAAGAAGTCTGTCATCCTTCTTAATTTATTGTCTCATAGTATTGCTATACTTATTATGATGATGATAGTAATAATCATTATTATTATTACTATAATAAATATAGGAGCTGATACTTTCAAGCCAGTCACTGGGCTAAGCGTTTTGCTGGCTTTTCTCACAACCGCCCCTCGAGGCAGGTACTTTTATTTTCTTCGATTTACAGCTGGGGAAATCAAATCCTCGAAAGTTTCAGGACTTATCCACGTCTCACACGGCTTCCCAGGTGACACTAGTGTAAAGAATCTGCCTGCCAATGCAGGAGACGCAGGAGACGGGGGTTTGATCCCTGGGTCACGAAGATCCCCTGCAGAAGGAAATGCCAGCCCACTGCAGTATTCTTGCCTGGGAAATCCCATGAACAGAGGAGCCTGGCTGTCTACTGCCCCTGGGGTCACAAAGAGTCAGACACAACTGAGTACACCATGCACACACACAGCACAACACATCTTAGCACTAATATTTTTTTAAGCAGCTTCATTGAAGTCTAATGTATACATAGTAACCTGGAAGCACTTAAAGGGTGCGGCATGGGGTTTGGTATACACTCAGGAAACCATAACCGTGGTCAAGGTCACAACCCTTTCCTGAGTCTGATGTCCCCGGGGCTCTGATGATGCTGATGTGGGGTGCCTCCTTCTGAGACTGCCCCGTCAGTCTGTGGGTGTTGCCTGGTTTGGGTTTCTCTCATCTGTCCTGCTGACCACGGGAGGGACATCTCATCAGGGCCCAGGCTTTTTCATGGCTGCATCCACTTTTCCTTCTTGCCTCCACTTAAAAAAAAAAAGTTTTACTGAATGGGAATGTGCATTTTATTTTTTGGCCTCACCATGTGGCATATGGGATCTAGTTCCCTAATCAGGGTGGAACCCATGCCCCCTGCATTGGGAGCATGGAGGCTTTTTTTTTTTTTTTTTTTTGACTGATTTTTCAAAAAATGTTTTAATTGGAAGAAAATTGCTTTACAATATTATATATATATATATATATACCCTCTCCCCCTTTTAAAAAAGTTATTTATTTTAAAATTTTAGTTTATTTTTAATTGGAGGGTAGTTATTTACAATATTGTGATGGTTTCTGCCATACATCAACATGGCAGCCATGGGTATATGTATGTCCCCTCCCTCTTGAACCTCCCTCCTCCGTCCCATCCCATCCCACCCCTCTAGGCTGTGATAGAGCACTGGCTTGAGCTCCCTGCATCATAGAGTAAATTCCCACTGGCTATCCATTTTGCATAGGGTAGAAATGCATTTGAGTCAGTTCTAATGAGGGGAGCCTAGAGCCTATTACACAGAGTGAAGTAAGTCAGAAAGAGAAAAACAGATATTGTATATTAATGCATATACATGGAATCTAGAAAGATGATACTGATGAACCTATTTGCAGGGCAACAAGGGAGACTCAGACACAGAGAAAAGACTCATCCCGTCTCTTTTGAGCCTCCTTCCCCTCCCCCTGGAGCATGGAGTCTGACCCCCTTCCCTTAACCAAGGGAAGTCCTTGCCCCCACTTTTTGTGGTGCTTTCTGTGGCCAAAGAGCCGAAGTCTTGAGTGAGAGCAGGAACTTATTTCAGGGATGGCGCCTCTAGCAAGGGGGACTCCGTGGGACCACTGTGCAAGGAAGATGGGATCCCGAGAGGAGAGCAGCCCCTCCCGGGAACACCCCTCTCCTGACACTCCCCCTGAGGCCACTTGGGGACCGGAAGCCCCCGGTGAATGACCCTGTGGAGCCCCCACCTCCCACTTTTCCGCTGGTGAACCTTGCTGAGTCTGCAGGGCCAGCTCTTTGGCTTCCATGCACAGATGCATTTCCTGGCTCCCTGGGGCACATACTTTGCCTCTGGGGAACTTGCTGAGTCAGGTTAATTGTCACAGTATCTTCACATGAGCCTCAGTTAATATTCAGATGAACGGTGTGGGCAGGGTAATTATAAGTTGTGTGTGTGTGTGTGTGTGTGTGTGTGTGTTCCATTGCTGGAAACCTCTCTGTGACTGGATAATGTGATGAGCTGGCTCTCCTCAGGTAGAGTGAAGTTAACAGCCAGAAAGTCGGGGAAGTGCAGGGATAGTCGGGGGCCTGGCTCTGGGTGAGCTGAGGCTAGACCTCTGAAAAGCCACTGTCTCGCTGGCCAGGGAGAGGTCAGTCCCGTTGATTCCATGGGTCCCAGGAGAAGACGCTTGTGGAAGAAGGGCTCAGAGAGGTCAAAGGTCCACCCCGAGGACCCAGCGCGTTGTGCGTTTCACTGTTGACAGTGACAACCAGTGGCCGCATCTGTGTCCCTGCTGCATGGCGAGAGGGCTGTGCCTTTCTCTGGCATTTTGCTAGACAGTGGTTCCTGCACTTGTCTGTACACTGGAATCCCCTGTGTGAGTTGTGTGTGTTAGTCCCTCAGTCATATCTGACTCTTTGTGACCCCATGGACTGTAGCCTGTCAGGCTCCTCTGTCCATGGAATTCTCCAGGCAAGAATACTGGCGTGGGTTGCCATTTCCTTCTCCAGGGAGAATCACCTGGGGAGTTAATAAAATACTGATGCCTGGATGCCCCCTCCTTGGTACCTGATTTCATTGGTCTAGGGGTAAACTGGGGATTAGAATTTTTTTAAAAGCCTCCCTGGGGATTCTCCTGTGTGTGGCTTAATTTAGGTCTAGAATCTAGCACAGCACCATCTTATTGAATATAATGAGGGTCATGTATGTACTTTTAAGTTTTTGATAGCCATATTTTTAAAAAAGCAAAAAGAAACAGGTGAAATGAATTCTCATAATGTTTTTTATTTAACTCTATATATCCAAATATTGGTGGCACAGTGGTAAAGAACTTGCCTGCCAATGTAGGCAACTCGGGTCTGATCCCTGGGTTGGGAAGATCCCCTGGAGTAGGAAATGGCAACCCATTCCAGTATTCTTGCATGGGAAATCCCATGAACAGAGGAGCCTAGAGAGCTAGTCTAATGGGTCCCAAAGAGTCGGACATGACTGAGCATGCACACATTCAAAATGTTATCATTTCAACATGTTTCCAATTTTAAAATATTAATGAGGGACTTCCCTGGTGGTCCAGTGCTTGATACTTTGCCTTTCAATGCAGGGGGTGTTGGTTCGATCCCTGGTCAGGGAGCTGGGCCTCGAAGCCAAAAAACCAATACACAAAACATAAGTGATATTGTTCTATATCTATATATGTGTATAATTTGCTTGTATTAATTACATACATAATTTGTTTCTATTTCTGGTTTTGTTTTAAAGTAAACTATGTGCTCTGATGCTTCTTTCAGACAATTCCCTTTTAATATCTAATTTCAGGAAGATTCCTTATATGGTTAGTTTGAAATGTAATTTATTT
>SJYT01019543.1:387218-432209 GCA_006410635.1 Cephalophus harveyi | reverse complement strand
AAAAAAAAAACATAAGTGATATTGTAATAAATCCAATACTTTAAAAAATGATCTGCATAAAAAGATCTTTTAAAAAATTGATGAGATGTCTTAAATCCTTTTTTTTTCATTGTACTAAGTCTTTGGAATCCAGTGTGTTTTTATAATGATGGCACATTGCAACTTAGACTAATCAGCTTTCAAGTGCTTACTATGGAATCAGACAGTGCAGGTATGGCACGTAGTAGGTGCTCAAGGGGAGTGCTTGAACACATAAACCAAGGAGGCATTCATGCCTAAATCTACAGTAATGAAACTGGGCAGCTGCTCCAAAGATTTAGAAAAGTGTGATTTGTTGGCAGAGCTCTGCACAGTCTTGCCTATGTCTTAGGATTTAGGCCTCAGGCACCATTCCTACAATGAAGGCTTCTGCAGTCACCCTCTGGCCCACTCCTGTACTTCACTCAAGGCCTTACTTAGGTGAACTTCTTAGACTGCAGAGCTTCAAGATCCTAGACTTGTTCTGTCATTACCATTGTCTCTCTTCTCACTGTGACTGTCTGTCATGTAACCTGTAAGTTCCCTAAGGACATGGCCATGTCCTAATTAATTTCTGTATTCCCAGTGGCCAGCCCAGCTTAATTCAATAGATGTTTTGGAATGAAGTAATAAACCAATAATAACATAGTGATTCAACTGCCATGTGGACCACTTTTAAGGAAGAAGACTAGCCCACAGGACAGGTCCTGTATAGAAGGCAGAGCTGACCCAACTGATTTCTTATAGTCTAGTCATTAGGGACTATAATCATGTGTCTTAGTCAGCTATTGCTGTATAATGCCAGGTAACAAACATCCCCAAACTCAGTTGCTTCCAACTAGCATTTATTAATAAGAAACAAATGCCTGTAAGTTTACTGGGGTTTGGCTAATTCCAGCTGAGTTCTGCTGAGTTTTGCCCCATGGGGTCGGTCCTGTTCTTGTCCACATTTCTCATTCTGGAGCCCCAGCTGAAGGGGTAGAGCATGCTCTTCTCATGGTAGATGACAGGGGTGCAAAGAAACATTCTCTCTCTTGGATTGGAACTGTCCCCATTACTGTCTCTGCATGTCACCCTGCCAAAAGCAGGTCACCCCACCAAGTCGAGCATCAGTGAGTCAGGGGAGCAAGCAAAGAGAATAGTAGCAATCCATCTTACCCACTATAATAGGCTTCCTTGACTATGAGTACTGGAGCTCCTGTTTCCAGAAGCCCCATTCCTTATGTTGGTGATGTTTGACTTTAAGCTTATTTCTCAATGGAAGAAGAGAAGAGGGACTTCCCTTGTTGCCCAGTGGTTAAGAATCCACCTTTCAGTGCTGGGGATGCAGGTTCAATCCCTGGTTGGGGACTAAGATCCCATGTGCTGTGGAGCAACTAAGCCCACACTCCACAGTCAGAATCTGTGCACCCAAGAAAATATCCCACATGACACATAGATCTCACATGCCACAGCTGAGGCCTGACACAGCCAAATAAATGCATAAATAAGTATTTTTAAAGATATGAGGGAGAGGAGAGGATTGGAGTTTCTTATTAGCTGTAGCTTGTCTGCTGCACTAAAGTTGCCTCTGCTCTATTTGCATTGACTACCTTGTTTTCTATCCTTCTGACCCTTGAATTAATTAACATAAGCATTCACGCTAAATTCCCTTCTTGCTCTCTAGGGAAGCCGCCAGGGATTGTCAACCTCTGAAATATAGATTATCCAACTGTGCTGTGTGCGGACTGTGCACATTCCCATAATGGCGCTTGCTCAGGCTTTGATTCTATGGTCTCCTTGTTGAGGAGAGAACGTGCCTGGCCACAGGCTGGCCCGAGCTTAGGGTGGCCCAGCAGGTGTTTCTCAGGATCCCTGCCTGCATTGAAACGCATCTCCGAGGTTTAAGGAAATCAACCTGCTCTTTTTCTGTCCCCTTGATAACCTCCAGCTTCACCAGGCCAGGGACAGAGAGATGTCTTTGTGGATATGAAACCTTAGAGAAGACTCAGCAAAGTGAGGGGTGCATCCGAGGGGGAAGGGGAAGCCAGAGCAGAGAATCATCCTTCCATCCATCTGGTCTGGACCTTCCAAGTTCACTGCCGTTCCAGAGACCTTGCCAAAACCCACGACTGAGCTCCGCGCCAGGGGCCCTGGGCCATTTCCAGAGGAACCTGCTTGTAGGGATTCTGTTTTGAGTCAAGATGCTACTTCTAATGAAGCAGAACTGAACTGCTGGCCAGCTTTCTCTCCCTCCTGCAGGCCTCTGTGGGCTCCGAGAAGCACGGCCTTGGCTGTGAACAGATCAGTGTGACCCTGACATAGCCCAACTGCTTCTATCCCCGCCCCCCCCGCCCACCTCTGCTTCTCCTGGTTTAATTTGGCCGCTTTTAGGATCTCTGCCTCCCCGAGAGGTGAGTGGGGTGAGAGGGCAGTGAACACTCCTCCAATTGGTTGAGGTCTCTGGGGAAGCAGCAGCTTTGAACCCAATTTGACCCTCTAAGGGTTCAAGTTCCTGTTCTCTTGGCAGCGTATGATTTCCTGTTTCAAAGAAAAAAACCTGGGGTTTTAAGAGCTTTTTTTTTTTTTCTTTAAAAAAAAAGGCTCTTGGACACAAAACGGCTCTTACGAAACAACATGTTGATGAGTTTAGTATAAATGAATCAGAGACATATGGATTAAATTTCCCTTGCAATCCGCAGGGGCTTCAAAATTAGGGGAAGAGTGTTTGTCAAAATGTGTGTCTGTCTCCCACCAGGGTCTAGGTCAGAATCAGAGCCTGGCCCACTGCCCCCTTCCCCATGCCCCTCTCCCCTGATGGTAAGGCTAAGAGCCGAGGGGTTTACAGCAAGTCTTAGGTTTGCTCTTTTCAACCTGCAGCCTTTTTGTGTTTAATTGAGTTGTTACCCACACCTCCCCTGTGCCTTCAACAGGCCAGTGTCTGACTCCTGCAAAGACCCTGAACCTGTGCAAAGAAGAGAAATTGACATGAGCTGCCCTGACACGTGTTATATAGGTGCTGCTCCTTGACTGTGAACCATCCCATGTTGACCCATCCTATCTTAACCTTCCCTGGCAACATATGCATCTGTTAATATTAGTGTTCAGACGTGGCCATTAGAAGCTCCCCCACCCAATGGCCAGGACGTGGACCCCATAGCAGGGTGTGGGGTGAGGATTGGCGGCTTATATTTTAAGTTTCTCAGATCCCATTCTTGCTGTCAAGAGGGTTGGGGCTGGAGGTCTTCTGGTCTTATGATAAGAATAAGGATACTTAAAGAAAGATGGCTTTTTTTGTCACCTGGAATCATCCAGATATCCAAAGTGTGTTGATCTTGATGGTTTGTTTTTTTTTTTTAAGATTTTTTTTTGACGTGGACCATTTTTTAAAAGTCTTTATTTTTTTTTAATATTGCTTCTGTTTTATGCTTTGGTTTTTTGGTCACAAGACATATGGGATCTTGGCTCCCCCACCAGGGACTGAACCCACACCTGCACTGGAAGGCAAAGTCTTAACTACAGAACCACCAGGAAATTCCTGGCCTTAGTTTTTTAAAAATCTAACTTCTATCTCTATTTTTGACAAAGGAGCAGAGAAATACAGTGTGTTTGGAGAGAAACCTGAGCAGCTTCTATTAATATCACTGTGTTGTCTTTTGGCCTTAGAACTCTTTAGGCAAGAGAAAGCTTAATGGAAGCCCCTTGTGTGTAACAGATAAACAGCTTCAGCAGACCAACCAGAGCGTAACTCACTCTCTCCTTCATACCCTCCTGCCCCACCTTCCCCTGCTTCGTGGAAGTCGTCGGTCCCCTAGGAACACAACTTGAAAGCACAAATGATGTTCTAGAATAGAAATCACTAAATTCTTTGGCCCTTAGTGCCAGCAGTGAAGTTAATGCATGTCTCATGGACATTATGTTGAGTGAAAGAAGCCAGACGCAAAAGAGAACATTCTGTGGGATTCCCTTTACATGAAGTTTAGAAATAAGCAAAACGAATCAGTGCTGATGGAAATCAAATAGTGGTCACTTTTAGCAGTGATTGGGAAGAATGCATGAAAGAACTTTCTTGGGAAGGGTTTTGTATTTAGACTTGGCTGGGTGAAACGGGGGTATAGCTATATACATATTTCTTGAGCTGTACACATAAGATCAGCCCACTTGATTCTTTCATTGTTGTTTAGTCCCTCAGTCATATCTGAATCTTTGTGACCCCATGGACTGCGGCACACCAGGCTTCCCTGTCCTTCAATATCTCCCAGAGTCTGCTCAAACTCATGGCCATAGAGTTGGTGATGCCATCCAACCATCTCATTCTCTGTTTCTCCCTTTTCCTCCTGCCCTCAGTCTTTCTCAGCATCAGGATCTTTTCCAATGAGTCGGCTCTTCGGATCAGGTAGCCAAAGTATTGGAACTTTAGCTTCGGCATCACTCCTTTCAGTGAATATTCAGTGTTGATTTCCTTTGGGATTGATTGCCTGGTTGAATCCTTTAAGTAAGTAAGTAAGTGAAGTCGCTCAGTCACGTTCGACTCTTTGCGACCCCATGGACTGTAGCCTACCAGGCTCCTCCCTCCATGGGATTCTCCAGGCAAGAGTACTGGAGTGGGTTGCCATTTCCTTCTCCAGGGGATCTTCCCAACCCACGGATCGAACCCAGGTCTCCCGCATTCCAGGCAGACACTTTAACCTCTGAGCCACCAGGGAAGCCCGGTTGAATCCTTTAGAATTCTCTTAATAGTATGCATATGATGTTAAACTAACCAACAGAAAAATTACTGTCAGGTTATTCCCACACTAACGTCTGAGGGCACCCCTGTCAAGTAGACCTCTTTGCACAGTGACTGAGAGTCTGGGCTTGGAGATTGTTGGTGCAGGGATGATGGTTGAGCCCGGGTGAAGCAAGACACAGGGAAAGGCCAACTCAGGAAGCACAAGCAAGGTCTCCTGCCCTAAGCAGGGCTTGAATGACAAAGACGGCCACCGTGGAGCTGGGATAATCCAGGTGAGTTCTGATTGAGTAGGTTCAGCCTCATCACAAAGGCCAAACTCAGAGGACGTCTGTGGGCTTGGTGGATCCTGAGCGGGTTGCAATATGGTGGCACTAGTGGGCAGGGGAACCAGTCCCGCCTCAGGCGCTTCTGGCCAGGTTAAATGGCAGCGTGACCTGAGCCCCTGTCTTCACCATCTTGATATGCAGAAGAATCTAGGGGCTCTGAAGAGAGGGGAACAGCACCCACACAGCCCTCACCACCCCACTCTTTTGGATTCAGAGGGACTTGGCACGTTGGAGGCCGACAAGAGAACAGTGTCCACGACCAGCCTGTCATGTCTCCAGAAGGGGGCTGTGCCCGTCGCAGGCAGCAGGAAGGCTGCTTGAAGAAATGGAATTAGCCTTGTCAGGCTAGCGTGTCTGGGTTCTGGCTGGAACACCGAACAAACACTCAGATAGAGGAATATGGCCTGGACAAAGGACAGGGTTAAGTCTCCGACAGGAGGGGTGGGGCCCCCTGGGTTGTTACCTGGTGGCCCAGCAGCTGTGGAGCACCTCCAGCTCACCCCACCCTGCCCTTCCCTCTCCTGCTGAGCCTCCACACTCATCATTGGATCCCGGCCCTGAGGCTTCCTGTCTCCTTTCTAGGGTCCACATGTGGAGGCTTGAACCTCTGCCAGGCAAAGCACAGTTTTGCAGGAGAGAGATTTCAGTTCCCTTTTGGAAAACAGTTTTCCTTCCAACCTAAGCAGCTGCCCCCCTGCCAACCAGTGCTAGAAAGCAACTATGTACATCTCTCCTTTAAAATGAGCCGCCCAGCTAATTCGTCCCAGCCTCTCTCTCGGTTTAGTGCTAAGGCAGGGAAACCAAACATGGTAACTTGCAGAGACTTACGCTGCCATGTATTGACACTTTCATTATTGAGAGATAAGTACTGTTTTGAAACTTGGCTAGTTGGACCGACAGTGCCAGTTATATCCGTTTGCGCCACTTCCTTTCCTTTCTATGGAGTTGCTGAACATCTGCCATATTGAGGCCACAGTGCCAGGCTTGTACGCCCCCCTCCCTAACGTGACCGTTGCTCTATGCCTCGGTTCCCAGCTTCTCCCTTCACCAACCCGGGGTCCTTTGCTTTGGCCATCAGGTTGGAAAGCCTTGTTGTTACTGGATTTAGCTAAACATACTAGGGGTGTGAGAATTGTCCTGTGCATTGTAGGGTGTTCAGCAACATCCCTGAGCTCTAGTGACTAGAGTTCTCCAGTAGCATGCCCCACCTCAAGTTATGACAGCCAAATATGGCCCTTGTTGTTGTTGTTCAGCCGCTCAGTCATGTCCAACTCTTTGCGTCCCCGTGGACTGCAGCATGCCAGGCTTCCCTGTCCTTCATCATCTCCCAGAGCTTGCTCAAACTCATGTCCATTGAGTTTGATTGATGTCCACTGATGCCTAGACATTGGCAAAATTATGTAAGTGATCTTTGGTCCTCAGGCCCATGGTGGCTTTTGGAGTAACTTGTAAATTGCCTTTGGGTCTAATAAGCTCTCAAAAATCAGCATGAAGAAGATAAACAAAAGGCCGGAACAGGCAATTACTAGAATTAAAAAGGGGGAAAAAAATCAAATGGCTACTTAACATGTGGAAATTTGTTTAGCTGAAGTTGGGGTCAAAGGGATACTAATTAAATCAGTTACAAGTTTCTGCTTCCCCCTATTAAAGTGGTAAAAATTTAATAGTACATTGTGGTTTAGAGGCAGGAAAGTGGGGGCTTGTGAGTTCGATCCCTGAGTCAGGGAGATCCCCTGGAGGAGGGCATAGCAGCCCACTCCAGTATTCTTGCCTGGAGAATCTGATGGACCGAAGAGCATGGGGTCGCAAAGTCAGGCACACAGCATCAGCACGTACATACACATTCCCTACTCTGAGGGGAGAAATGGGTACCAATTTTCTGGAGGGCTGTTTGAGAGTAATTTTCAAAAACTTCAAAAGATATTCTCTTTGACTTGGAAATTCCATGTCTTGGCAATTCTCTTACCTTAAGGAAATAATCAGAGATGTTCATGAGAGTTCATGTACAAGGTTGTGTATTGAAACACTATTTGTATGATGGATAATTGGAAATGACTGAACTGTACAACAGTATGGAATCTGTTATGTAAATCAGGGTTCATTCAAATAATGAAACACCATGAAATCATTAAGACATGTTATAGCACAATATTTGATGGCTTGAGAAATATTTACAGTATTTGCTATCTAGAAAAAATTTCAGATTATAAGTCAGTATATTCAGAATGATCCCAATTTTATATCAACAACAAAAAGGTCAAATAGATGCATAGGAAAAAAAAGTTGGAAAGATAAATGCCTGCAATTTCGTTATGGTTATTTCTGGGTATGGCTATTATGGTGAATTTTATTTTCTACTTTGTGCTTTTCTTTTGCCATTTTCAAGTAAGAAATTGAATGCATCCTTAATTGTTTGAAATTTAGACTGTTTCCAATTTTCCATTATTGATAATACTTTGATGAATATCCTTTGCCTAAATGTTTTAAAGAGACTCTTCTCAGTTCATATAATGGAATTTGGGGGTGGTGGTGGTGGTGGTAATTGAAAACAAAAGTAAGGAACTTCCCTGGTGGTACAGAGGCTAAGACTCCATGCTCCCAGTGCAGGGGGCCTGGGTTTTATTCCTGGTCAGGGTACTAGATTCCACATCCCGCCACTAAAGATCCCACATGCTACAACTAAGACTTGGTACAGCCAAATAAGTAAATAGATAAATAAATAAATATTGAAAAACAAACAAAAAAAATAGAACAAAATCAAATCCTTGGAGGGTTTTGTATTAGAATATCCTTGCCTCTGGGCTTCCCCAGTGGCTCAGTGGTAAAGAATCCGCCTGCAGTGCAGAAGACACAGGAGACGCAGGTTCGATCCCTGGTTTGGGAAGATCCCTTGGAGGAAAGCATGGCAACTCACTCCAGTAATCTTGCCTGGAGAATCCCCATGGACAGAGGAGCCCGCAGAGTCGAACATGACTGAAGTGACCTAGCACATTCTCGCCCCTATCAGCCCTGGATCACACAGCCTTGTGTTCCTCGTGACACACATCCCTGTGTCCCTCTCATATTTGCTCTCTTTTGAAGTTGTGAGCTGAGAGTTCATGACTCTGGTGCCCCGAAGACAGGATTTGCTGATAACTTGGGTTCTGCCACTTTCTCCCTCTAACTCTCGCCTTACCCATTTGTCTCAGGCTTCTGAAACCAGGAGACATCCTGGGTGTTCTGTTCCTTGAGCAGCGTGTCTGCTGGCAGGTGGGTCAGGAAAGGAGAAAGGCTTGAATGTATACTGAGTATCAGGCTTGTGCTGGGTGCTTCCCTAGATGTTATCCAAACCCTGGGACATCTTGGATGATTTTTCTTACTCTACATCTAACCTGGTCCTCTTAGCTTTGCCTTCAGATTTTGTCACCTGTCTACTTGCTGCAGCATCTCCACCAGTGCCTCCACTTCGTGCCCCATCGCTGCCCGCTGCACAGTTGTGATGACCTCTTCTTGGGCCCCTGCGCTCCTTGTATGCTAATCTCTACCCAGTAACCAGAAGGGCCCTTTCTGGATCATACTACTGATTTCTCTTCGCTCCCACAAACCCACTGTGGTTTCCCATTTCATGCACAAAGTCCAGGGCTCTACACATCCCCACCTAGACCACTGCCCCTGTCCCCCTTGCTTGTCTGCCGGCCACCCTGGCCTCACTGCTGCTTCTCAGACATCCTGAGACCATCTTCCCTGAAGACCCCTACCAAAGCCGTTTCCCTCCTGTCTGGAATGCTGCACCCCCAGCCTCCTCACTTTGTCAAGGTCTCTGTTCTGAGGTCATGTGATCTCAGAGACCTTCTCTGACCTTGCTTTCCCCTGCCCCTGCCTTATTTGTCATCATAGTACTATCAGGACTAGGCATGCAAGATCTTTTTCTTTTTCCCCAGTTAGAATGGAAGCACCCAAGAACAGAGACTTAGCTGTGTTGCTACAGTTCTGCCCTCAGAACCTACCCTGGAGGATAAATTCTCACAACAGTCCTTGAGCCTCTTGCTAGGATGACAAAGCTGGGACTCAGAGATGTTCATGCGCCCACCTGTTAAAGGTCATGCATGGCATGAACGCATTGCAGATCCAAGCTCTAACACCTGTTAGAGGCTTTCTCTCCTCCCAGAGGCAGGGCCCCTGGGCTGGGCTGCTGAACTGGCTGCCTTTCCCAAAGCAGTGGGAACCACTGGTAGGATGCTTGTGTAGCTCAGGTGGCCCATAGATTCACATTAAGATGAGCTCTGCGATTTCCCACTGGGTTCTGCCTTTTTTCTTTGCAACCTGCATGGGTCTGTCCTCTGTCGGCACTGCCGTGTGATTGTTGGTACCAGTGTTCCTACATCATTATGTCTGGGAAGAAGACTTGCTTGCTTTTTTGTTGTTGCTGTTGTTGTTGTTCAGTCGCTCAGTCATGTCTGACTCTTTGCAATTCCATGGACTGCAGCACGCCAGGCTTCCCTGCCTTTCACCATCTCCCGGAGTTTGCTCAAACTCTTGTCCATTGAGTCAGTGATGCCATTCAACCATCTCATAAATGAAGATGGTTAGATAGCATCTCACCCTCTTATTCTTTTGCCTTCACTCTTCCCAGCATCTGAATCTTTTCCAATCAGTCTTTACCAATGGGGTAAATACAGTTCCTTGACCCCCGTGTGACAGCCAGGCCAGGGCTGTGGTCTCAAGATGCTCTGAGACGTGGACTGAGAATGAAGCCGCATCCCGGCTCTGCATGCAGGGGGGACATTTTTGCAGTGTTTTACCCAGTGTTCCCAATTGCTGCCTCCTCCCCAGGGTTATTTACAATTTGTTGAGTGCCTCCACTGTGTTCAGCACTCCAGGAGACATAAAATTCCGTGCCTGAGACCTTGCGATCTAACGTGGGCAGACAAATGACTCCAGCATAAGCCACCTTCCCTGGGGAAGATAGTCATCTCTCCAAGGCACTGGGTTTCTCAAGGTTTTTATTTGCACATGACTTTCCATTTTTAAACTCCCCTCGGAAGAAGTGGAGACAACTCTGGCAAGGATGAGGGAGGCAGAGCTCGGAGAGCAGAATGGAAAATGTTGTCTGTGAAGGGTTTTTTTTTTTTTTTTTTGGGAAGATAGTCATCTCTCCAAGGCACTGGGTTTCTCAAGGTTTTTATTTGCACATGACTTTCCATTTTTAAACTCCCCTCGGAAGAAGTGGAGACAACTCTGGCAAGGATGAGGGAGGCAGAGCTCGGAGAGCAGAATGGAAAATGTTGTCTGTGAAGGGTTTTTTTTTTTTTTTTTCAGAACAAATGGCATTCCAGGAGGTATTTCCAAGGCATGCAGTTTGTGACTTGAGACAGCTTTGGGGTGGGGCCAAGATGATGTTGAGAAACAGAGAAAATGAAAGCAAACCCCCAGGGAACAGCGGCAGGTACGAGAATGAGGGACCAGAAGCCAAGTTTAGTAACTGAAGATGTAGCAGCAAGGTCAGCATCCAGCCAGCCAGCCATCCCTTCATTAATTCAACTAACCCTTAGTCCATGTTCCATCTTAGCTGGAAACTCTGCCAGACCATGGGAGCTGGTTATTTGCCTGCTGCTCCAGGAACTCATAAGTCTACCTACAGAAATGTCGTTTCATCCTTGAAAGTATTTTAAAACCTGTGATCCTCTGACTTAGACTCTGTGATTCCCCCCTGTGCTCTGGACTCTTCCGTCATTGCATTCATCACAATTTAATTTTTTAATTGTTGAAACTAATTAATTATTAATTAATTTGGCTGTGCTGGGTCTTAGCTTCGGCATGTGGGATCTCGTTCCCTTGACCAGGGATTGAACCTAGGCCCCCTGCATTGGGAGCTCTGAGTCTTGGCCACAGGACCACCAGAGAAGTCCCCCCATCACAACTTTAAAGCGTGGTGGGGTGTGTGGTGGCTTTTGAGCGTGTGCTGTGTATGCTTATTTGTTCAATATTCATCTCTCCTTCTGTAACTTTTCTGAGGATAGGGACCTGCCCTTTTTCTTCATGCATCCCCATCCTGAGGGTAAGCACTCAATAAATATTAATAGAATCAATGGAACCATGAATGAATGAAGGGAAGAAAGCCTCATATGGCACACAGAGGAGTAAAGGTGAATGCAGTGGGAAATCAAAAAAGGACTCAGTGGAGGAAAATTCACTTAATGATGTCTCCTTTGTAATAACAACTATAGCACCGTCAACAGCAAAGCCAGTTTCGCCCATACATGGAGGCAGGCTCTGAGCTAAATTCTTCACATGCATGATCTCATGTGAGATGAGTGTGATACTCCCTGTTTTGTAGGCGTGGGGACTGAGGCCCAGGGAAGCTGACTCATCTGTCTGTGGACCCAGGCATTGTCCGTGCCCTGGGGCTCTCATAGGACCCGCCAAGCTGGCGCTCAGTGTCTTTCTGCTTTATTGCCTGTAAACTGGTGTCAACTGTTCTTGCAAATTCCTATTGAAGACTGAACCAGGGGAGATTCCAGCAGGCTTGAGAAAACTTTGAGGTACATGGATGCTCTTCAAGAGATAGAGAAGCAGTCCATTTAGAGACGTTTGAGAAGGGAATGCAAAGCTGTTAGTGTCAAGGAGTTCTGGTGGGATCCTTCCTCTTTAGGGAAAGATGGGAAGAAAGCCTCATATGGCACACAGAGGAGTAAAGGTGAATGCAGTGGGAAATCAAAAAAGGACTCAGTGGAGGAAAGTTCACTTAATGATGTCTCCTTTGTAATAACAACTATAGCACCGTCAACAGCAAAACCAGTTTCTCCCATACATGGAGGCAGGCTCTGAGCTAAATTCTTCACATGCATGATCTCATGTGAGATGAGTGTGATACTCCCTTATTTTGTAGGCGCGGGGACCGAGGCCCAGGGAAGCTGACTCAATCTGTCTGTGGATGCAGGCATTGTCCGTGCCCTGGGGCTCTCATAGGACCCCCCAAGCTGGCGCTCAGTGTCTTTCTGCTTTATTGCCTGTAAACTGGTGCCAACTGTTCTTGCCAATTCCTATTGAAGATTGAACCAGGGGAGATTCCAGCAGGCTTGAGAAAACTTTGAGGTACATGGATGCTTTTCAAGAGGTAGAGAAGCGTTCCGTTTAGAGACGTTTGAGAAGGGAATGCAAAGCTGTTAGTGTCAAGGAGTTCTGGTGGGATCCTTCCTCTTTAGGGAAAGAGAGGGCTGGGGACTCTTCTGGGGTTCCATTCAGGACTGTCTCTCTTGACCATTAAAATGCTAATGGAAGGTGTCAGTGCTTGACATTTGGTTTTTAGAGACGTTTGAGAAGGGAATGCAAAGCTGTTAGTGTCAAGGAGTTCTGGTGGGATCCTTCCTCTTTAGGGAAAGAGAGGGCTGGGGACTCTTCTGGGGTTCCATTCAGGACTGTCTCTCTTGACCATTAAAATGCTAATGGAAGGTGTCAGTGCTTGACATTTGGTAATTAAAACATCCACTGACTGAATAAGAACTTTTTATTGACAATCATATTGATGAAAGCAATTTTATTTTAGACATTCTCATCATGGGCTCAGCTGGGCAGGGGCCCCTGTTGTGTGAATGGAGTTGTTGGTGCGGTGGATGGGAGCGGGGCCTCTCAGGTGGTCTCCGTTCAGGCCAAGTGTGAGGTGGCTGGTGTGGTCTAGCTCATGTGGGGAGACCAGCTGATTCAAGCAAGTGAGAGGTGGAGCCCTGGGGCTGCTGGCTTGTGGGTGGCCACACAATTGCTCTTGGCTTCTGGACTCTTAACTCTGGAAGGCGTTTGGGGAAATACTCTTTAAGGCAGATCTGTGAGGTGCCTTATCATCCATGAATAGTCAGAGCAACTCTCAAAGGTGGGAAGCTTCTAGATCTTAGAGGAATCATGTTGTGGAAGGTAGGGTAAAGGTAAGGATGTTAAGAAAGGGAGGAGATGCCTTACATTATACATCAGCTCATTTCATTTCAATAACCATCAAAGCTAATTACATTCTCCCCATTTTTATAGATGGGGAAATGGAGACTCTAAGAATTCAGTAGCTTGCATAAGGCTATCCTCCTATTTAAAGACTAGGGTTAATTTGTGACTGGCCAACTATAATCCTAGGAAACACTTTATAATGAGTGTGATGGTGGGCTGGGGGTGCCCCAGGGGAAAAAGAGATTTGCTTTGTCAAAGCCACAGGAAGGCCAGGTGGCCATTGACATCACCATCCACTGGCAAGAGGATGCTGGATGAAGGATCTGGGAAAAAGGGTGTTTGCTACTCTGTAACCAGGGCCTGAGCTAGAATTTTGCCACCAGTTCTCTCGAGCTTGAGTCACCCAGGGACAAGAATCTGCCCGAAATCAAAGATGGAACTCACTATTGGTCGAGAGCTGAGCTCTCCAATACAGTGACTATTAACCACGTGTGAGTCTTTAAACTAATTATAATGAAGTAAAGTTTAAAAACCAGCTTCTCAGTACCACTAGCCACTCTTCAAGAGCTTAGTAACCACGAGACAAATGACTGCCATGTTGGCCGAATACTTCCCTTTGTATGGAAGTTCTCGTGGACAGTGCCAGACCAGAAACCACTGGCTCTTTCCAATAGCATGACAAATGTGGATCCTGCTTCTCACTTTCAAACTGTGAAACTTTGAACAAAATGCTTACTTTCTCAATGTCTCTGTTTCCCCAACTATAAAAAGGGAATGGGGGTTATCATGAGATAAAATGATCGTGTATGGAAAGCAGGGCCCATGGTGCTGGGTATATAGCTAGTGATCATCAGAGGTTGCCACTGCCTTCCTGTCCACAAGAGACAAAGACAAGCCCTTTTGGTTTTGGATGTTTCTGTTGCAGATGGATTTCCATTTACTGAATTTACCTGAGGCCACCTGTCTTTCTGCTGTACGTGTGTACGTATGTACATGTGTGTGTGTGTGTGTGTGTGTGTGTTAGACATTCAGCCATGTCCAACTCTTTGTGACCCCATGGACTGTAGCCCACCAGGCTCCGCTGTCCCTGGGATTCTCCAGGCAAGAATACTGGACTGGGTTGCCATGCCCTTCTCCAGGGGATCGTCCTGACCCAGGCATCAAACTCGGGTCTCCTGAATTGCAAGCAGATTCTTTACCATGGAGCCACCACGGATCCTATTTGCTTTTGGAATAAATATCACCAGAAACAAACAAACAAACAAAAAACACCTCACCTTTCCTCTCTTTCCATGTGAGAATGGCCCTGTTTCCATCATGCTAAAGCAATGTTCCCTTCCAGAGGACTGCAGCGCTCTGGACCTTGGCCTGGTTCTTGCATCTTCAGATTTCTCTGTCTTGCCTTCTTGTCCACCTATCCCCCACACACCTATAACAAATTAAAACATTTCATTCCTGGAGCTTGTTCATCACTGTGTACTTGGACAAGCTGAGGGTGTCTTTTCTTATCTCACGTGGCTTATTTTCTAAAATTCATATTTAGCTTCTCTGGGTCTTGTTGCTGTGCGTGGGCTTTCTCTAGTTGTGGCGAGCAGGGGGCTACTCTCTCGTTGCGGTGCCCAGGCTTCTCATTGTGCTGGCCTCTCTTGGCAGAGCACAGGCTCCAGGTGTGTGGGCTTCAGTAGCTGTGATTCATGGGCTTCGTTGCCCAGCGGCATGTGGGATCTTTCCGGACCAGGGATTGAATTTGTGTCCCCTACACTGGCAGATTCTTAACCACTAGATCGCCAGGGAAGGCCCTCACTTTGCTTACAAAGAAGAGGCAGTAGAAGGTAAAGCAGTTCTTAAACTTGGGTGCATACTGGAACCACCCTGGAGGCTTGTTACACTAGTCCTGGGGCCCCACATGTTGAGTTTCAGCGTCAGTCAATCTGGGGGTAGGGTGACCAGAACTTGCATTTGTAGCAAGTTAGAAGTGCTGCTTGTCTGGGGACACTCTTTGGGAATCTCTCTTTTAGGCCATGCTCCCCTGTATGCTGAGTGCCCTTGAGGTGTGCTGTGTTAGTAGCTCAGTTGCATCCAACTCTTTGTGGCCCCATGGGCTGTAGCCCGCCAGGCTCCTCTGTCCATGGATTTCTCCAGGCAAGAATACTGGAGTGGGTTGCCAGTCCAGGGGATCTCCCTGATCCAGGGATTGAACCTGGGTCTCCTGCATTGCAGGCAGTTTCTTTACCATCTGAGCCACTGGGGAAGCCCAAGTACCCTTGAAAAAGTGTGCATATCAGCATTACCTGCAGGGCTTATTAAAACACAGATTACTGAGCCCTCTCCCCAGAGTTTCGGATTCATTTCTGGGGAGGTAGATACAGCCTGAGAAATGTGCATTTTTACCAGATTCCCACGTGAGGCTGATCCTGCTGGTCTGGAAATCACACTTTGAGAACTGCTGGTATCTGTATACCAGTGTTAGCTCTGTGATCAGTGAGATGTGAAGTCAAAGCCTGTCTCTGCCACTGAGTGTTAGAGTGAACCTAACACTCTCTGAGCCTCAGTTTTCCCATCTTTTGAATGGAAATAAGGGCTAAGGTTGTTGTGAGAATCAAGCAAAGAGTAGGTGCTAAGTAAATGCTTTATTTCTTCTCCCCTAAATGTGAATTGTCCCGGCTGGGCTGCAGTGAGGCTGCAGGAGACAGAACGTTCGTAGCTCTGGATTAGTCCAGCTACGGCTTTTTGCTGTCCCCTAGTCAGCACTTCCCGCCCCCCTCGCTGCTCCCCAAACCTGGCAGTCCTCATCAGCCCTCTCCCCGCCACAGTTAGGCTGCCAGATCTCTCGGCCTCCAGATGCCCACTGCACCGCCTCCCTCTTGCTACCACTTCCTCAGATTTCCCAAACAAATTGTGTGTCCCATCAAATTGTGTGTTAACTGTGTTACCATAAGAATAAATTGTGTTTATTTCCAGGTGACCTGGAGTTTTTGGCTGCTTTGCCTAAAATTAACTAAAAGCAGTTTTAAAAGAGGGGAAAGAAAATGGAAAACAACAACAGGAAGTAAAGGAAAGGGCAGCTCCAGCCTGATACCAGATTTGGGAGAGTGGAGTTCACTCCCCCACCCACCACCCCCTCACACCTGGCAGTAAGTAACCAGCTGCCTTGCAGTGTCCTGCACTGCAGTGGACCCAGAGAGGCCCAGAGCATCCTGAGCCGGGGCTTCCCTGGTGGCTCAGATGGTAAAGAACCCACCTGCCATTGCAGGAGATTCAGGTTCGATCTCCAGGCCTGGAAGATCTCCAGGAGAAGGAAATGGCATCCACTCCAGTATTCTTGCCAGGGAAACCCCATGGACAGAGGAACCTGGCGGGCTACAGTCCATGGGGTTGCAAAAAAGTAGGACATGACTTAGTGGCTAAACAACAACAGAAATCTCTGAACTAAGCCTGCCTGTGGCATGTGGTCTTTCTGAGAGCCACCCAAGGGGAAGGTGAGGTAGAAGGTTGGTTTGGTCCTGCAGTTTGTGAGAAGGGAGATGACTGTCCTGGGATGCTTCATGGAGAAGCTCCTCTGGGGAGCAGAAACCATCAGGAACTGAGGCACAGAAGCAGAACCCAGAAGTGTGGCAGAGGCTGGGAGTCTGGGGCCATACCGTAGAGCAGGGGTCCCCAGCCCCCAGGCTGCACGGTAGGAGGTGAGCCTTGGGTAAGCCAGCAAAGCTTTGTCTGTATTTACAGCCGCTCCCCATTGCTCACATCACCACCTGAGCTCCGCCTCCTGTCAGATCAGTGGCGGCATTAGATTCTCATAGGAGCACAAACCGTAATTGTAAAGTCAAGGCAGAATATCCTGAGATTGCCACTAAATAGACATAAAGTGCATAGTAAATGCAATGCACTTAACTCATCTAGAAACTATCACCCCTGGCCACCTACCCTGGTCTATGGAAAAATTGTCTTTCACGAAACCGGTCCCTCGTGCCAAAAAGGTTGGGGACCGCTGCCATAGAGAAGATACAAAAGCAAGGATTCTGTGTCTGCCAGCTCCTGCTTCTAGCACAGTCCTGGTGCTTTTTGCATAGAACCTCAATTCGTTTTTTCCAGCTTCCTCTCATCAGGCACATCAGCGCTTTCCAGCTCTGTGATTTGAAGTGTGCCATCTAGTCTCCTCCAGCTTCCGTTTTCCTAGCTCTGAAATGGGTATCATGACATCTTAAGGCTGCAGGTTGCTGTTCAGACTAAACGAGAATATTCATAAAATTGGACAGCATGGAGCCTACCATACAGTAGGTGCCTGATAAACATTGGTTCCCTTTTCCTCATCTCTGCTCGATTGGAAGCCCTGCTGCAGATGTTCAGAGATGAAGGTGGTGATCCTGAATGCAATGGCTTGTGCAAACCCCCATGCCTCCCCGGCATTCTTGGTCAGAGGGGACAGACATGCCAGAAGAGAGAACCACACCAAAGGGACAGGTTGGCATCTTCTAAGCAGTGAGTGCTGTGGTTTCCTCAGTCCTCCTTGGATCATGTGGCAGGTGGCAGGCAAGCTGGAGAGGGCCTCCCAGGCAGGCTACTCTGCAGACGCAGTCAGGAGGAGGTCAGTGTCCACCCCTCACCCTCATTCCTAGGATGGGGTGAGGCCCTGGGCCTCAGGTGCGAGGAGACGTGTATAATTCTCATCTCATCGGGCCCTAGACTTAATCGGAGCCGCCTCCTGCATCACTGCCATCCATCTCCAGGAGACAGGTGAGACTCAATGAAGATGAGTTAGGACATGAAGAATGCGGCAGGATTAAACCCTGATCAGATCATTACTGCAGCAAGAGGAAAAAAAAAGTCATGCCAGGCCAGGCTGATGTCTCTTTCTGTATCTTTTATTTCCTAACATCTATGCTTTTGCTTGAGGGTCAGAAGTCTTCCTCCACCTCTCCCTTTTTATCTGGCTCTCCTTTTCTCTCTCCTTGGGTTTAAGCTGTGGCTTTTCTTCTGGGGTCCCAGTTAAAAGTGGTCCCTAGACCCCCTGGTTCCTAAGAGCATCATCCACCAACTTCCAGTTCAGGATGCAAACAGACATATCATGGATAGTGCTGGTCTAGGTTCCTATTCCCAGGCTGCCTTGCAGACCCAAGTGGATGGACTGGGATTTCACTGGGGTAGGAGAGTCACAGGCAGAGTAGAGGAGGAGGATGGTGATCAGGGAGCACGGAGAGTGAACAGGCAACAGGAGTTAGAATAAAAAGAGCAGAGGCTTGTGCGAAGAAAAGGATGAGGGCTGGATTTCGGCCGTCTGAGTCCCAGCAGTCCCCTAGGTGAGACCTTCTTTCACTGAAAGGAGGGAAGCTGATATTCTCCCTCTGCATCTGTTGTCATGTGTCTCTGCCCCTCACACCACATAATCACAGATGGTCCATCCGTGATGACCCTGTGTGCCCCAGCCTGCTGTGTGGTCAGATGGAGTGCCCACAGCTACCTTAGTGCCCATTTCCTTGGGTACCGCACCCCTCCTTGCTCTCCTTCTAGGCTCAAGTTGCTGGATGATCAAGGCAGGACTTGTGCAATCTGTGGCACACCTGGTAATTCAAAAGCAACTGCCCCAGGCTGATAGATCCCAGGGCACCTGGAACTTTCCAGTTTTCCTCGTAGGAGCCTACTTCTTCAGATAGCTTTCCCTCTAAAGTGATTCATTAATTTGTTTTTGGCTGTGCTGGGACTTCATTGCTGTGTATGTGGACTTTCTTTAGTTGCAGTGAGTGGGGGCTACTCTCCATTATGGTGTGTGGGCTTCTCATTGCAGAGGCTTTTCTTGTTGCAAAGCACAGACTCCAGGCAAGAGTAGGCTCAATAGTTGTGGTGCATGGGCTTCGTTGCTCCACGGCATGTGGAATCTTCCTGGACCAGGAATGAAACCCATTTCCCCTGCATTGGTAGGCAGACTCTTAACTACTGGACCACACCAGAAGTCCAAACTTCTTTTTGAAAGGGTTGCCCACGGGGATGATCCAGAGAGATGATATAGGGTGGGAGGTGGGAGCAGGGTTCAGGATTGGGAATTCATGTACACCCGTGGCGGATTCATGTCAATATATGGCAAAACCAATACAGTATTGTAAAGCAAAATAAAGTAAAAATAAAAATAATGAAAAAAAGAAAGTGTCGCCCAAGGGGCCAGTTTTCTGCTGAATTTGCCAACGGGGCCTTTATTTGCCCACTGGCAGTCCTGCATCGCATGACAGTGCCGAGAATGATGGGAGGAAGGAAGAAGGAAGCAGGACAGAAGAGGCTGCAAGATGGGTTAGTGGCAGGTAAAGCTCGTACATGATCTATAGTAGCGAGGATGGCTCTTGCTATAGCATCCCTGGATGTTTCAGCGATCTCTCTGTAAACAGTGCCCTGTAAATTCTGGCTTCCTGGGCATACGCCAGAGAGGAGGCACCTTGCGTTTGTGAACTGTTGGAGTGTTGACCTTTTCACCAAGCCAGCCTCCCTAGGTGAGGTCAGCAAATGTATTTGGATGTGTACCATGTAAACAGTGAAACCCTAAAGGAGAGGACAAGAAGAGGCAGATGGAAAGCTGTAGCTAGCATCTGGCAGTTTGGAAGCAAAATCCTGCTAGTTCTGTGCCAGCTTCCTCCATGTCGTGGCCCCATCTGTCTGCCAGCCTTGTTAACATGGGCCAGGGCATCTCTGGGTCCTGAGGGTCAGCATCCTGCCTCATTCCTCATCCTCTTCCACGGACATTACTCCCCAGGGAGCCAGTATGCCTCTGCCTGCACCCAGGCTGCCTACATACCTGGCTCCTTTCGATACCATGGCAGAGTCATTGGAACATCAGGTGTTTGCACGTCACCTTGGTTCTCTGCCTAGGCTGGTAGATTTGACTAGTTTCTTCCAATTACTTTCCCCTCTGGGGAAACTGGTGCAAAGTTGAATGTGACTCAGGAAGGGTGTAGCAACTTGGAGCGATCATCATAATGTTCAAGATGTGCCACCATGAGCTCAGGTAGCCTCCTTCCTGACAGCATCTTACACTGTGATATCATCTTGGATGGAGAAGCCAAGTGGGGCTTGCCCAGATGTTTTATGATGAATCTCTTTCTGCAAGGTTGTAATAAAAAGTCTCACTCTTCTGCTGTAGAATTTGAGAGCAGCACTAGAATTCTGAGATGTGAAACAGGGCTGATGACCCTTGGCACTCCTCCTCTTCAACCCCTTCCTTATCAGTGACCTTCACTTCCTCTCCATTTCAGCCATACAATAGTAAGGCCACTCCTTGGCTTGCCCTATGGTGTGGAATTTCTCTAAGATCCAAACCTACCTCTAGTCTCCCTTCTCCCCACTGTGCCTTCACTTCCTTTTATTTTAACATTTTATACTGGAATATAGCCAATTAACAGTGTTGTGATGGTTTCAGGTGGATAGCAGAGTGACTCAGCCATATGCGTACATGCATCCATTCTCCTGCAAGGGCTTCCCAGGTGGCGCTAGTGGTAAAGAACCCACCTGCCAAAGCCGGAGACATAAGAGATGCGGGTCAATCCCTGGGTCAGGAAGCTCCCCTGGAGGAGGGCATGGCTACCCACTCCAGTATTCTTGCCTGGAGAATCCCATGGACAGAGGAGCCTGACGGGCTGCGGTTCACAGGGTCAGAAAGAGTCAGGCATGACTGAAGCGACTTAGCACACACACATTCTCCCCCAAACTCCTCTTCCATCCAGGCTGCCACACAACATTGAGCAGCGTTCCCTGTACTATACACTATGTCCTTATTGGTTATCCATTTTAAATATGGCAGTGTTGTGCCTTCACTTTACACCTGACCTTGACATCCAGTCTCTTGGCCCCTGTGGCTTCTGTGTTCTCTCGGCTCCATTTTCTTCCCCATCCAACCAACCCCACGGTTAGCCATTCATGGCATCTCCCTGGAACTCTCGACTCCCTCCACCCTGATCATTCTTTCTCTGCCTGTTTAACAACCCCTCCTCTGTGGATCCCCATTCTGTGATTTTTTCCCCTGTCCTGAGTGGCTGAGCAGGACAGCTATAGACATGTGCTAAGTGGGTCCACTGCATACCTGGTGTTCAGACCCCAGCAGGACTCCTGTTGATCTTTGGCACTTTGCATTTGGCTCTTGCTCACCCTGTTGCAGCTGTGCTGGGCCTTGCCTAACCCTTTTAAGCCCCATAGCTCAGCTTTTTAACCCTTGGTGAAATATCTTGCATATTTGGTTGAGCTTGAAGCTGCCCAGTGCTTGTACTTGCAGTTTTCCTCCTTGCAAATGCAATCTTTACTCTTGTTTTGCATCCTCACCTCTTCTCTCCTGTATCACTTAAAGTATCTTCAGGGACTTCCTTGGTGGTTCAGTGCTTAGGAATCCTTGCCTTCCAATGCAGGGGACATGAGTTTGAGCCCTAGCAGGGAACTAAGATCCCACATACCTTGGAGCCACTAAGCCCATGCACCACAGTAGAGAAGCCCACACGTTGTAGTGAAGACCCAGGGCAGGCAAAAGATAAATAAAATATGTTTACAGATTAAATAAAGTATCTGAGCAGGTTTGTTCATTAATTGAAAGTCTCTTATCCACCATATTCCTAAGCTAGGAATATGCCGGTCACTGTGTGCCTCCTAAGATAGTCACACCCTACAAGGCACTGATGTTCATAAAAATTACCAAAAAAGGTATTAGAACATACTGAGAATAATTGTTGTTGTTCAGTCACTCAGTTGTGTCCGACTCTTTGCAACCCCGTGGACTGCAGCGCTCCAGGCTACCTACCTGGTCCTTTACCATCTCCCGGAGGTTGCTCAAACTCATGTACATTGAGTCGGGGATGCCATCCAACCATCTTGTCCTCTGTCGTTCCCTTCTCCTCCTGCTCTCAATCTTGCCCAGCATCAGGGTCTTTTCAAATGAGTCAGCTCTTTGTGTGAGGTGGCCAAAGTACTGGAGCTTCAGCTTCATCATTGGTCCTTCCAATATTAAGAATAATACAAATAGTTATAAGAGCAGTTGTTTTCATTAATAAACGCTGAATCTTATGTCAAGCCTTGTGCCAAGTACTTTCCAGGTATATCACACTTCATCTTGACCCCAAAGTCAGTGAGTTAGGGACTTACAGGATTCTCATATTATAGAAGAGAATAAAAGGCTGAGAGGCTTAACTCAGAGGCAGATTTGGGATCTAAACCCAGAATGTGCCTTCAGATTCTTCCCTTCTTGCCCTCTCTCCCATTCTCCTTCCTTGTGGGTGGACTCACCCCAGGAGGGTCTCCTGAGAGCACCTTGTCCCTTCCCACATCCTCTGTGTCCTCCGGGCTTCCCAGGTCCACGCCTTTCTGCTGAACAAGCGCCGCTGCTCTGACCTGCCACACATTTAGCTGCTGAGCACGTGTAGACTCACATCGTGCTTTTAACTGCAGGCAAAACCCATCCCTCTGGGAACTGTCCCAGTTTGAGGTTTTTTCTTTTAAAAAAAAGGCAGTCATGTTAAAATAGAGATTAATAATATAGACAGAGAGAGACATGAAAATAGATCCAGGAGGGATGGTAGATAGCCTATCTGAATAGATCCCAGAGATAAATACATGGAAAGCATAGAGAATTATTGTTGGGAATAATTCTCCATGGGAGGATCTATGGATAAATATATAGATCAGGGATAGTGGAATCATTTAGAGGAAGTGAGATGAAAACAGCACGTGGGAGTCCGCAACTGTGAGTTGTACTGAATGGGCTTGGGCCTTCGGTACCGCACGTTTGGTGGAGTTGTTCCAAGAGGAGGTTGGAAATCTGTGGGCGGGCTGTAATTTTCCAGAAGCCATGTGGCAGGGTGGCCTGGGGAGAGTAAGAGGGGAATTAACTGAGGACTTTGTGAGTGGGATTCTGGGAGCAGGATGGGAGATGCTGAGGCAGATCTACGAGAGAGCATCATCGGGGTGGGCTTTGTAAGTTGACACAGGGATGTGAAGGCCGAATGGAGCCTGGAAAAAAAGGGGCTAGATTGAAAAAGGCAGTGTTCCCAGGGACCCATAAAGAGAAGTTCAGGGCTATAGTCCTTGAGGGCATCCAGAGAGGAGAGCCAAGTCCCCCACCCAGCAGGTGAATCAGTGCAGCAGGCTGTCTGCACAAGCGTGGGACATATGTCTGGAGGCTGCAGCCCAGTGTCATAAAAAATCCATCCCCGGGTAGCACTGTTCCTGTGGTTGATGACTGTGGCTCTGTGGTGATTGGATCTAGACTTGGCTCAAGCCCTGCCCACCAGTATCCAGGGAAGATTGTGAAAAGCTGGGGTGAACTTGGGACAGACAGCTGCTCACATGTTCTTCTTCTCCCCACCCTGGTCCTTGCCCTGTTTATCTAGAACTCTGCAGTTCTGTTTGACAGACGTTCCTGACTGTGCTGTGTGGCTGTAGAATGTTCTACTCAAGGGCAGATGAAAAGGGCCAGGAGGAGGCTATGATTCAGAAAGGTGGGACAGCACTCATCTCTTTGCGTGAATGCTAAGTCGCTTCAGTCATGTCTGACTCTTTGCAACACCCTGGACTGTAGCCCGCCAGGCTGCTCTGTCCATGGAACTCTCCAGGCAAGAATATGGAGTGGGCTGCCTGCCACGCCCTCCTCCAGGGGATCTTCCTGCATTGAACCTGCATTGGCAGGTGGGTTCTTGACCACTAGTGCCACCTGAAATGAGTGCCACTCATTTCTTTATGGAACTTCTTTTGTTTCTTAGAATGATTGACTAGGAAAGGGGTCAACAGTCCTTAAGTGAGCACTTTGACCCTGGACACTGACTCCGTCTTTACATCCTACCTTCCTTTCCAGGTGAAAAAGGGAGTAACTGTTGACTGTTTCTGACAGAGACCTTGCCGTGATAGCCAATGACCCATAGTTCTCCCATGAATGTCAAGAGTATCCACTGACTATCTTGCCTTATTCTAGGATGGATTATGGGCCATGGTGTATAGGAATGTAGGGTCTTTACCTTCAAGGAATTTGACAGCTGAAGACTTTATGTCAGAAGTCAACTTGTGGTCCCCTCTGTACTGGAGAGAAAGCCCAGATGGTTGCTTCTTTGATATTGGGAGTTTTGCCTCCTATGCATGAGTTAGCTGCTCCAGTGTTGTTTTAGATGTCATAAGACCCAGATGTCCTTTCTCAGGGATTAGCCTTGACAGTAGGGCATTCTGGCAAAGTTGCCTTTCCTCTCTGAATCAGAGTCTCTCTCCCCATGTTGGGTAAGAATCATGGCAATGTGACTCATGTGGGTGTCAGAGAGATCAGGCGAAAGAGACGCTGAAGAAACCCAAGTCCTCAAGCTGGCCGATGAGAGAATCTTAGTTCAACAGAGAACTCGCAGGCCAGAATTTCTGTTGGGTTAAAATTCCTGCCCCATTTATAGAGGAGGGACATTTGCATAAATAACAAGGGAACAGTTCCAGAGAGAACTTTTCCAGGAGGAATTTGGCTAATCAGGTCTCTAGCTGGACTTGTCCCCAGAGGATTCATGAGAATAAAAATTGAGGGGACAGCCATCCAGATGGCATGTGGCAGGGGCGTGGTTTCTGCTCCAGCGATATTCTGGGGTCTCTGCCCAGTTCTGGCCGTTTGGAACACCCTTCCCTCTATTCCAGGCAGGGGGTGTCCTGGAGAATGGGCAGCCATCTGGTCACCGGGCAGAGCCTCAAACCAGGGGGACAGGGACCATATGGGCTGCTCATGGTTCTACCTTGCTTACTTTTGACTTTAATCTTAAAGTCCTCTGAACTGGAAATAGGATTCAGGAGAAAGCTTTCTGTTGGAGAGTCAGATACTCTGCTTGCCATGGAATTTTTTTCTCCCTGCTACTGCTGTGGTCAGACTGATGGGCAGGAGAATGACCCAGTAGACAGTGGATAGGGATAAGACCGAAAATACTAGGCTTCCATGCTAGGTTGGCTGCTTATCAGTAGCAACACACTAAGATGACTTCCATTTCCTCTCTGTAGTGGGTGGAAGAAATAGAGTCCTAGAACTTGAACCTGTAAAATGCATGGACACCAATTATATGGTTGTTTTCATAGCCCCTAGTTTTCATAGCCTACCTAGTTTTCATAGCCCCTAGTTTTCATAGCCCCTTTATTCACTACAAAAAACAAAAACAAAAACAACCTTTTGCAAACTTAGGTTGGACTTTCCTGGTGGCTCAGTGGTAGAGTGTCTGCCTGCCAATGCAGGAGATGCAGATTTGATCCCTGGGTCAGGAAGATCCCCTGAAAAGGAAATGGCAACCCACCCCAATATTCATGCTTGGAGAATCCCATAGACATAGGGCTCCTTTAGACATAGGTGGCTACAGTCCATGGGATCACAAAGAGTTGGACACAACTGAGCAACTGAACGTGCATGCATGCAAGCATATGTTACATGCAAGATATTGGAGAGACCAAGAAAAAGATTAAATCCTTACATTTTTTTTCATCCGTGATTCCTCCCTCTTGACCCTTGGAAAACCATGTGGTCCGTTGCTATGGGTATCAGTGAAGGAGACAGAGTCCCAGTGTGAAGGGCTTACATAGACTCAAGCATTGGACTTGGAACTCAGCTGCAGAGACTGCAGAGACCTGTTTTGAACCAAGTTTTGGTTCTTCCTTAGATTCTGGGGTTCTTGACCTAAATTTTGAGTCCCTCTGCAGTAGAGAGAGGACTGGGAGAGATGAGAGTATAGTATTTAAGAGCAGGGAAGCCAGACAGATTTAGATGAGAGTCCCAACCGTGCATCATAGAGCAAAAGACTTACCTCCTCTTCCCTGAAATAGGGTTAATGATAGAATCTACCCCAAAAGGCCGTTGGAGTGTTGAAAGAGACAATGCATGCATCTTCACTGACATGCTAAAAAGAAGAAAGTGTTAGTCACTAAGTTGTGTCTCACTCTATGCGACCCTATGGACTGTAGCCCTCTGTCTGGCGATTACATTGCCATACTCCTCTCTGTCCATGTAATTCTCCAGGCAAGAATACTGGAGTGGGTGGCTATTTCCTCCTCCAGGGGATCTTTCCAACCCAGGGATCAAAACCATGTCTCCTGGATTGGAGACATATTCTTTACCCCTTGAGCCATCAGGGAAGACTGACATACAAGTCACCATAAACTGGGTCCATCCAGCCATCTCATCCTCTGTCGTCCCCTTCTCCTCCTGCCCTCAGTCTTTCCCAGCATGAGGGTCTTTTCCAATGAGTCACCTCTTTCCATCAGGTGGCCAAACTATTGGAGCTTCAGCTTTAGCATCGGTCCTTCCAATGAATATTCAGGATTGACTGGTTGGATCTCCTTGCAGTCTAAGGGACACTCAAGAGCCTTCTCCAGAACTGCAATTCGAAAGCATCAGTTCTTTGGTGCTCAGCCTTCTTTATGGGTCAACTCTCACATCCATACATGACTACTAGAAAAACCATGGCTTTGACTATACAGACTTTTGTTGGCAAAGGGATGTCTCTGCTTTTTAATACTGGCTAGGTTTGTCATGGCTTCTCTTAATATCAATTTGTTCTGATCTGTTGTGGTCATTGAGTGGAGGACATTCAGGATGCTGAAAGCTGACCCTCTCTATGTCTTGAAGAGGGAGCCGTGAGCATTCTATGTCCCTTTGACCACTGGGGATCAGGTAGGTGGTCATCAGTGATGGGGAGGCTTTCAGTTCAGCTCAATTCAGTTCAGCCGCTCAGTGGTGTCCCACTCTTTGCGACCCCATGAATTGCAGCACACCAGGCCTCCCAGTCCATCACCAACTCCCGGAGTTCAATCAAAGGTTTTATTCTTTAAACCCAATTTGGTCATCAAGGATTCAAACTTGATTGTGCTGTTTTACTATAGCAAGTATGCTTTTCATGGTCGGATGAAAGTTAAATTTATTCATTTATTTAATCTTGATTAAAGGCATCTCTAATGACTTATTGATTTTTTTATTAGTTGGGGAGAAGGGGAAGCTCACTGTCTTGGCAAGTAATCTATTACCTGATGCCAGGTTTGAAAGCTGCTAAACAAGGGATCTGTTTTTGAAATATGAAAAGAAATATTTCAACATAAAAATCGATAAAGGGACATGAAACAATGGAAGTGGATGAGCAAATTAAAAACAACTCTTTTTTCTCTTAATGAAGATCATTTGAAATGTTTAAAAAAAAATGAAAGAAAAGGGAAGAGAGGCATTGCAATCATTTGTCCGATACCAAGACACAAAATTAACCCACTGTGAATATGTTGAGATTAAATGTGAAGATTATAGCAATGGCTGAACATAAATTTTAAAAAATTTTATTGGAGTATGGGTATTTTTCGGAGAAGGCAATGGCACCCCACTCCAGTACTCTTGCCTGGAAAATCCCATGGACGGAGGAGCCTGGTGGGCTGCAGTCCATGGGGTCGCTGAGTCGGACACGACTGAGCGACTTCACTTTCACTTCTCACTTTCATGCATTGGAGAAGGAAATGGCAACCCACTCCAGTGTTCTTGCCTGGAGAATCCCAGGGACAGGGGAGCCTGGTGGGCTACCGTCTATGGGGTCACACAGAGTCGGACACGACTGAAGTGACTTAGCAGCAGCAGCAGCATGGGTATTTTTACAGTGCTGTGTTAGTTTCTGCTGTACAGTGAAGTAAATCAGCCATTAGATTGGATTGTTTAGTCACTAAGTTGTGTCTTCCTCTTTTCAACCCTGGGGACTGAAGCCTGCCTGGCTCCTCTGTCCATGGGATTCTCCAGGCAAGAATACTGGAGTGGGTTGCCATTTCCTGCTCCAGGGATCTTCCTGGCCCTGGAATTGAACCCTCATCTCCCGCATTGGCAGGCGGGTTCTTTACCACTGATCCACCAGGGGAGCCTGGTGTACCAGCCATATGTAAACATATATCCCCTCTTCTTTGGATTTCCTTCCCATCTAGGTCACCACAGAACACCGAGTAGAGTTCCCTGTGATGAACAAAAATAACTTCTCACACTCGGGTTGTGCCTTCATCTTTTTTTTCTCGGATGATTGAGATAGCCTTTGAATGGGGCTAATGCTTCGACTTCTCCCTCCGAAATCACAGTCCCTCTGCACACAGCAGCCCGGGTGATCCCCTATGAAGCACGGTTAGATCATGCTAGCCCCCGAGGTTCAACCCCTGATGGCTTCCCAGCACATGTAGAAGAGAGAGCACACTCTTCCCCAAGACCCACGTGGTCCTGCGTGACTTGGCCCAAGGCTGTCCCACCCCGCATCTTTCTGTTCACTTCCCATCAGCCCTACCAACCTCCATGTTATTCCTGATCACACTGAGTGTTTTCTCCAGGACCTTGCACATGGGATTCTCTCTGCAGGAACTTACTTCCCCAGCTGGTCCCCCAGCTCCTTGTTTGTGGCATTCATGGCACTGCTTCCATGTCACCTCCTCAGAGAGGCTTCCTGACCACCCCTCCACCATCACGCCTGCCTCTTTCCTGCTTTACATGTCTCTGTAGCGCTTAGCAGTTCCTCCCCATGTGTTGTGGGTTTCCTCTTTCCTCTTGATCACAGATCTTGCCTTCTGGGATACAAGCCCATTAAGGCTGGGGACTTGTTCGATGTTCCCAGAACCTGGTGCCTCTCAGGTGTGGCGTCACTTGTTATTGGGTTGGCTGAAAAGTTCGTTCACATTTTTTCCAAAGATGCTATGCAAAAACCTTAACAAACTTTTTGGCCAACCCAGTATATGACCTGGTCATATACTGCTTCTCCCCATTCTACTGTCTCCTGGAGCCTCACAGTAACCCTGGGAGGTGGCCAGGACAGACAGTTGTCCACTTTTCCGATGGGAAGACTGAGGCCAAGAGCACTCATGGTCAGCAGTGGGGTGGGCCTGGGACTAGCCTCAGGGTCTCTGATGCTCAGCTAGTTCTCTTCCTGCACACCTGCTTCAGATAGCACACCAGAGACTTGCAATTTCTGCTGTGCAGTTTCTGTATTTGAGGGACACCTTGTGGGGACCTACTGTGTACCTGACGAGAACTTAGCAGACCCCTGGCTGGAAGCACCAAGCATCTTCGAGTACCTCCCGGTGTGGGGTGTGGAAGAGAAAACACGCTCAATCGATATTCGTGCAACCAAATGGAACCTAGATTATCATGGTGATTAAATCAGGGGCTTGTGTCCCAGCTCATCACTTACACGATTCCCTTAAATCTCTCTGAGCTTCAATTTCCTCGACTCTAAATAAGAAGGGTAGCTGTATTTACTTATAGAGATAGGATTGTCGGGAGCCTTGAGTTGGGTAATGGATTGAAAGTGCTTAGCAGGGCTTGGTATGTGGAACTTTTCAAAAATGCTCTTCATCTTATCTCCGTCCTTGAGGTCATCTTTCTGCGGTCTGTGGACTCTCTAGGAATGCTCAGGCTTTGCTACTGAGTTGGGCTCAGTTCAGTCACTCAGTCGTGTCTGACTCTTTGTGACCCCATGGACTGCAGCAGGCCAGGCCTTCCTGTCCATCACCAACTCCCGGAGTTTACTCAAACTCATGCACATTGAGTTGGTGATGCCACCAACTATCTTATCCTCTGTTGCCCCCCTCTCCTCCTGCCTTCAATCTTTCCCAGCATCAGGGTCTTTTCAAATGACTCAGCTCTTTGCATCAGGTGGCCAAAGTATTGGAGTTTCACCTTCAACATCAGTCCTTCCAATGAATATTCAGGACTGATTTCCCTTAGGATGGACTGGTTGGATCTCCTTGCAGTCCAAGGGACTCTCAAGAGTCTTCTCCAACACCACAGTTCAAAAGCATCAATTCTTTGGTGCTCAGCTTTCTTTATAGTCCAACTGTCACATCCATACATGACTACTGGAAAAGTCATAGCCTTGACTAGATGGACCTTTGTTGGCAAAGTAATTTTGTTTTCTGAATGTTGAGCTTAAAGCCAATTTTTTCACTCTCTTCTTTCACTTTCATCAAGAGGCTCTTTAGTTCTTTTTCACTTTCTGCCATAAGGGTGGTGTCATTTGCATATCTCAGGTTATTGATATTTCTCCCAGAATCTTGATTCCAGCTTGTGCTTCCTCCAGCCCAGCGTTTCTCATGATGTACTCTGCATAGAAGTTAAATAAGCGGGGTGACAATATACAGCCTTGATGTACTCCTTTTCCTCTTTGGAACCAGTCTGTTGTTCCATGTCCAATTCTAACTGTTGCTTCCTGACTTGCATACAGATTTCTCAAGAGGCAGGTCAGGTGGTCTGGTATTCCCATCTCTTTCAGAATTTTCCACAGTTTATTGTGGTCCACACAGTCAAAGGCTTTGGCATAGTCAATAAAGCAGAAATAGATGTTTTTCTGGAACTCTTGCTTTATCAGTGATCCAGTGGATGTTGGCAATTTGATCTCTGGTTCCTCTTCCTTTTCTAAAAGCAGCTTGACCATCTGGAAGTTCCCGGTTCACGTATTGCTGAAGCCTGGCTTTGAGAATTTTGAGTATTACTTTACTAGCATGTGAGATGAGTGCAGTTGTGCAGTGATCTGAGTATTCTTTGGCATTGTCTTTCTTTGGGATTGGAATGAAAACTCCTTTTCCAGTCCTGTGGCCACTGCTGAGTTTTCCAAATTTGCTGGCATATTGAGTTCAGCACTTTCACAGCATCATCTTTCAGGATTTGAAATAGCTCAACTGGAATTTCATCACCTCCACTAGCTTTGTTCGTAGTGATGCTTCCTAAGGTCCACTTGACTTCACATTCCAGGATGTCTGGCACCTATGCAGTATCCAGGGTGTCTCAGGTGGTGCTAGTGGTAAAGAACCCACCTACCAATGCAGGAGACATCAGAGATGCAGGTTTGATCTTTAGGTTGGAAAGATTCCCTGGGGGAGGGCATGGCAATCCACTCCAGTATTCTTGCCTGGAGAATCCCATGGACAGAGGAGCTCGGCCGGCTACAGTACATAGAGTCGCAAAGAGTCAGGCACGACTGAAGCAACTTAGCATAGCACAGCACGTCCAGCAGTAGTTACAGAAGCAGCAACAGGAAATCTTTGATAGTGTGATCTACTTGGCCAGCCTTGTGGCCTTTGGTCATTACACCATTGAAGACTAGAAGGGTCCCATAGACAAGTGTCTTTGTGCAGAAGTGGACCGGTATTCACACATTTGTGGACCAC
Organism: Cephalophus harveyi; assembly: GCA_006410635.1. NCBI lineage: Eukaryota > Metazoa > Chordata > Mammalia > Artiodactyla > Bovidae > Cephalophus > Cephalophus harveyi. The sequence continues at coordinate 401,117 of SJYT01019543.1, read as the reverse complement.
ACAACCCATTTACTGGTGTAGGCTGAGCTCCCGTATGGTGACTGTGTGACACCCGAGCACCAACTCCCATCTGGCTGAGTGTCTTTGTTTGCGAGGGTTGTCATCACAAAGTACCATAGGCTGGGTGGTTAAGACAAAAAAAAAAATCTATTTTCTCCCAGTCCTGGAGGCTATAAGTCCAGCATCAAAGTTGGCTTCTTCTGATGTCTCTCCACCTGGCTTGTGGATGTTCATCTTCTCCCTGTATCTTCATAGGTCTTCCCTCTGGGTGTGTCTGTTAATTTTATCTCGTAAGGACACAGTCATAGTGGATTAGTGTGAGTGCATGTGTGCGTGCTCAGTCGCTTCAGTCGCGTGTGACTCTCTGTGACCATATGGACTGTAGCCCACCAGGCTCCTCTGTCTGTGAGATTCTCCAGGGAAGAATACTGGAGTGGGTTGCCATTTCCTCCTCCAGGGGACCTTCCCGACCCAAGAATCGAACCCCAGTCCTCTGCATCTCCTGCACTGCAGGCAGATTCTTCACCACTAGCGCCACGAGGAAAGCCTGTCCTGGCGTGATGGCAGTCCTCTGAAGACTGGGTAGGTGTTCTGGAAAATGGATGCAAGCACTTGCCCGTGTTGGTGGAGGCACATGAGGGAGATTGCCCAGGTCATGTGTTACACAGTTGGAGCTATGCACAGAATAGAAGGTGTGTGAGGCATGTACAGTTGTGAGGATATGCATGGACTGTGTTTATACGGGTCTGGGGTCGTGTGTATTTGTCCTGGGCAAATCACTGGGATTTGTGCCTATCACTTGGGGTTTAGAGATGAGAGAGCAGAAACCACAAAATGAACACACAGGACATGTATGCTGCCCATCAAGTGAAATCCCCAGCTCTCTGCAGACAGAATCATTCTATATTCTGGACTCTGGTCTCCTAACAAAACCTTCCCTGATCTATCTGAATTACAGATTAACTGGCACCGAAGGGACAGCAGAATCCATTTAAATGAATAGCTGTCTAATTTATTAAAGGGCTTATTTATGCTGCTGGTATCAGAGGCTCATCAAATTCTTGGAGTGGCGTGGGCCCCTCTCCTGCCGCCCGACCCATCACTGCTGGAATATTGTATCTTTTTCCAGGAGAGCTGTAACAAGCCTGCGATGGAGGATATGGGTGGGATAAAGGGCCACCCACCTTCCGTGGGCTTGCTGGGTCCCTTGTAGGCTAGATTAGCAATTAGCTTGCTGCTCGTGAGGATGTCTGAATCCTTGGGAAGAGGCCAGAGTCCCGCACTTGTCTCTTAGAGAAGAGGATGCAGAGGGAAACACTTCCCTGACAGCCAGGCCCTCCACTCAGCGTCATCCTGTGGGTTGTGATGACGTGCAGTTTTCTGGAATCTGATACACGACTCTCGAGTTGCTCTCTTGAATGTGACTCCACTTCCCTTCTCCAGCCCCATGGTTTGGTGAGATCTCAGGAGGATGGAATAGTCGGGAATGGTTGTGTCTAAACATGCAGGGGACCTTCTGTGGGGTTAGCTGGCTGGCTTTCATCTCAGGAAAGGGCACTGGGCCATTGGGGAGGTTCCTAGCGCCAGGTTGGCTGGGGGGAGGGATTCTGGGAAATGAGGTGAAAAAAATGGCAATGCTTGGAGTCCTTCAGAAAGCAGAGAGGCTCAAAGATAGTACATCACCATCTGACCTTAGACTTTCACTACCTTTTGGCCTTTAGAAGGAGGATATTCAGTTCTAGTTATCATCCTGCTCGCGCTATGTTGCTAAGTCATGATAACCATAGTGTCAAACATTTGTCATGTAAACCTGGGTTCAGCTGTCTTATCAGTACTGTTTTATAGATGGAGAAACAGAGAGAGAAACTAAAGAACCCCTCCCCTCTCCAAGCCACTCAATTAGTAAATGAGGAACTGGGGTTCAAACCCAAGTTCAAGTCTGATGGCAGAGTCCTTGTGCTTCCCTGCTCCACCGGACCATCAACCTTTCCCCTTTGCCCCAGGCAACCTGAGTTCCTGCTGACTCTCCAGACGCCGTCAGAGTCCAAGCCCTGGGCTGTGCTCTCTGCCATCTGCTCTCGCTTCCACGTGCCAGGGAGAGGGATGGGCTCAGAGAGTCATGAGCTCTCACCCTGCAAGCTCGAGCTTTGTCACCCGTGGCTTCTGCAGTCAGAGCATCTGCTGGGCTCTTCATCCCCGCCCTCTCTTTCCTTGGCAGGTGATTCACGGTGTCAGTGGTGTGTCAGCCCCATGCTGGCAGCAAGCCACTCCCCAACACACCATCAAGGCAGAGGAAGACCAAGAAGGATGAGGTCAATCCTGTTCTCCCGTTAAAATTGTTGTTCAATCGCTCAGTTGTGTCTGACTCTGTGACCCCATGGACTGCAGCATACCAGGCTTCCCTGTCCTTTACTGTCTCCCAGAATTTGCTCAAACTCAGATCCACTGAGTCAGTGATGCCATCCAACCATCTCATCCTCTGTCAACCCCTTCTCCTCCTGCCCTTAATCTTTCCCATTAAGATAGTGGGAGTCATTTTGAGTGGGCTTGAAAAAGAGCTGGACAGGAGCTGAGAGGTGGCATCAGAGTGAACTTGGGTACAGCCCTGGGTTGCTGGGGGTGAGAGTCAAGGTTATGTAAACATCTCACAGCCCCCAGGGGTACAGCGCTGTGCCTCCCAGGCGCCCTTCTGAAGCTGTAGCTGACAGCAGCTTAGAAACATGTTTACCTTCCCTTGAAGCTCACCTCGAGTTTCCTGTTCCTCCACCTTCCAGAACTGGCCAAGGGACTCAGATAAGTGCCCCTTGGACAGGACACACTTCTTTTTGCTTCTGATGCCCTATGAAGGAGGCCGCCACTCTAGTGAAGGTGACGATCAGAAGCAGTTTAGTCTCTCCTTGAAGACCATCAGCCCAAAGGAGGGCTCTCTGCCTTCCGTCCAGGGAGGCATCACAATGGAAGATACTGGAGAGGGATCACAGACTCTCTCTCTCTTTTCTTTTCTTTTTTTTGATGTGGACTGTTTAAAAAGTCTTTACTGAATTAGTTATAATATTGCTTGTTTTATGTTTCAACTTTTTGGCCACAAGGCATGTGGGATCTTAGCTTCCCAACCAAGGATCGAACCTGCACACCCTGCATTGAAAGGCAGAATCTTAACCACTGGACTGCCAGGGAAGTCCCCAGACTCTCAGTTGAGATTTTCTAGTCCTGAGGATGCATGCTAAAGTTTTGTGCAAATCAGTGATGAGTGAGGTTCACATTTTCATGAAAAATGCTGTCTCTTTGTCACATTTGAAATTTGTGTGAGGTTATTTGAATTCTTGAAACCAGTTTCTTCCCAGCTCCAAATTATGATCTCAGTGTCAAGTTGAAGCAGTGTATTTGTTCCCAAGCAGAACCAATACCCCGAGGCAGATGATAAACTATATAAATATTGCAACCATAGGTAGAATATTTACTGTATTTATTTTTCTAAATTTGGATCATGAAGAAAAAAATAGAGAAATGTTATCATCTCCCTTCATCTCTGCCTTTATGCCCTAAAAATTGACTTATTATTAATATTTAAGAGCTGTCACTTTGTATGAATCATTGGCTATAAAAAGACATACGTTTTGCTCGATTTCCATTTTATTCACATATTTCTTCCACTCTCCACTGTATGGTGGAGGTTCCACATTAAAAATACATGTATAGGAAAAGGGTCTGTGCTTGCAATGTCTTCCCCACCTTGTCTTAACTGATTTGTTCAGCTGAGAACTCTAGGAAAATTTTACCAGTGGAAATCAGGGGCCTGACACTCTGCTTTCAGTTTTCCTGTCTGCCAGCTTTCTGTTCCGTTTGACCTTAAGCCATGCCTTAACCTACATTTAATGCCACTCTGCTGCCGGGGCGCTTTTCTCTGCCTGTGTTTGGCTTCTTCATTTGGTTGTCTTTCAGTGATGCTAGGGATATAGGACGTCAGCCCCCTTTCAGCCTATCCTTTCTTCCTTATCAAGGCACCCTAAATTCAAAACCTGTTTCAGCTGCTGGGAGGCGGGAGATGTTTCTGTTGTTGTTCTAAGTTGTCCCATTCTGTGTCCCTGTGGACTGCAGCACGCCAGTCTCCTCTGCCCTCCACTGTCTCCCAGAGTTTGCTCAGATTCATGTCCCTTGAGTTGCTGATGCTATCTAACCATCTCATCTTCTGTCACCCCCTTCTCTTCCTACCCTCAGTCTTTCCTAGCATCTAGGTCTTTCCCAAAATGAGTCTGCTCTTTGCATTGGGTGGCCAAATTATTGGAGCTTCAGCAGCAGTCCTTCCAATGAATATTCAGGGTTGATTTAGGATTGACTGACTTGATCTCCTTGGTGTCTACTTTGGATTTAACAAACTTTATGATTGCCCTGTTTAATGCCTCCTCCTCCATCCTGGGTGTTAGGCAGCATGCAGTCGGGGTGGGCTGCGAGCACAGCATGAGAGCACAAGGTCAGAAACCCTGGCTTCTCCTTTTAGCTGGTTGATTGGGCAATCTCGGGCAGCTCCCTGGGTCTTAGTTTTGTCACTGGCTGGAAGGGCAGGATGTTACCTGCCTTATCTCTGTTGGGGGGTAATTGGGAGAGGGAAGCCAATGAGCCAGTGAGTGTGAAAGCTCTTGGAGTTGTACAGTGCTCTGCACACTAAGGAGACACCAAATGAAGATTATGATGATGGTGATGATGCTTCCAAGGGGCACTGGTTTAACAGATTATATACTTACAGGAAGTATGTCCTTTGGTTTTTCTTATAAAATTTCAGCATGAGAGTCTGAGCTTGAGCCCAGTCCAAAAACTGGGAAGTGCTTTCTCCCCTAGAGCTGCCTCTGATCTCGCCATTGCTATGGGTGGGATGTGGTCACCGAGACACCACTGCATGTCTCCATCTGCCTGCCCCTCCTGCTATAATTCTTTAAGTGGCACAGATTTCCTTTAATCTCTTTCCTATAGAGAGAAGGGGAGGGCTGGAAAGGATGGTTGGCAAAGGTCTTTGTGTTGTCTACAGAAGTTGGAGGCCCTGGGGCTCCACTGTGGGGCCTGGGATGTGCATTTAGAGCCAGAATCTAAGCTCACGAATGCATCACACCATCAGCCATGCCTCCTTCCCTGACTCTCTGCTGCCTCCAGGATTTGTGAAGTACAGGGAGTGTTCAGGCCCTAGACAGATACACATTGAAATCCTAGCTCTGAATTTCCACCTCCTTGATGCTGAGCAAGGGATTATATTTCTCTGAGCTTCAGTTTTTTCACCTGCAAAATGGGGCTGTTCATAGAACCTAGCACATAGAATCAGGGGAATATCTAGGTGGGGGGTGGCAAAGTGCCTGCAAAGAGCACAGAGCTTGAAAGAGAGTCAGCGACTATATTTTCAGGAGCTAGGGACAGCCCTGTGTATCCTGCTGACCCAGGAGGAAATAGAGCCTCAGGAAGATTTTGGCTGGACCCCTGTGTTTGCCACTGTAATGTCAGCTACCAAGGACTTTGTAGAAACTCTAGGACTGAAGTAGGTTTCCCAAGTGGCACTAGTGGTAAAGAATCCACCTGCCAGTGCAGGAGATGCAGGAGACGTGGATTCGATCCCTGGGTCAGGAAGATTTCCTAAAGAAGGAAATGTTAAGCCATTCTAGTATTCTTGCCTAGGAAATCCATGGACAGAGGAGCCTAATGGGCCACCATCCATGGGGTCGCAGAGAGACATAACTGAGCATGCATACATGCATGCCAGGGCTGAAGTAAGAGGTGCTGTGTTCTTTTGCAGTGTCCATTCATTCAGCTATTCATTCATTCTAACCATATAGAAGTCTGCTGATGCACTCCCCATTTTAAGGACATGGACGTGATTCTAATATGTCTCTGCTCTGGTGCGAAAGAAAAGAAAAAGTGTTAGTTACTCAGTTACGTCTGACTCTTTGTGAGCCCATGGACTGTGCCCTGCCAGGCTCCCCTGTCCATGGGATTCTCCAGGCAAGGATACTGGGATGGGTTGCCATCCCTTCTCCAGGGGATCTTCCTGACCCAGGGATTGAACCTGGGTCTCCTGCACTGCAGAAGGATTCTTTACCATCTGAGCCAAGAGGCAAGGGGCCTACAAAGCTAGGACATCTAAGACCCCATTATCAGCTGCAGGACAAGACGGACTGTGCACCATAGTGGGGCGTGGGGGTGAATGCCAAGGAAGGAGGGGTCCCTTCCTCTGGAGCTGGGGGATGGGTGAAAGCAGCGAGGCCCTTAGACCAGAACTCACAGAGCAAGAGGCTGTGAGCCGGGTCAGTAGGATATATAGATTGTCACGCCTGGCTTATATTAAGTTCTCAACAAATGGTAGCTATTAATGTTATTATTTAATGCTTTGCTCACAATGGGCATTCTATATATTTTTTTGGATTGACTGACTGCCTAACTGGCGGCACAAGCAAATGAGGCAGGTTTTATTATTCCCATTTCTTTCTGCCTAGAAGGGCCTCTGGCTTTTACTGAACTAGTGTTCCATCAGTCGTGGCGCTGGGGCCTGAGACATCTCCAAGCCTTGACTATCCTCCCCTCCTACCCCCAACTCCGATTTCCCCTCCGCAGCAGGGCACACACCGCCTACCTGCGCACAGGATGGGGCAGACCTTTCTTCCGTCAAATTCCTGTAGTGTCAAATGAAACAATCAGTGGCTTTCTGTGGAGCCCGACGCAGAGAAGAGAACTCAGGGCAGATTGCCAGAGGACATGCAATTCCAGGCCTTAGCAGTTCCATTAATCATGGCCTCTCCAGTCAACAAGAGATGCATATATATATACGTATCCATGCTTAATAAGACTATTCAGAACAGCTCACATTTATTCAGCCTCCCCTGGATGCCAGTTGGGCTTCCCTGGTGGCTCAGATGGTAAAGAATCTCCCTGCAATGCTGGAGACGCAGGTTCGATCCCTGGGTCAGGAAGATCCCCTGGAGAGGGGCATGACAACCCACTCCAGTGTTCTTGCCTGGAGAATTCTGTGGACAGAGGACCCTGGCTGGCTGCAGTCCACGGGGTCACAAAGAGTCAGACATGACTGAGCCAGGTACTGTGCTATTTTCCAGACATTTCTCCATCTAATTCTCACAGAGTCTCATAAGGTCAGTGCTGTTATTTCTCCCATTATTCAAGTGGAGAAACTGAGGAACAGGAGAAGACAAATAACCTGCCCAGCTGAGGTCCAAAGAGCCTGGACTTGAACTTGGAGAGCTGCCCACCACAGTCCTGACCCTGAATCAAAATCTGTCATGCTTTACTGGATGTTGGGAATCAGATTCTTGGTTGGCTGGCTTTTGACAAACTCAGGGTAAATGGCAGCACCTGGGATTGCTGGTTTCAAGGATTGTTCCTGCAAAGTACCCTTCAGCAGTCCCTAAACTTTTTGGCACCAGGGACTGGTTTCATGGAAGACTGTTTTTCCATGGACCGGAGGCGGGGGGGTGGTTTCAGGATTATTTTAAGTGCATTACATTCATTGTGCACTTTGTTCCTGATCTGATGCCACCGCTGATCTGATAGGAGGTACTGGTCTGTGGCCCAGAGGTTGGGATCCCTGCTTTTCAGGATCTTGTGTATTACTCCCAGGAAACTGCTTAAGCCATCAGCATCCCCAAAATTCAACACTTCCACTATTTAGGAGGATCCAGGCCTTCTGCCTTCCTTACCTCATGGATCACCCATGTGCTGACTGCAGGGCAGGTCATTTGAACCCTCTAAATCTCACTAACTCATGTGTAACTCTTTTGGGATGCCATGGACTGTAGCCTGCCAGGCCCCTCTGTCCATGGGATTTCGCAGCAAGAATACTGGAGTGGATAGCCATTTCCTCCTTCAGGGGATCTTCCCAACCTAGGGATCAAACCGGTGTCTCTTGCATTGCAGGCAGATTCTTTACTACTAAGCCACCAGGGAAGCCCTATAAATAAAATTAGCTTCCATCCCTCACTGTCCCCCTTACACTGCTACATATCTCTTTATGGCTCTTATTCCTACCCACAAGCATTTGTTGATTTGCTTATCCACCATCTGTCCCCTTCCCCTGGAAGGTTAATTGTACAAGACAGGGGCTTTGTTCTGCTCACTGTGCTATTCCAGTCTCTAGAACAGTGTCTAGCACATGGTAGGTAATAGTAAAATTGGTGAATGAACTGTCTTAAGATGTGCACTTATTCCCTAGTTTTACTGATGAGGAAACTGAAGTTCAGAGAGGTTAAGCAACTTACCTAAAGTCACATAGCTGATGAGGCCCCCAGATCTTGTCAGCCGATACCTTTGGACCCACAGTCTATTTAACTTCCAGCCCCTTGGCGGTCAGATACTTGGAGTCTGACAAGCTATTCCAGGAATGAGTGCTTTTGTTACCGTGACACCTCTGCGGTCAAGGCTGCTGGCAGCTTTCTGCGCAAACACAACCCTCTACCACCTCCACTCCTGGGCCTATTACCCAAAGACTTTTCACTTTCCCTTCTCATTGCTCGTTGATTTATTAGCATAAGCCATTTTTTTCTCACTACTAGAAGAAATCTCTTAATTCCTAATGATTACAATCAGCATTGATTACATTTAACCTACAGTATCATACAATGCCTGGTCGGAGGGGAGACTCAGCTTTTTGACATGGCAGCCCCTGAGACCCCTGGCAGTGGAAGTCCAGGTGCCCCTTCAAAAGATGCCCGTGAGCTTTAGTATGTTGGGGCTATGGAAGTCATGTGCCTGCCCAAAGGCTGGAGAAGGGGTGTTTAAGTCTAACAGAGGTGGGTTCAGATTGACCTTTTTATTCCCCTAGCCTTGCATGCTTGCCCCTGTGAACCCGTTTCCTGTCACTGGGAGATGGAGAGATGGCACCCATGCTTGTTCTTCCCCCAGCATCTCCGCAGAACAGGATATGGGATGAGGAACCCAAGATCAAGTGCTGTGTACATCCCGTCCAGTCCTTTTGGCTATTTCAGATGAACACCTGGAAAATATTTATTACCTCCCTTACTCTGCCCTTCGCCTTTCTGTATGGGGGTCAGGGACCTGTGTCCATCCAGCTTAGAGGGCAGTGCTGCCCTTTGACATTTATTGCATCCCTACCAAATTCCTGGATGGGTGATAAATCAGACTAAAGTCATGGAAGCCAAGAAGAGTTAGCCTGTCTGTCAGTTAAGATCCTCTTTTCTATCTCTAACTAAGCTCATTTCTTTTTTTGCATCATTAAGTACTCTTTCTTTGATCAGAGATGAGAAACATTGGTTCATTCTAATTCCCCAGCATGGAATGGGGGACTTTCAGAAATGCAAATACTGTCATTTGTCTCCATATTAAAAAAAAAAAAAAAAAAGGAAGCTCTCAAATCAGTAATTAGTGTAGAGGTTAAAAGTATCAACAGCAACATTCTCGAGTTAGCTAACTGCCATTTGCTTTTGTTTTTTTATTTTCTGGGTGTTATTATTAACAGGTACTGAGTACTTATACCAAGCCAAGTGGTTTACATAAATATTTAATTTAACTCTAACTATAGCTTGATGAGGGTGTTACTATTATTAACCCCATTTTATAGATAAGGAAATAAATACTTTGAGGGGTTAAGTCACTTGATTCATTAATCCAGTGGGTAAACGCTCATGACCTAGACATCATCACTGTTATCTTTTCTCAGTTGAGAGGAATAAAAAAAAAAAAAAAATGACCTCAGAACCAGCTCCTCCCTTTTTGTGAGCCTTTTCCTGGCTTTGCAGAAAATAAGCACCAATGAAGGAGACAAGAGGAGTAAGAGGGAAACCTTGATTTTCAGAAGTGCTGCAAAAATTTAGAGAAGGAAGTGGCCAGGAGGGTGGGATGAGGAGAAAGCAGAGAGAGAGGCGTGTTCAAGAAAGGCTTCAGGGTGATGATGGGAATTGAGCTGGCTCCCGGGAAGAATAGGATCTGATGTGGGGACTGGAGGCATCAGGGCGAGTGGCTTGGGCTGGAACACAGGTATGACCAGGATAGGAAAATAGATCACATATGGAGAATAACAAACAAACAAAAAGCCAGAATTTTTACTCAATTAATAGTGGGAGTTGCAGTTGGTCGATAATTAGAATCCGATGGGCTTTGAGTATCAAGGCTAAATCACCAGGACACACTTAGAGAGTGGATATGATGGAAATTCTGCAACAGACCCAAGGAAAACCTTAAATATGCTTTCTCACCCTTCATATTGCTTTTTAAAGCTTTCTTAAAAAGGGTAACTTTCTTAAAAGTTTAACGTCTGGCAGACTATGTTATGGGATGACTACTGGCCTTGGCATGAGACTGTCTCTAGATTTGAATTCAGCTTCATCGTTTACCAGCTGAAGGACTGTGGATAGGGGAATAAAATAGTTCTGAGCCTCCATTTCTTTGTTTATAAAATGGAGATAATTGTTGCAAGATTATAAGGGTGAGACAGGCAATATTTATACATTGTTTGGGACAATTTTTTGGCCATAATGATACTCATCCAGGAGTAGTTTAATAAATGAGAAAATACAAGAGCACACAGGCCAGTGCCTGGAGTGTAGCAAATGCTTCAGAGATAATATCCATTTCGCTGGTGTGTGTGCTTGTGTATGGTGAGTATATGTATATGAATATATGCACATATATAATATTTATGAATCACTCAGCCTACCTAGTGAAACTTTGAAAAGACATATGTATCACATCTAAAGTCAAAAAACATTCCACTTACAGACTCTCTGGGAACCCATGTGTGTGCCTAACAAAACTTGTTTACCCTCTAGTATTTTCTGAGTCTTCTCCAGCAATTCCAGAGATGATGAATCATTGATTCTGCACCATCTTTGATTAGCGGGATCTTCTAACAATCAAGTTTCTCTGCCCCCAGCCCCTCTATCAATTGTGTTGCATGCATGCTCAGTCATGTCTGATTCTTTTCGACCCCATGACCTGTAGCCCACCAGGCTCTTCTGTCCCTGGGATTCTCCAGGCAAGAATACTGGAGTGGGTTGCTATTCCCTTCTCCAGGGGATCTTCCTGACCCAGGGGTTGAACCCACGTCTCCTGTGTCTCTGGCATTGGCAGGAGGATTCTTTACCAGTGCAGCACCTGGGAATGACCTTAGAAGACCTTCAGTTACATTACCACATCTTTAAAGGGTCTTCTTTTTAAAGGCATCTTGGAAGGCTTCCCTGGTGGCTCAGAGAGTAAAGAATCTGCCTGCAATGCAAGAGACCTGGGTTGGATCCCTGGGTTGGGAAGATCCCCTGGACAAGGGAAAGGCTACTCACTCCAATATTCTTGCCTGGAGAATTCCATGGACAGAGGAGCCTGGCAGGGTACAGTCCTTGGGGTCACAAAGAGTCGGACATGACTGAGCAACTGTCACTTTCACACTTGGAAGGAGTCTCCTGATTCACACATTTGCATATTAGGGCAATGTTCTGAGTGTGTTTGGGAAGTCAGCAGTTCCAGGTTATATTGACAACAGCCTCTGGCCAGAGTTGACATTATCCAGCTCAGGCTTCCTCTATATGTTGGTTTGCTTTGCCTCGCCTCTTAGGTCAGTGTCAAGATCAACTAATTAATATTGGTGTTTGCTAACCCCATCAATACACATGTATTCTGAAATGGACACGTTAAACTAGGGTGAATTTTAAATTCCATTGCGAAACACTGTGGAATTTTTAATAGAATGTTAACGAACAATATTGTTAAGCAATTAAAAAATAATAAAGCAAACCTGCTTTAATAGCTATAACCTCACGGGCTCTAAAATTATGCTGTTGCCCTGGGAACATAAGCTCATGAGAGCTAGGGAAAGTAAACTGTTACGCTAGAGGATTTAAAATAGAGAAGTAGCTCAAGCATCACTTCCGCGCTCTCTGCACGTGGTTCACTTAGCAGGAGACAAGACTGGCTTTTTTCTGTCGTCAGCCTCACCATCAACTGCATTCTCAGCTCCAGGGTTGATTCTGTGCATCTTCTATCAAGCACAGGGAAAAAAAAAAAGCCATTTCTACACACCTTGAAAGGTCTTAAAGAATCTCTGATCCCTCTGTTATCCTTGGCACTGTTGGCATTTCATTTCCTCACAACGTTGCTGGGCAGCAGGAGGTTATGGTTGACCTTCCATGAGGCATTTGAGGCTCCAGAGAAATGACGTGACTGGTTCCTGATTTCAAACAGTTGTATTCACAGCAATGCTGGGCTGAGAACCTGGATTAGAACCCGGGACCCTTGTGGCCTCCATCTGTTGCTCTTGCCTTCTGTGACAAATCTCCTCTCCTGCTAGGATGGTTTGACTTTTACAAGATCTTGATTTCCATTTTAATAATCCCAAGACGTCCCTTAACTCTGCAGAGGAATTAAATTTAAATATGTAGCCTACATTTTATCTTGACATTTTCTTTAGAAGGCAGGAAAAGAAGAAAAAAGAAAAAGGAAAACAGGGGCCAGATTGTCATTCTTCCCATCAGGAGAGCAAACTCCGTCTCTTTTGTTAGACTCGTTTGCTCGGATTCTCTCGGGAAAGGTGTAGGACCAAGGGCTGCTTTGCAAGCCTCCAGGCTCTCTAGTTACCCCTGGAGACACCAGGAAAAGTCTGCATCCAGTATTCTACATCTCTGTGGGGAACCTACGGTGTCAGCACTAAGTGATATGGCTTAAAGATAGGCTTGTCAGTCTAATTGATCTTGAGTCATTGCCTTTCCTGTCAGAGCTGTCTGTCTGCCTACCCATAATCCTCATCACTTTGATAGCCCGTCAGGAATACGGGACTTGGCCCAGCCTTGCCTTCATCCAATAACATTATGAAATTGATACTGACACTTCCATTGGCACTAATTTCTCTAAGAGATTGGAGCCAGAGGACAAGTGGTTTAGCTTCATGGCAGTTAAGCTTTCCAAGTAGATCAAGATGGCCTAAGATTGATTGACCTGTAGCCCGAGGAAGCGGGGAGGGAGGAGGGAACAGAGGGAGAAGAGGGAATGGATGGTCGATGGCTGCTTCATCATCATCAAGTGATATCTATTGACTGCCCACGAAGGACAGTGTTCTCTATGGGTAGTTCGAAGATGCATGTCAGGTCCCTCCAAAGACGGCTTCAAAGGGAGTTTAGAAAGTTACAGTGGAGGCAAGTTGGTTAGAGTGGTTCACTGCTTCACTTGTGGTATCGCCCCCTTGTGTCTGAAGTCTGAAACAGCAACTGAGTCTACCCACGACTGTCTTTTCTCCACCCTCCACTCCCAACACACAGCAAGTACTTTAATTAGGGAAACTGTATCATTCACCCGGCTTCCCAGGTGGCTCCGTGGTAAAGAACCCACCTGCAAGTGCAGGAGATGGGAGTTCAATCCCTGGGTCGGGAAGATGCCCCAGAGAAGGAAATGATAACCCACTCCAGTATTCTTGCCTGGGAAATGCCATGGACAGAGGAGCCCGGTGGGCTGTCATCTACGTTGTTGCAAAAGAGTCGGATGTAGCTGAGCAACTCAACAACAGCAACAAATATCATTTATCGTCCAATCCAAAGGATGCACTATTGATAATTCCTGGAACAACACGTGTAAAGAAGGACTATCCTGGGAAAATCAGGATGTATGGTCATTCACCTTTCAGTAATTAAGAACAAAGCATATCTGAGCTAAATGAGGAGATGCTGTCTCTTTGACAGGGTTTTATTCCTTACCTGAACCTCCTTTTGGTTAATGGATTCATCAGGAAGCAAGGTTTTGATGAGGAGGTCCCATGAAAATGAGACATTTTTATGGATTGGGAGGTTTAATAATATTTCCTAATCTGGAAGTCAGTATAAGAATAACACCTTAAAAGTGATTGCTGAAAGTCAGAGAGCTGAATAAGAATATGCATTTTCAGATTAGCTGTTAAATCTTTTTTTTTTTTTTTTT
>SJYT01019543.1:205540-387066 GCA_006410635.1 Cephalophus harveyi | reverse complement strand
TTTTTTTTTTTTTTTTTCTTTCTTTGCACCAGTCTGGCTTATGTGTCCATCTTTAGAAAAGTAAATGGCTCACTCACTACTACTAGAATCGCCCTCACCACCCCTTTTGGGGGTATTCAGTTTGAGTGTTTGATGTCTTTGATATATCATACTTTAGTATATTATATACATTGCATGCAAATACTTTTGTGAGATGGAGAAGGGTCGAAATTGTAAAGAAATGTAGACCCATAAGTCTCCGTACACACCCGTGCTATGACCAATAAACTAGTGTCCTTTATGTGTGCGTCCGTCTGTATTCTTGCTCAGGAGTGCATCCGTGAGTGCACGCATGGAATTTCCTGCACGTTCATGAGGGCCTGGTGGGGAGCATGCCTGGGTCATCACTGCCTTGCCCGGTGTCACTTAAGGGGCTTCTTAGAGAATGTGGCTCCCTGCAGGGGGCTTGGAGGGAAGGTGTGTAAACAGGCAGAGATACAACAGCATGTAAAGCGTGCCATACAAGGGAGGTGATCACAGAGCTGATATGGTGTGATTCTGATTGATTTCGGTGTTGCATTTGTACCTTCACATGCTGGAGATCGATGGATCCTCTGCACTCTCCCCAGTTCCTGCGGCAGCAGTGCTCGGATGAAATGTTTATATCATTTTTACAGCTTGCCTGCTAAAGGGAGGAGTGAGCTGAGAGATTAGTAGGGGCTGCGGAGGCTCTTGCTTGATTGCTGTCCAAGTGTGTGGGGAGAAGAGGCAGCAGCCAGGTTCAAGGTGCCTCCGAGGTAATGGCCGCTGAACCAGGAGAGGCGGTGTCTGTAGGGCAGGAGGGAAGATGCGTCCTCTGTGATGAGGCAATGACTGTTTGTGGGGATGAGTGGTGATGGACCCCAAAGCTAGAGTGTTTGCTGGGTGCTGGGGGTCCTTTTCTGGGCTGCCTTCTTTTCTCTCTTTCCTTGGTGTGGCATCTTCCAAGTACCACCCCTAGGACTTCCCACATGGCACTAGTGGTAAAGAACCCGCCTGCCAATGCAAGAGACATAAGAGATGAGGGTTCCATCCCTTGGTTGGGAAGATTCCCTGGAGGAGGAAATGGCAACCCACTCCACTATTCTTCCCTGGGAAATCCCATGGATAGAGGAGCCTGGCAGGCTACAGTCCATGGGGTTGCAAAGGGTCAAACATGAGTTAGTGACTAAGCACAGCATAGCAAAGCAACTTCATCATGAGGCTTCCCAGGTGGCTCAGTGGTAAAGAAGCCAGCTGCCAATGCAGGTAGGTTGGATCTTTGGGCTGGGAAGATCCCTGGAGAAGGAAATGGCAACCCACTCCAGTATTCTTGCCTGGGAAATCTCATGGATAGAGGAGCCTGGTGGGCTACAGTCCATGTGGTTGCAAAAAGTTGGATGTGACTTAGCAACTAAACAACAACAGCAACAACAAACCTCAAGAGTAGTCAGGAAAGAGCCGGATGGATGAATGGAATAACTAAGTTCCAAAGTAGAATTTCATGGGATGGCTCGGTGACTTGTCCATGAAGATATCCTTGCCAAGGATGCAGGCTGAAAGTCTCCTATCATAGGACCCTGAGTGCCAGAGGTACAGTCTTTGTGGAGTTCCTGCCTTTAAGATAGTCAAACCTGGGAGATGTACCTACCAAGATAGGCAGGTGCCAAACCCTGGTCCAGTAAGCAATAGGTGAGAGACCGTGGAAGGGCCAAGAGGCACTGGCAACTCTCCATCTTCTCTGCAAGGACAGGGTCTACGGTCCGCAGTGAGAGAGTGCAAGGTTCAGGGTGTGCACAGCCCTCAGCAGATGTAGGGTCAGGAACTGTTGACCTCCAAAGGCATCAATGGAGAACCCTAGGTCTCCACCTAGAGACCACAGAGAAACCTGGGCGTGTCTTGGTAGCCCTGTTGTCTCTTCAAGTGACAACCCCAATAATCTGCATTCTTTGGGATGATTTTGCTGGACACACATGGGACCAACTTTGACCTTTACGGCCTTTTGTGAGGCAGGCTTTCCTTTTGTCTGGGTTTATTCTGCTTCCCTTTCATGTGCGTTGGCCCCATGGTTTCTAAGTCACTCTTGTGGGTTTCTAATTTTAGAAACTCTAAGTTTGCAGCCAAACTCATGAAATCGCCAAACAACTTCTGCAAAGATCCATCTGGTGGGGAGTCCTCGCAGCTCCTAAAGACGCCAGTTTGCATCTTACTCCCCAGATGGAGAATTGCGATGCATGGCCACCCCTTAGGTTTCTAGAGGAATTAAGTTTGATGTGAGCTCTGAAGAACACTGGATGGGGAATTGGAAGAGCCAAACTGAAGCCACAGCTTTTCCCAACTAAGCTTTAGGTCACTTCAGCAACTCTGAGCCTCAGTTTCCTTATCTGTGAAATGGAGAAGGCAGTCTCTATCTTGAGTATCTCATTGGGTTGCTTGAGTATCCCACAAGGTGATTAAGGAAGTTCAAGGGTAGGAAAATGTCTTGGAGCAATAATATATCCCACACAGATCTTAGAGGTTTCCACTGATGCTAGATTATGGTTTTTTTGTAAACATTTATTTATTTGGCTCTATCAGGTCTTAGTCGGGCATGCAGAATATTCTCTGCATCATGGGGGATTTTTTGTTGTGGCGTACAGACTTTGTAATTGTGGTATGAGGGGTCAGTATTTGATGCGTGCAGGCTTAGTTACTTTGAGGCATGTGGGATTCTCAGTTCCCTGACCATGTCCCCTCTGCATTGCAAGGTGGATTTTTACGGGACCAGTAAGGAAGTCCTAGACTATGGTTTTTAATGTTCCATATCATGAGATCTGCATTCTAAAAGGCTCTAGGGTCTGTAACTCTCATGTCCCTCCCTGCTAGGGGCTTTTAGGAGGCCTCAGACCTTTCCACTGAGCATCTACTAGTAAAGGGAGAAGTTCTTTTTGGCTGACATAAGAAATTCTTTTTGGCTGATGGGATCTGTGCCCAGCCCAGGGAGAGCTGGGTGAGTCTCAGTGTTTGGGAGGAGTTCACAATCTCAGACTGGTCTGGAAGAAACCATGGGACTCTCATGGTTTCTCTCCAGTCTAAATTCAGACCTCATTGCAGCATCTTTGGGTTAGGGGCATTGGAGATTTTATTGAAGTGTTTTTATTCTAGGCCTCACTGGTTTGAGACTATATAATTATGTTCCCAGGTGGTGCTAGTGGTAAAGAACCCACCTACCAATACAGGAGACATAAGAGACGTGGGTTCAATCCCTGGGTCAGGAAGATCCCCTGGAGGAGGGCCTGGCAACCCACTCCAGTATTCTTGCCTGGAGAATCCCATGGACAGAGGAGCCTGATGGGCTCCAGTCCATAGGATCGCACAGAGTCAGACACAATTGAAGCGACTCAGCACGCACACACACACTGTAAGGCAGTTAGGGGAGTGATTAAGATTATGGACTCTGAAGTCCAACGGCTCCAGCGTGAACACGATGCAGTGTGACCTGAGGCAGATTACTCCGCAGCTCTGACTCTAATTATAGGACCCACTTCACTGAGCCACTGTGAGACTTGAATGAGACAGGACAGTGCCCAATGGTGAATACGTGCTCAGCAGACATCAGCTATTTCATAGTGTTTTGCTTGAGTACATAAGGCCATCACTCTGCAGAAGGAAGCAGGATTTTTTATAGGTGGCGGTATGCCATGGCATCACTCCACATGTACTTAGAAATACCATGAAAGGGATTTCTGCCTGACATACCTTGGATAAGCTATTGCTTAGAAAGCAGTGCATGAGACCCAGGCAACTATGGGAAGCTTTTCTAGTGCAGAAGCCCCCTATGAGCCAGTGCCTTTAAGGGCCCAAGTTTCTCCTAAAGAAATTTCATCTCTGTCTCTTCTAACTAGTTATGTTGTTAGTTGCAACTAGTTGTTTAGTCACAAAGAATTGGACACGACTTAGTGACTAAACAACAATGAAGTCACTGAGTCGTGTCTGACTTTTTTGCGACTCCATGGACTATAGCCCACCAGGCTCCTCTGTCCATGGGATTTTCCTAGGCAAGAATACAGGAGTGGGTGGCCATTTCCTTCTTCTGGGGGTCTTCCCAACCCGGAGATCAAACCCACTTCTCCTTCATTGGCAAGCGGGCTTTTCACCAGGGAAGCCCTCTACCTAGTCATGCCTCTCTTTGATTTAAAGAACCTCATGCTGAAACCATCCACAGGTCAACCAATGAGGTTTTAGATATCGTTTCCCTTTTGTGAACTAGGTGAAGCTAGAGGCATCCAGGCTTAGCTTTCAGGAATCTGGGCTCTCCTTCCCTTGGTCTTAGTGTTGAAATCTGATTATGCAATACAGTTATGTTAGTGAAAAATCAGACATGAGTGAGTGGGTGAAGGACATGGAGACATTGTGGATCCAACATGGCAGGACTGAGTACAGGAAGCTCAGAAATGATGTTCCCCTCTATTCACCCACAGTCCCCGAAAGGATGGGGAAAATCTCTGCATAATTCTTTTTATTTTTTCAATTAGTTTCCTTTGGAGTATAGTTGCTTTGCCTTGTCTTGGTTTCTGCTGTATAGCAAAGCGAATCAGCTATATGTATGGAAATCTATGGAGAAGTCTTTGGAGGAAATAAATGCCTCTACTTTGGGGTAATATTGGCTAGTCAGGTGGCTAATGCTTAGAAAAGTTGAGACTTGAGCTATAATCTGTTTATAGGGCCTTGGGCAAAAACACCAGCATTTTGCACTTCAGTTGGCTTATATATGCAATAGGAAGGTGATTATTCACTTTCTGCTTGTGCCTGGAATGTTCTAAAACACTGTCTGTATAAAGTCTTTGGAGAAAGATGATGACAATTGCCTTTCTTCCAGGCTGCCTATTTCCACCTTCTCAGGCCCCTTGCTGCCTGCCACTCTGTCTATGAACTCCAGGTTACCTCTGCTAGCTACAGCTGGGTGCGTGGGTTGTGGGTCTAAAGTTCCTTGCAAATGTGAGCTCCCCTCCTCAGTGAAGCCAGTTTCCTACAAATGAGTTACAGTGGAATGAAGATTGGGAAGGAGCTGTGGTTGACCCATTATAACTTTTTCCAGTGTCAGAAAAACAATGCTGGAGGGTCAGGCAGCATGATGCAGTGAAATGAGCCCAAACTTTGAAGTCAGATAGACCTAAGTCGGTCTACCGTTTATTAACCATGTGACCTTGGGCATATGATGAACCCTTGAGCTCCAATTTCCTCCACTGCTACAGGGATAACAGGATCTACCCTCAGGGCTGTTGTGATGATTAACTGAGATAAGGAAAATCAAGTGTTCAGAGAGAGCCAGTCCTGCCTTCCTTCCCCTTACACATGCATTTTCCGCATGGTTGTTCACCGGCATCATTTTCAGTCACCGAGCAATACCTCCAAGCTATGAATGCTACCAGGCATGCACAAAGTCTTTGGCTCCTGTAAGAGGCTGGGAGGGAATAGAAGCCAGAGAATAAAGCTTATCTTTTGGGAAATGATTCAGGCAGAGGAGCACAGAATTGAGGAGGGCTGGCCTTGTTGGGCAGCCTGCAGGACCCAGCGAGCCCCAGAGATCACAGAGGCAAAGACTGTCAGGAAGCTCGAGGAGGCAGAGAGGGGAAGGATCGGGTCAGCTGGTCCAGGAACAGACAGTTGGTGACTTGTCCTTAGGTATGCTCTTGGGCTCAGCCTATGTTCATTTGGCCTCTGACCCACCCCTGCCAATAAAAATTAAGAAACTGATTTTCTTTTGTTTGGCTCCAAGGACTAAGCTCTTTTTATGAAACAGTAGATGGAATCCCTCTCTGAGCATGGCTGGGTTTTTAATTGTGTTTGTTGTGCTTTCAACTTATTCCATTTTATGATTTCTGCTCCTGGATTTGTTGATGCAAAGCTCTTACCCATCAGGGACATGTCATTGTCTGATTTTTATCAGTAGGAAAAGGCTGAAGTTTAAAAAAAAAAATCATTCCTTAATCTGAAGGTTGGCTTGTTTGCCTCATTCTGACACATTAAAAAATCATGAGACCCATCCAGGTTTGTTTTCTTATACTTCCCAAGTCAGATTGAGGTAGGGCGGAGTTTTTTTCAACAGAAGAGGCAACGATCTGGCTGTTTGTGGAACTAGATTAGTTAGAGTTTAATTTGGGGATGGAGAATTGGGAAGAGGCATTTTAAGATGAATCACATCATTGAGGACAATAAACCCATCCTTCACATAAGGCAATTTTGTAAAGATTAGTTGAGGATGGTGTGAAGCATGCTCACTGTCTAAAGCAAAGGATTAAAGTAACATTGTTAAGTGCAAGATGACTTCATTCCTATTTGAGTCAGCATGAATCGGGTTATGCTGTGATAACAAACAGCACCTCTGCCAGTCTCCATGACTTAAAACAACAAAGCTGTATTTCTTACTTACGCCACATGTGCACCAGGTGTTGGCTGGAGACCTCAACTCTATGTCAGTTTCACTCAGGATGGAGGTTGCCTGGGGCTCTGCCTCATGCTTCAACAACTGCCAGGGCAGGAAAAAGACAAGGTAGCAGATCACACACTGTTTGTTTTTTTAATTGTGATGTAATTGATGTATCACACTGAATTATTATATTAGTTCCAGGTGCACAATGTAGTGAGTCAGTGCCTATGTATATTGTGAAATTATAACATCCATCACCACACATAGTTAGAAATTTTGTTTCTTGTAATGAGAACTTTTAAGATATAGTCTCTTACAGCTTTCAGATACACAGTACAGTATAACTGTAGTCACCATGGCGTGCATTATAGCCCTGGAACTTCTTTTTGTTTGTTCACTTTAGGTTTCACATATAAGTGCAATCTTATGGTATTTGTCTTTTTCTGCCTTATTTCACTTAGCATAATGCCCCTAAGGTCCGTTCATGCCGCAAATGGCAGAGTTTCCTCCTTTTCAATGGCTAAGTAATATTCCATTTGATATTCTTATCAAAACTGCTTGATATATACCAATTCCATTATATGTATGAATGTATGTGTGTGTATATATGTATATATATACACACACATACACACACACACTGGGTATATATATATATTGTTGTTTAGTTGCTAAGTCATGCCTGACTCTTTTGCAACCCCATGGACTATAATCCACCAGGCCCCTCTGTCCATGGCATTTTCCAGGCAAGAATACTTGAAATGGGTTACCATTTCCTTCTCCAAGGAAGATACCTGACCTAGGGATCGAACCTACGTCTCCTGCTTGGCAGATGAATTCTTTACCACTGAGCCACCTGGGAAGCTCCATATGCATATATGATTCAACTTTATCCATTCGTCAGTAGACAGGTTGTTTGCATACCTGGTCTATTGTAAGTAATGCTACTCTGAACATGAGGGTACAGCTATCTCTTTGCCACAGCATTTTCATTTCCTGTGGATGTACAGTAGCCCCCTGACCCCATATCCATGGGGGATGCATTCTGAAACCCCCATCAGAGGTCTAGAAGTGAAGATAGAACCAAACTGTAGATGTACTATGTTTTTCCCTATATATACATTCCTATGATAAGGTTTAGCCTTTCCGAGTGGCTCAGTGGTAAAGAGTCTGCCTGCAATGCAGGAGACACAGGTTCGATCCCTGGGTTGGGAAAATCCTCTGGAGGAGGAAATGGCAACCCACTCTAGTATTCTTGCCTTGGAAATTCCATGGATAGAGGAGCCTTGTGGGCTACTGTTCATGGGGTCACAAAAAAGTCAGACACAACTTAGTGACTAAGCAACACAAATGATAAAATTTAATTTATAAATTAGGTGCAGTTAGAGATTGATGAAGGCAATGGCACCCCTCTCCAGTACTCTTGCCTGGAAAATCCCATGGACGGAGGAGCCTGGTAGGCTGTAGTCCATGGGGTCACTAAGAGTCAGACATGACTGAGCAACTTCACTTTCCCTTTTCTCTTTCATGCATTGGAGATGGAAATGGCAACCCACTCCAGTGTTCTTGCCTGGAGAATCCTAGGGACGGGGGAGCCTGTTGGGCTGCTGTCTATGGGGTCGCACAGAGTCGGACACGACTGAAGTGACTTAGCAGCGGCAGAGATTGATGGCATTGATAATTAAGATAGAACAATTATAATTATATACTGCAAGAAAGGTTACATGGGTGTGATTTCTCTCTCACAATATCTTATTGTACAAATTTAGTGCCTATGCTTCTTAACCTTGCACTCATCATGCATTGTGGTTGTAATTTCTTCAGTTTGAGGTGTGACAGCAAAACCAGCATAAGTTCCTTTTTCCTTCTTCACAGCTTCACCTATAGAAGATTGGTCCTTACTGTGAACCTTAGCAATCTCAGCTTACAATTTTTTTTCTTTCCTTACTAAATGAAGAATTTTTACCCTTTCAATTAAGGGAAGCACTTTACAGCTTCTCTTTGGTGCTAAGTTGTGGCTGACTCTGTGACCCCATAGACTGCAGCACACCAGGCTTCCCTGTCCTTCGGTATCTCCTGGAGCTGGCTCAAACTCATGTCCATTGAGTTGGTGATGCCATCCAACTCATCTGTCGTCCGCTTCTCCTCCTGCCCTCAATCTTTCCCCAGTATCAGGGTCTTTCCCTATGAGTCGGTTCTTCACATCAGGGGGCCAGAGTATTGGAGCTTCAGCTTCAGTATCAGTCTTTCCAATGAATATTAAGGGTTGAGTTCCTTCAGGGTTGACTGGTTAAAAGTTAATTTTCCCTTCCTTTCCCCATTTATTATAACACATCCTTGGGACTCTAGGTCATTCCTTTGGAAATGGGAGATTTCCACTTCCACACATTGACTGGGAAAAGGCCAGAGTGGAGTGTCAATGCTGGGTGTTCTTGGGGCCAAATATCTGAGAATTGTTAATGCTCATAAGTTAGGGGGTTGGTGGAACAGAAGGGGATTTAAGTGACGAGGATGGGAAACACTGGAGAGCTGATTTCAAGGAGGTCCTCCCCTTGATCCAAAATGGGCAGAACATGTTTCCACGGTAATGCATGACCAGGCTGGCTGCTGCCCTTTCCTCTTTTGGAGTGTGTGATACATGTCCCCCCGCCCCTCACCTTTTGTATTATGGACCCTGATTAAGCCGAGGCTTCTGAAGTTGCCCTTCGGGTCCTGGTGTGGCGTGCAGTCCCTAGCTCCCCTGCGATGGGGGCCCACCTACCTGGGTGTGTGCTTATTGCAATGCAGGGAAAGCCCCTGTCCTGTTCCCATGGGATGCCTTTGCTTTCTGCGGGATACTGAGCCCTACATTGGAATCCACCACTTGTGAAAATCTGAGCCATTCTTGGATCTACTCCCTTATTTTTTCCTGCAGAAGGAGCAGGGAGGGGGAAGAGAAAGACAGTTTGGACCATCCTGTTGGGCCGGATACCTATTGGTGTCATCAAGCTTTCTCTAATTATTCATTGGTTCTACTATGGTGTAGTTGAAAGATCAAAACCTACCACTGGTGTGAAGGAAAGGAAAAAGCACCTATTTGGGAAGAGAATCATGTGATGGGGAGTGTCTCAGCAGACCTATCTTCCTTCAGGTCTCTCTCAAAAGCTTGAACTTACCAGAAAGACTGTAAGCTGGCTTCTTTCTTTTTGCTTATTAGTGCTGCATACCAAAATAATTGTGTAGTTAGGAATGGATTAGTGACAGCAGAGAGACCCATGGCAGATACTAGACAGTGTGTGTGTGTGTGTGTGTGTGTGTGTGTGTGTTGAGAGCTCAGAACACAGCAAGCTTGACTCCTCCTGACCTGCCTTGGGGCTCAGGAAAGAGAAGAAAGCTCCCCAGACAGCTGAGATGTCTCTTGCATTACACATCCCTTCTTTATATCTTAATAGATTCTTTTTCTGGGGATATTCAGGTAAGGGGAAATGATTTGTTTCCCAGAGGGACCACAAGTCTGTGATTTTCCCCATGAAGCAAGTGACAGGGAAATTGGCCAGACTCGGGAAGGGAGATCATTTCTTAGGGGTGATGCTGGTTACCTCTATCAGCGGTTCTCAATCTGGGGCAGTTTTGTCACCCCAAGAGGATATGTGGAAAAGTGTTATGTCTTGTGTGGGAAAACTGGCTTTGGAAACATTTGGTTTCTTTGCTTTTGGCTGTGCTGGGTCTTTGCTGTTGCTGCACATGGCTTTCTCTAGTCACGGTGAGCCCGGGCCACTCTCCAGTTGCAGTGTGCCAACTTCCCTTGCAGTGCTTCTCTCGTTGCGGAGCACGGGAGCTAGAGAGAATACTCAGTAGGTGTGGGCAAGGGCTTAGTTGCCCCTCAGCACGTGGGAGCTTCCCAGATCAGGGATCAAACCTGTGTCCCCTGCATTGACAGGTGGACTCTTAACCACTGGACCACCAGAGAAGTTCTAAGACTGGCTTTTTAAAAACATTAATTTAAACTTTATTTTGTTATTTATTTTTGAGGTTCATGGCAAAATTGAGGGGAAGGTACAGACAGTTCTGGTATATTCCCTGCCCCTGCACATTCATGGCCTCCCCTACTAGCATTATCCCCCCTCCCAGAGTGGTCCCTTCATTACAGTGGATGAACCTGAGACTGGCTTGTCATGCCCAGGTCCAAGGATGCCACATATTCTGCCATACCCAGAACAGCCCTCTCCAAGGAGGACTTACCTTGCTCAGCACCAGCTGTAGCCCTACTGGGAAGCAATGCTGGACTGGGCACAGGCAGGCGGGAGCAAGCTGCAGGCTTCTCTCACACCTTGGAAGTGATGGGTCTGTGGACTCTTGATTGGTTTGTATTTCAAAGAGTGTGGTTTATGGCCAAGCAGAGGTGAGTAAGAGGGCCTTGAGGACTGGACAGCAAACTGACGGTGCTGTGCTCTTTCTGATGTGAGTGGAGTTGAGGAAGAGTGCTCACAGCCTCGGGGAGAGGGGGAGATGAATTGTCTGTAATCTATCTGGGTGAGTCTAATGAGGTGACACACTCTGGTCCCCATTCTCAAGGTTCAAGAGGGACATCTTTAAAAAAGGGTCTCAGGGACCTGCATCTGAAAGCAGCTGCTCATAATGAACCAGAATCGATCAAATGTCCCTTTGAATAAATCCATTTTCTCAGTCTGTACCTTCAAGGAGGCAGCGCTTTGGAATGGCACACAGGCTCTGGGGCCAGATCATTGGGCTGAATTCCAGCATCCCCACTTCTTCGCTAGTGTCTGTCCTTGGGCACGTCACTGCTCTATGCCTCCATGCTCCCATCTATAAAATGGGGAGAAATTGATACCAACCTCCCAGAAGCAGTATAAATAAAGAAGTGAACTTTCCAGAGCCCGATACTTGGGAACCATTCAATAATAAAAATGATGATGAGGATGGTAATTTTTTTAGCTCCTCAGCCTACTGTATGTGTGTGTTAATTGTTTTGGGAACTGACTAGACAATATCTTGGGCAAATTTTTCTATAGGTCTTTTTTTTTCCCCTAGTCTTTCATCTTTCTCTTCCTCTCTCTGTCTCCCTCCTTTTAATCATATGTTGGATCTCTAGATTGAGTCTTTAACTTTCACACCTTTTCTTTCCTATTTACCATCTTCTCCCTTTTTGACTTGTTATATATTCTTCCTCTGTTCTCTGGAAACTATTCTCATCAAGGCCACCTTCTTGTGGCCAAATGCAGTGACTTGATTTCATTCTTCATCTTATATGACCTCTGTATATAATGTTCTTATATATTGTTGTATCTGTAGCTTCTAGAAGTTCTCCTTCAATAGTAGACTGACTGATTTCAAAGACAGTAGCCTTTTCTGATTCTTTTCTACTTTTCTGAGCATTTCTTCTCATCCTTTTCCAGCCCCCTTTCTTTTGTGTGCATTTTAAGTAGTGGGTCCTCCAGAGCTCTGAAACCTGCTTTATTCTTTTATTTCTTTCTAGTCTTTGTGAGCAACCCCAGCCATCCCTTTCCATGGCTTATTGTGGTTGTTGAATCGCTAAGTTGTATCCAACCCTTTTGTGACCCCATGGACAGTAGCCCACCAGGCTCCTCTGTCCATGGGATTTCCCAGGCCAGGATAGTGGAGTGGGTTGCCATTCCCTTCTCCAGGGGGTCTTCCTGACCCAGGGATTGAACCTGCATCTCCTGCATTGGCAGGCGGATTCTTTACCACTGAGCCACCTGGGAAACCCAACTGCAGAAGGACTCTTCTATCTGTGGCTCTTTCCTAAGCCCTTTTCAAATTCTAGAATAAAGAATGTCAAGAATGTCAACGCTGTTTCAGAGCACAGCCTTTTGAAACATTTTATTGACCACTCCCTTTGTCCATGGACGATGAAAGCTGATTTGAATGTCCAGTGTTCCATTGTCTCCAAACTCTTCCTGACTTGATGCCATTCCTCCATGTTGCCATAACAACTCACATCCTATAATGCTGAGAACAGAAGGAGCTGAGGTGTGGGGGCCTTGCGTTGCTTGGTCTTTGGTGAGCTGCATCCCCAACTCCCCATTTCTTCCTTTGCCCTTTTGTTTGGCTGAAGCTTCCACTTGCTGTTTCTTCCTAAGAAAGGGCAAGGTAAACTTTTCTATGTCTGCAAATACATCTCTTTTGCCCTTCCATTGGGTGAATGCATTTTTAGGTGTAGAATTCTAGGTTGAATATTTGTCCATCAGAATTTGGAAGCAATTTGCTCAGGAAGAGTAACAGTATGAAGTTGTTATGGAGAATTACGCTGTCTTTCTGATTCCATTTCCTTTGGAAATATGACCTGTCCACCCTCCTGAGAGCTCTTAGCCTCTTCTTGTCCTTATGGTTCTGGCATTTCATAATTTTGTGCCTTAGTCTGTGTGTGTGTCCACTTGCATGCACGCCATGCTCTCATTTATGTGATAATCCTGCCACAGACCCTGTGGTCCTTTCTCCCATATCTTCCTCCTCTTTGTAAGCAAGATTTGCTTCTCTGCTTTTTCATCTTCCCAAACATGGTTGAAATACCTCATTTCCTCTTGCCTCCCCTCTTCCTCTTTGTGCACCAATATTTATTTAATTCCTTTGTTAACGTGGAGAGGAGTAGAGAGACCTGTGCTCTAGCCGTGTTTAACTGGAAATCACTCTGAAGTGTTTCAAAAAAGTTTACAATGTCTTTTCAGGAGCTGGTCTCTTTCTGCAAGGCACGTGATGACTGCGAGAATTTCGGCAACTCCTTCCTGCGACTTTTTCAAGTGGTCTCCAAGCACAGTCAGACATTTGTTACAGATCATAACAAGCCTGTCTGTGCTTACGGAGAGAATTCAGGGTCCTCAGTTTGCATTCAGTTCGTCTCCCATTTAGTTCAGCCTCATTGGTGCTTCACCTTGCTATCTGATGGGAAATATTCTTCCCATAAACCTCAGTAAGATGTAATGGATTTCTGCAGTGGAAATATTGTTCAAGCAGAAAAACCAAATCACAGCAGGTGCTCTGTCTTGGGACCATGTGTCTTGCAAAGCAGCCATTTAAAATGCCACTTGTAGAAAGCCACAAACAGTCACAGCCAATTCACTTTACAGGAGTTTTATTTGTACGTAGGGGAGAATCTCACCAGCAAACAGAATTGTTGCTTTACCAAGACTGTAGCATTAATTATCTTTGTCAACTTGTGTTCACAGATCACCTTAGGTCCTAGGCTTTTTCTTTAGGGTAGAAAATGGTGGCATTGGGGTTGGTGAAGATGCAAATTGTATTCTTTGAAGTCATTGGGGCAAATATAGTGCTCTCAAGAGTGGGACATGGGACTTCACTGGTGGTCCAGTTGTTAAGAATCCTTCTGCCAATGTGGGGGACACAGGTTCTGTCTCGGGCCTGGCAAGATTCCACATGCCGTTCGTGAAACGAAGCCTGTACGCCGCGACCACTGACGCCCATGTGCCTACAGCCTGTGCTCCTCAACCAGAGAGGCCACTGCATTGGGAAGCCTGAGCACCGCAACTGGAGGGGAGCCCCTGCCTCACCACAGCTAGAGAAAACTGGCACACGGCAAGAAAGATCCAGCATAGCCAAAAAAAAAAACAGACAGAGTGGAACTGCTGGCTCAGCGGCACAGGGGCTAATAGCGTTCCAGCCTCAGTGCGGTCATTGTGAAAGCTGGTCCAGGTTAGATGCAAGCCTGCATTGGACTTATGCAAGGCAGGATACAAGCCTGTCTTGGGCCAGGGAGGCTTGAGAGCAAATGAAAGTGTTAGCCTCTCATTTGTGTCCAACTCTTTACGACCACATGGACTGCAGCCCCCCACACTCCTCTGTCCATGGGATTCTCCAGACAAGAATACTGGAGTGGGTTGCCATTTCCTTCTCCAGGGGATCTTCCCAACCCAGGGATTAAACCTGGCCTCTCGTATTACAGGCAGATTCTTTGTCCAGTGAAAGTTACTTCCTACTCCTGTAGGAATCTGATGGCCATGCTGGAAAGGTTCTTAGCCTCCAGGGACTTAGCTGGACGTGGGACTACCAAGGAAACTCTTTAAATCTTAATGCCCAAGATACATTCCCAGACCAACTGAATCAGAATTTTGGGGGGTGGGACCCAGCATCAGTAGTTTTATCTAGTTTTAAAATATTTATTTATGTATTTGGCTGTGCCAGGTCAGTTTAGTTGCAGCTCATGGGATCCAGGTCCCTGCCCAGGGATTGAACTTGTGCCCCCTGCATTGGGAACTCAAGAGTCTTAGCCCTGCTGGGCCACGAGGGAAGTCCCCACAGTGACAGCCGTTTTGAAAGCTCTTGAAGAGACAAAGGACAGGGTGCATACTACCACTGAGCCATTTTTTAAGGCCTGTTGTTGTTACATAAGTGAAGAAATGTAACTTTTACTTATTTTGAACTAATTTACATGGGAAGAAAGAGGAAATAATCATGTCATTATTATTTAGATTCACTCTTCTTTTGCAGCTGTTTCCATGGTGTGGTGGGGTAGAGTTTTCTCTCTCTCATGAGAGAGAATTAAGGGGTTATTGTCAATTCAGAATCTAGGGCATTTGGGGAATATCCTTCTAGTGGATTTTACTCCCGTGGAAAATATGATGGGAAAAAAATAACGGAAGGGTCCGTGGGCAGGGCTGGGCACTGGCTGGATGTGACTTCACCCGGGTCCTGTGTCTCTCCTGGGGTGTGCAGGTCCCGTGGCTGTCATCAGTGGCGAGGAGGACTCGGCTAGCCCCCTGCATCACATCAACCATGGCATCACCACGCCCTCATCGCTGGACGCCGGGCCAGACACGGTGGTCATCGGCATGACCCGCATCCCGGTCATCGAGAATCCGCAGTACTTCCGTCAGGGACACAACTGCCACAAGCCAGACACATGTGAGTACCGTGGGAGAGTCTTGTCCCTCCTGGGGTTGGAGGGGGCATGGCGGTAGACCATGTAGGTGGGGGTTCTGGAACATTCTGGGGTGACCTACCACCTGCTAACTTCCCACTCTCTAAGGGACCCTCCTTTGTCTAAAAACTCGATGAACAGCCAGGGCAAAGGGATGCCACGGGACAGAGGCCCCTGGGCGGAGCAGGCTTGGGGCAGGGGAAGGGGAATCAGCCTGGAGGCAGGCGGCCCAGCCCCACCTGCAGAGGGGGTTCCAGTAAGGGAGGGGACACAGACACAGCTGGTTGTATCTGTAGACAGCTGGCCTGTGTGTGCAGGAATCTTTGCCCAGACTACCGCCCCCAAGGTCGTCAGGCCCTCCACCCACACCTCCCTGAGAGGGGAAGGGAGGGAAGGGTGGCGAGTACCTTTGGAATGGAAACATCTCTCCAGCTGCCCCTCCAGTGCCCACAGCGTATGGTCTGAGGATCGGATCGTGACCCTGTGCTTGGACCCTCCCGTCCTCACCGTAGATGTCTCCTTGAGATGAGTGCTCAGGGCACCTGCTTCCTACTCTCTCTTGCCTCCGGGTGCTTCAGGCCCTCCCTTTGCACTTCTGCTGAGTCTGCTAGGGCCTCTCCTGGCCCCTGGGGCCCTGGTGCCTCTGCCTTCCCTCCAGCAGGTGTTCCCCTTACTGTGTCCCCAGGTTGAAATCTAGGCTCAGTGACCCCAATGCACACCCCTCCACTCCCACTGCTCCTGCCTCCCCAAAATGGTCAGTGATGTCCGGAGAGGGAGCCTGGAGACTGCCTGAGAGCTGGAAGGGACAGAAGAGATGGGTTAGGTTAAGGCCTCATCTGCAGACAGGAAACCCGAGGTTTGGGGAGGCTGGGAGTCCCCCTCCCCTGCCCACAGGCTTCTGCCAGTCTGTTCGCTTCATCCGGCCAGCTGGTCCAGGTCAGCGCAGGGAGAAATGCCCCTGGCCTTGCTCTCCCCTGGTGGAGCTGTCTATATTGGGGATGCACTCTTTGCAGTTCCCAGAACTATGGGAAGAAAGAGGAAATAATCATGTCATTATTATTTAGATTCACTCTTCTTTTGCAGCTGTTTCCATGGTGTGGTGGGGTAGAGTTTTCTCTCTCTCATGAGAGAGAATTAAGGGGTTATTGTCAATTCAGAATCTAGGGCATTTGGGGAATATCCTTCTAGTGGATTTTACTCCCGTGGAAAATATGATGGGAAAAAAATAACGGAAGGGTCCGTGGGCAGGGCTGGGCACTGGCTGGATGTGACTTCACCCGGGTCCTGTGTCTCTCCTGGGGTGTGCAGGTCCCGTGGCTGTCATCAGTGGCGAGGAGGACTCGGCTAGCCCCCTGCATCACATCAACCATGGCATCACCACGCCCTCATCGCTGGACGCCGGGCCAGACACGGTGGTCATCGGCATGACCCGCATCCCGGTCATCGAGAATCCGCAGTACTTCCGTCAGGGACACAACTGCCACAAGCCAGACACATGTGAGTACCGTGGGAGAGTCTTGTCCCTCCTGGGGTTGGAGGGGGCATGGCGGTAGACCATGTAGGTGGGGGTTCTGGAACATTCTGGGGTGACCTACCACCTGCTAACTTCCCACTCTCTAAGGGACCCTCCTTTGTCTAAAAACTCGATGAACAGCCAGGGCAAAGGGATGCCACGGGACAGAGGCCCCTGGGCGGAGCAGGCTTGGGGCAGGGGAAGGGGAATCAGCCTGGAGGCAGGCGGCCCAGCCCCACCTGCAGAGGGGGTTCCAGTAAGGGAGGGGACACAGACACAGCTGGTTGTATCTGTAGACAGCTGGCCTGTGTGTGCAGGAATCTTTGCCCAGACTACCGCCCCCAAGGTCGTCAGGCCCTCCACCCACACCTCCCTGAGAGGGGAAGGGAGGGAAGGGTGGCGAGTACCTTTGGAATGGAAACATCTCTCCAGCTGCCCCTCCAGTGCCCACAGCGTATGGTCTGAGGATCGGATCGTGACCCTGTGCTTGGACCCTCCCGTCCTCACCGTAGATGTCTCCTTGAGATGAGTGCTCAGGGCACCTGCTTCCTACTCTCTCTTGCCTCCGGGTGCTTCAGGCCCTCCCTTTGCACTTCTGCTGAGTCTGCTAGGGCCTCTCCTGGCCCCTGGGGCCCTGGTGCCTCTGCCTTCCCTCCAGCAGGTGTTCCCCTTACTGTGTCCCCAGGTTGAAATCTAGGCTCAGTGACCCCAATGCACACCCCTCCACTCCCACTGCTCCTGCCTCCCCAAAATGGTCAGTGATGTCCGGAGAGGGAGCCTGGAGACTGCCTGAGAGCTGGAAGGGACAGAAGAGATGGGTTAGGTTAAGGCCTCATCTGCAGACAGGAAACCCGAGGTTTGGGGAGGCTGGGAGTCCCCCTCCCCTGCCCACAGGCTTCTGCCAGTCTGTTCGCTTCATCCGGCCAGCTGGTCCAGGTCAGCGCAGGGAGAAATGCCCCTGGCCTTGCTCTCCCCTGGTGGAGCTGTCTATATTGGGGATGCACTCTTTGCAGTTCCCAGAACGCTTGCTGCTCCCACTAGTCCATCTGATAGCAGAGCAGGCATTCGGCCACCTCATCTGCCTTCGCTTCTGTTTTTCTGGCTCTGTTTTTAGTGAGAGGATTGCCACCGTGGGAGGGACTGAGCTTGAATCGGGACAAGGTCATCATTTGCCTCCCAACCTTGAGAGTCCTCTAGAATCTGTCTTAGTGTTTGTCACACTCCCCCATCAGTACCAGCTAGAGGAAGGATACTTCAGTTCTAGACCAGGGCTGGGCAAGGGAAGAAAGATACCTGTGTTTCAGATAAACAGTGGGGAAGACCGTGTCAAGAATGGTTCTACTCTGGCTTGAAAGCTCTCGCCTCAGATCAGGATCATCCTCGACTGACCTGGGTGAGGCCACGGGTAAAGTCCTTCCTTGGTGCTAGCGTGAGTCCGAGCTTAGTCTGGGGTTGGCCTTGCTGAGTTTTCTAGAGTGATGTTGGTACTTGAATAGAGGCTTGGCACTGCTGTGTTGAATATGCAACTGGTTCTCCTTATTTCGAGTATTCTATAAAATCACCGTGAACATGAAATTAGCGAACCCTGGACCATTGTTCCTGGGGAATTCCAGGGTTAGGTTCCTTGTGAGCCCCCGGTCACAACCTTTTTATCAGCTGATCAAGACGTAACATGTATTGCGTGTGCTTTTGTTTAAGGACACCTTAATACATATTATTGATTCATTAACGTTGAGCTCATAGTGGCCAACAGCACTGTGACTCAGGCCTGGACCAAGCTTATCAAACACACCTGTTTTCTCCATACCGCACATCACAGCATTCACGCTCATAGAAACACTAGACCTCACTTCAGCGCTCTGCTCGGGGGCTGCTTTAAACAGCGAACTAGCCCACAGAAAGCACAAATATGCAACGAAAGTGGCATTGAATAAACCACGAGAAGGATACTCGTTTACAGCACAAGAGCCACAACAAGAAGGCAGAGAGCGTGGCTTTTTAGCCTTAACTAGGGACGTGCATGTGGGGGTGACTCAAATTTGTCACCACTCCTTGAATGTTTGTGAATAACTGTGAAAGTGCCGTGCGTGTGGGTTTATGGGGTTACACATCAGTTGTAGCGAGTAGATGAATTCGTGAAGGCAGAACCCAGGAAAAAATGAGGATGGGTTGTGTTCCTGTTAGTGGGAGTTCTGGGTCTCAGGATAGAGGAGGGTCACGTGGGCTCCTAATCCCACGGGGGGTGACTCGGTGTCCACATGGGAGAATCTGACATGTGGGAAGGCGGCTCCTTCTGGGTTGTTGGAATAAGTGGGCGCCGTGGTGAGACCTTTGGGGTCTGAATGTCCTTTGAGGTCAGGACTTGGCCTCCAGCCAAGGAGCTGTCGCCCTAGGATCTGGTGCAGCGGAGAAGCGTCCCCGAAGCTCCTTGGGTTTGTGACTCAAAGGAGGCAGCCTCTCTAGGTTCTCACAGCATTTCTCTGTATAAACGACGGGGTCAGCGGAGACAGTGAGGAAGCAGGTTTAGCGACAAGACTTGAGGGAGCAGAGAACAAACAAGACCTCACAGGTTAGAATCCCTCGCTGACTCCAGACATCCAAAGCCTCCGATATTTAGGGGAGATGCCCTTTTCAGGGAAGCAGCGCATTGTGCCCTGTCAATAGACAGCAGACGGCTCTTAATTGTTTTCAGAAAACACGTGTGGCAGGACAAACAACGTACAGGAGCCTTGTAACGGGATTTGGTTAATCCTCCCTCTGTGAATCCGTGGCTGACTCACTCAGTCGGGGAGGGGAGCACCCGGCCCTCTCCTCGCTGAGGTTTACGGGCTGGGAAACAGCAGGTCTCTGATTACAAAGCCTTCATCAGTCAAAGGCAAGGGACTCCAAGACACATCCCCGTGTGCGAGGAGACACCATCATAAATAATTAAAACCACATGCGCCTGGGCGGATAAATAACAGCGGGCGTTTACGATGCTGCAGACGGGGCTGGGGTCACTCCTTTGGGGGTGATGGCAAGAAGCAAGGGATTAAGCAAAGAAAAATGCTCATATCTCAGGGGCCCCCCAGGGGGGGCTCTCCTGTCTGATTCTCTTCCTCATCTCATTTAGTAATGTGGACCGTGGGAAGACATCACAGGGACACAGCTACCTGACTTCAAGCTTCATTTCCGCAAGTCCCCTGGTGATGAATTTAGCACAAAAATGCTTTTGTTTTCTTTACACATGTGTTTATCATAATCAGGAGGGACCTCTCTGGCTGGAGTGATGAAGATGCTGCTCTTCTTCCTGCTTCTCACCGTCTTCAATCTGGGCCATAGAATTTTTCATGGCGTGTCAGAGCTGCTAGGATGTTTAGGGATCACCCAGTACCATTCATTATTGGATGCTCACAGCCTCTCACCTGTGTCCCCGAGCGCGCTGCATATGGCATTGTCTTTATTTGGAATATATTCGGCCTTTCCAGGGATTCTGGAAGAGCTGAATAAAGATGCTTCTACTCAGGGTTGGATACAGAATCTGCAGTCTACTGAGGCCTCCCTCATATTTTATTTAAAGTCCCCTAAGGCTCAAAAGCATCAGGAAACTGATCTGCCTCCTTGTCACCCAGCTGATTTGGGGCTAGGTCCTCCTGAAGAAGACAGAGAAGGAAATGGCAACCCACTCCAGTATTCTTGCCTGGAGAATCCCTTGGACAGAGGAGCTCGGCGGGCTCTAGTCCATGGGGTCGCAAAGAGTTGGACATGACTGAAGCGACTTAGCACACTCACTTTGTGAATAAGACACCGAGAGGCCGGTCTAGATGGGTAACTGGGGAGAAGTTTCAAGCTCTTTGTAGCCACACTGGGCAGTTGGTGACTTTTGTTCCCCTTGTGACAGCTCTGGGCTGCAGTCATGGTGCCTGTACTGAGTTGGACTGTGGGCAGCTATGTTAGGATCACGCTCTGGTTCGTTCCCATCGGCTGACTGGGAGGCTCCTTGGCTCTGCTGAAGGCCCTGGGGTTCTCTGCTCCTCCCCTTTTCCCGAACCTATTCTCAGAAGACCGGAGAAGGCAATGGCACCCCACTCCAGTACTCTTGCCTGGAAAATCCCATGGATGGAGGAGCCTGGAAGGCTGCAGTCCATGGGGTCGCTGAGGGTCAGACACGACTGAGCAACTTCACTTTCACTTTTCACTTTCTTGCATTGGAGAAGGAGATGGCAACCCATTCCAGTGTTCTTGCCTGGAGAATCCCAGGGACAGGGGAGCCTGGTGGGCTGCTGTCTATGGGGTCGCACAGAGTCAGACACGACTGAAGTGACTTAGTAGTAGTAGTATTCTCAGAAGACAGCTGTGCCTCTTGGTTGAGAGAGCAGCGGCCAGCTGGGCTTGCTAACCCGCGTCACCCTTCGTTTCCTGCCCTCTGTGCCCAGGCCAGGCTGTCTGCTTTTATTCCCAGCTTGTTTCTGTCTCAGAGGAAACCATCCCCCATCTTCCCAGCATTAGTGCTCCCACCTCTCCATCCCTCTGCCCCTCCTGGCAGGCCTGCAGTCAGGGACTCTCCCTGACCCTGGTCCTTTTAGACACCATCTCCTTGTGCTCAGCCCTGCACCTCTTCATGTTCTCTGCCACATAGCTCCATTTCCCCAGGAATTCCTGAATCCTCCACACCCTCCATCTCTTGGTAAAAATCGAGCATATTCCTTTGGGGTCTCTCCTCTTCGTTAGCATCATCGTCATTCACAGAGTGCTGATTTTTCTCCTTTACATCTATTCAATAAATATTCATGGAGGGTTTGTGTCAGGCCTTCTTTTCGGCTCTGGAAACAATGGGGGAAAAGGCATGTGTGGTCCCTACCCTCAGGGGCTCACTGCCACCGGGCTGGTGTCCAGGACACAGGATGGCACACTCTGTGCCCCCTGGGGCTTTGTGAAGGCTTCACCTTGCTCCTTTCTGCTGATGACTCGCCAGCCTTTACCCCTGGACACTTCCTTCCAGGTCTCCCTCCAACCACATGCCTCTGACTCTTACCAGTGTAATTCCTGCTTCAAATGTCCGTCTCCTCTCCCCACGTCTCTTCCCTCCCTCTTCTTTCTTCCTGCACCTATTCATCACTCAACCACCGGCTCATTTCCACCCTCCCGTGAGACCTTCCTGGGCCCATGCTATTGCAACGTGATCTTTCCCTCCTGGGAAAGGAAAAGCCATGCACAATAGTCTTGCATGACTTTAAGTCAAATCTTCGATCGTCATGTCACTTCTCAAAGATGTGGGTACTGTCTCCCAAACCCAACTTTGAACTTATTCCAAAGGATGTAGCTCTTCTATGTCATCAGGCTTCGTTCTCTCTGGAAACATAGCATGGAACTAGGGTCAGAGAAGATACTAACCAAGCGCTAGATGACGCTTGGTGAGTATGTCTTCATTCCAGGATGCAGGCTGCTATCACAGACCAAGAGAGAGAGGTCACTGATGAGCCTCGGCAGCCTCCTCTGGACCAGCTCTTGGGCTGGCCTTTCCCTTTTTTATCTCATGCAGTCTTTCACCCACTCTCTAAGGGAGAGGCTGCTATACTCATTTTCTCGATAAAGAAACTGAGGCTCAGTGAGCTTAAAGGACTTGTTGCAGCTCATACAGCTGTTAAGTGAGAGCCTGAGATTAGAAACCAGACCTACGACTCCAAGATCCATCCTTTCTCTATCCGATTATGTTGCCTAGGAGTACAGTGATCCACAAGCATTTACTCTCCACCTCTTGGGCTCAAGGAAGCTGGCTTTTGAGGAATGCTGTTTTTTGGAGATCTGCTTTTCTCCCTGTTTCCAGGATAAGGACAGCTCTCTGGGAAGAACCTTGGCTGTGGCTCCCTGCAGTCATGAAGCTGGGCCAGCCTTGGTCTGGCTGTTGGTACGTATCCCTCTTTCTGAGTTCTCCCCCAACTCAAGTTCCTAAAGGACCATGGTGGCCTTTGGCAATATTTGGCACTGGGGTTAAGTCAGTTTTTAATCTTTTAAAAAATATTTTAGAGCATGTTTAGGGTTTATAGACAAATTAAGCAGGAAGTGCAGAAAGTTCCATCTACGCCCCAGCTCTTCCTTCACCTAAATCTCCCCCATTACTAACATCTGGCAGTGTGGTAACATTTGTTACAATCAAATTACAAATATTGATACATTATCATCAACTAAACCATAGTTTATTGCAAGGCACTCTCTACATTATATACAGTTCTGTGGGTTTTATAAGAGCATCCTTTCATATATCCACTATTTAATGGTGTATTCACCATTGTTTGTAATGTATCACATACAATAGGTTCAGTTCAGTTCAGTTCAGTCACTCAGTCATGTCCGACTCTTTGCATCCCCGTGAATTGCAGCACGCCAGGCCTCCCTGTCCATCACCAACTCCCGGAGTTCACTCAAACTCACATCCATCGAGTTGGTGATGCCATCCAGCCATCTCATCCTCTGTCATCCCTTCTCCTCCTGCCCCCAATCCCTCCAAGCATCATAGTCTTTTCCAATGAGTCAACTCTTCTCATGAGGTGGCCAAAGTACTGGAGTTTCAGCTTTAGCATCATTCCTTCCAAAGAAATCCCAGGGCTGATCTCCTTTAGAATGGACTGGTTGGATCTCCTTGCAGTCCAAGGGACTCTCAAGAGTCTTCTCCAACACTGCCCTAAAACTCTCTTGTGGTCCACGATTCATCCCCATCCCAAACCTCTGGCAACCACTAATCTTTTTTTACTAAAGATTTTTTACTAAAATCTTCCTAGTTTTGCCTTTTCCAGAATGTCATTATAGTTGGGATCATAGAGTATGTAGCCTTTTCAGATTGACTTCTTTCACTTAGCCCTGTACATTTTAGGTTCTTTTATGTCTTTTTGTGGCCTGATTGCTTACTTCTTCTTTTTTTTTAAACCACTGACTGCTTCTTCATCTTATGGCTCTAACAGTTTATCTATTTAGCTACTGAAGGACATTGTATTAGTTTCTAAGGGCCGCTGTAACAAAGTGGCACAAACCGGGTGCTTTCAAACAATAGAAATGTGTCATCTCACACTTCTGGAGGCTGGAAGTCTAAAATCAAGGTCTCAGAGAACTCTGCTCCCTCTGCAACCTGGAGTGGACTCTTTCTCCCCTCTTCCTAGCTTTTGGTGGTTTGCTGGTATTCCTTGGCTTACAGCCACATCACTCCAGCGCTCTGTCCTCCCGTGGCATCCTCCCTGTGTGTCTGTCTTCACAAGGCTGTCTTCTGATAAGAACACCAGCCATATTATATTAATGGTCCATCCTATCCCAGTATGTCCTCATCTTGACTTGACTCATTATACCTGCAATGATCCTGTTTCCAAATCAGGTCACATTCTAAGGTATTGGGGTTAGGATATTTTGGGGGCAGGGGGATGATGGTGAGGGACACAATTCAACCCATTCAACCCACAGTAAATATCTTGGTTGCTTCCTAGTTTGGGCAGTTATGAATAAAGCTGCTATAAACATTTGTGTACAGGTTTTGCATGGACCTAAGTTTTCCACTCACTTGCATAAATACCTTGGTGCATGATTTCTGGATCATATGGTAAGAGGGTGTTTAACTTTGTAAGAAATGGTCAAACTGTCTTCCAAGTGGCTGTACCAAGGCAAGTTAGGTTCTGTTGATTTCATTATCAGACTGGCCTCCACCAACCAGAGACCCCTCTTGCCCCAGGGTTTCTTGGACTTGTCAGTGTATACCTGCCTGTTTTGTGAGCTTTCTGGAGTGTGTCTGCATATGTTCTCCCGGAGTTCACTCAAACTCACATCCATCGAGTTGGTGATGCCATCCAGCCATCTCATCCTCTGTCATCCCTTCTCCTCCTGCCCCCAATCCCTCCAAGCATCATAGTCTTTTCCAATGAGTCAACTCTTCTCATGAGGTGGCCAAAGTACTGGAGTTTCAGCTTTAGCATCATTCCTTCCAAAGAAATCCCAGGGCTGATCTCCTTTAGAATGGACTGGTTGGATCTCCTTGCAGTCCAAGGGACTCTCAAGAGTCTTCTCCAACACTGCCCTAAAACTCTCTTGTGGTCCACGATTCATCCCCATCCCAAACCTCTGGCAACCACTAATCTTTTTTTACTAAAGATTTTTTACTAAAATCTTCCTAGTTTTGCCTTTTCCAGAATGTCATTATAGTTGGGATCATAGAGTATGTAGCCTTTTCAGATTGACTTCTTTCACTTAGCCCTGTACATTTTAGGTTCTTTTATGTCTTTTTGTGGCCTGATTGCTTACTTCTTCTTTTTTTTTAAACCACTGACTGCTTCTTCATCTTATGGCTCTAACAGTTTATCTATTTAGCTACTGAAGGACATTGTATTAGTTTCTAAGGGCCGCTGTAACAAAGTGGCACAAACCGGGTGCTTTCAAACAATAGAAATGTGTCATCTCACACTTCTGGAGGCTGGAAGTCTAAAATCAAGGTCTCAGAGAACTCTGCTCCCTCTGCAACCTGGAGTGGACTCTTTCTCCCCTCTTCCTAGCTTTTGGTGGTTTGCTGGTATTCCTTGGCTTACAGCCACATCACTCCAGCGCTCTGTCCTCCCGTGGCATCCTCCCTGTGTGTCTGTCTTCACAAGGCTGTCTTCTGATAAGAACACCAGCCATATTATATTAATGGTCCATCCTATCCCAGTATGTCCTCATCTTGACTTGACTCATTATACCTGCAATGATCCTGTTTCCAAATCAGGTCACATTCTAAGGTATTGGGGTTAGGATATTTTGGGGGCAGGGGGATGATGGTGAGGGACACAATTCAACCCATTCAACCCACAGTAAATATCTTGGTTGCTTCCTAGTTTGGGCAGTTATGAATAAAGCTGCTATAAACATTTGTGTACAGGTTTTGCATGGACCTAAGTTTTCCACTCACTTGCATAAATACCTTGGTGCATGATTTCTGGATCATATGGTAAGAGGGTGTTTAACTTTGTAAGAAATGGTCAAACTGTCTTCCAAGTGGCTGTACCAAGGCAAGTTAGGTTCTGTTGATTTCATTATCAGACTGGCCTCCACCAACCAGAGACCCCTCTTGCCCCAGGGTTTCTTGGACTTGTCAGTGTATACCTGCCTGTTTTGTGAGCTTTCTGGAGTGTGTCTGCATATGTGTGTGTACACACATGTGTGTGCATCTATTTATCTTCTCTCTACCCTAAACTGTACCAGCAGCGAATGATTGTAGAATTCTCACTGAATAGTTGCTTAACCTATATATAGTGAGCATACTTCATTTCTAACTTGTCATTCGTCTGAAGCCAGTTGCTACCTTGACTACAGAACTTGTCTCTTGACTTCCTGATCAGTGTGCTCATGCATTCACAGCGTCTCAAAAGCAGTTTGTCAAGGGCTTACCCTGTGGCTCAGTGGCAAAAAATCTGCCTGCCAATGCAGGAGATATGGATTCAGTCCCTGTTCTGGGATGATCCCCCTGCCACAGATCAACTGAGCCTGTCCACTAGCAACTACTGATCCTGTGCTCTGCAACAAAAGAAGCCGCTGCAGTGAGAAGGCTGTGCGCCACAGCTCAAGAGAAGCCCCCACTCACTGCGACTGGAGAGAAGCCGAGGCAATGAAGACCCAGCACAGCCAAAAATAAATGAAAAAAAAAAAAAATTTTTTTTTTTTTTAAGATGTCCACTTGAATCAGATGAGTGTCAGATTTCTTGGGGGAAAAAAAAAGAAGCAGTTTGTCCCAGTGATTTCTCCATGGTGCCTACCTGGAATGCCTGGTGACCCTCACCTCTTCAGGCATCCAAATCCTTTGTTTTTGGTTTCTCTGAAACTTTGCTAATTCATTTTCTTTGCCCACGTGTCATTTTCAAGCTGGCCCTGGCCTTCCAGCCTTCCATTCAGGCCTTCGGGACTCAATTTTCCACCTGAGTCTCTGCCCTTTGAACCATAGGCATGCATTCAGCCTTCAGCCCCTCCTGGCTCGTCGCCTCTACTTCCTGCTTCCCTGGGCTTGTCACTCAGCCTCCCTGGCTGACCTGGCAGCTCTGCCCGGGGTCCTCATCACAGACTGTCTCTCTCATTGGGCTGTCGATACCCCCATCTATGTTGGGTCCCTCCAGTCCCCTTTTCTCCTTCATTCCTCAGCCAGTCAACAAACATCCATTGAGCTTTTATTAAGTGTTGGGGGCTTCCCTGGTGCCTCAGTGGTAAAGAATTGCCTGCAATGCCGGAGACATGGGTTCGATCTCTGGTCTGGGAAGATCCCCTGGAGAAGGGAATGGCAACCCCCTCCAGTATTCTTGCCTGGAGAGTCCCATGGACAGAGGAGCCTGGTGGGCTACAGTCCATGAGGTCGCAAAGAGCCAGACATGACTTAGTGACTAAACAACAACTCTGAGGTGGGCCCTGGCGTAGGGTGAAGGACCCACCCTTCCTTGCCTCTCTTGGGCTGCCCTGCAGCTCTTCAGAAGTCCTGCCCTCACTCTCTTTCCTCAGGGCAATTGCTTAATGCAGCCCCCCTACCAGCCTGTAAGGTGAGGACATTCACAAAGAGGACCCGAGCTGTGAACTATGTCCCTTTAACTGGGACCCATGGTTCCTTCCTCAAAACTGAATGAACAGCTTGTCTCTTCCTCCTCTTCTGGACCAATCAGCCTTATCTTTTCTGGAAAAGGAACTGATTTCCCCGCTGCAGTGGGGAGCACGGAGCCTGTGAACGTAATGCAGTATTGATGGTGCATCGGCATGATACAGGTTTCTGTCCCCTTGTCTGCTAATACACCTTGCTTAGTGCAGGGTAATGGTGGGTGTTTATTGCCAGCCACTTAGCTCGGGGTCATGGACTTATAGATGAAATATGGAAAATGGGCTCCTTTGTCTGGGAGGCCCCCACCCCAGAACCCGGCGCAGAAATGGCAGCCGCAGCTGCTCCTACTGAAAAATATGGCTTTCTAGGTTTTTCTCTAGCAGAAGCCCTGATGGACTTGCCTGATGGAAGGAAGGGTGTCTGGTTACAGGGCTGGGCTAGGAGCTTCTCCTCTGGGAGTGGAGCTGAAGAGGAGGCTGACTTATGGGGAAAGTGGGGGAGGAGGGACTGTTGCTTGCTCCCTCTCATTGGGTTAGGAGGGAGGCTTAGCTCAATGTGACTTGGAGAGAACAGGACCAATGTGGGGCTGGGCCATTCTGATGCATCTGCTTGTTGGATCTTAACCACCCCCATTAAGGGAGCTATAGGTTGTAAAGGTAGCAGTGATATTTTGCCTTAGCCTTTTTCACCAGTTCAGAGAAGGCAATGGCTCCCAATTCCAGTACTCTTGCCTGGAAAATCCCACGGACGGAGGAGCCTGGTAGGCTGCAGAGTCGGACTAAGAGTCGGGCACGACTGAGCAACTTCACTTTCACTTTTCACTTTCATGCATTGGAGAAGGAAATGGTAACCTGCTCCAATGTTCTTGCCTGGAGAATCCCAGGGATGGTGATGGGCTGCCGTCTATGGGGTCGCACAGAGTCAGACACGACTGAAGCGACTTAGCAGTAGCAGCTTGTCACCAGTTAGGTATCTCCAGGCCCTGTTAGCCAGGCAGTCTCTCATATAACGTTTTAACTGAACATAAATCAGGATTGTTCCCTTGGATTTTTCTTCAATCCTATTTTCAAATCCATTTAGAATAAGTAGCAGAGTCCCAAGAAGGCTGTGATGCTAGGTTTGGCGAGCCCAAGGAGGAAAGGAGTGCTCAGATACATGGCATGTGCTAAGTTGCTCAGTCCTGTCTGACTTTTTGCAACCCCATGGATGGTAGCCCGCCAGGCTCCTCTGTCCATGGGATTCTCCAGGCAAGAATATTGCAATGGATTGCCATGCCCTCCTCCAGGGGATCTTCCCAATCCAGGGATTGAACCCACGTCTCCTGCATTGGCAGGCAGTTTCTTTACTGCTTGTGCCACTTGGGAAGCCTGCTGAGACACATTATCTATTTCCTTTCTTTCTAGAAAGAGCTAGATGATTCCAAAATGGATTATCTTGGGAACCAAGGCAGTTAAGTTCTGGACCCATATGCTTGAACTTGTCCTGAGGGTTTCAGTCAGATTAACCTCTGTTGGATACTGATTCCCAAATCACTTATATCTAAATGAAATCTAAGCTTGTTACTTTGCCATTTCCCCCCTTTTATCCCAGGAAGAAAAAAAAAAAAATCACATGATTTCATTTCCCCCAAAGTACCTGAAAATGCTAAGACATTCTTGAGCATGTACTTTGGTGCTGTAACCAACTAGACAGACCGTGGTCCATCTCCCTGCGCTAAGACAACCTGCCTTCCTGTTGCATCTCATGACTTAATCTCTTCTGCGCTCCACTGCCATAATCACATACGCAAAGTTTAGTAGCTTCATGCAGTTATGCTCATTAAGTAATTAGGTTTAATTATGCTCACTGTAAATACACCGTAATTGGCTTAAAAAAAGTACTTCAGGGATAAGCATGTGCTGCCTGGTGGAGGAGGAGGTGAAGAATGATAAGACCCCCCAGCCAGCCTGGATCATGTTATTTTGTGGGGGAACTTGCACCGAGGGGAAGGTGCACCCAGCAACTGAAATTGAATGACATGTGGAGTGGGTCCTTCACTTCCTGTCCAGAGCCCTGAGCGTTGAAGGACAACTTGTCTTCTTGGCATGTCTTGGCTTCAGTGGGGGATTAACTTCCCTCCAGAGATGCTCTCCAGCTCCAGCTTTCCCAGAGCTTTTACGCTTCTTCTTTTTTTTTCTTTCAACTGGATTTGAGCATCTAAATTAGATGGGAGTGTTTTAATCATTCAGAACCAGCTGAAAAATCCACATAGGGGTCAGATAGGAATCAAAAGTTGAGCTTTATTGCTAGACTTAAGGAAGTTGCTTAGGCCTAAAGCCAAGATGGTCTTCTTAATGCCTCTCCAAAGTCTTTTTTAAACAGTTTATTTATTTGGCTGTATCAGGTCTCCTTATGTCACATGGGATCTTTCGCTATGGCAAGTGAGCTCAGTTGGGGTGTACGGGCTTAGTTGCCCTGGGGCATGTGGGATCTTGGTTCTCTGACTAGGGATCAAACCTTCCTCTCCTGCATTGCAAGGTGGATTCTCAACAAGTGGGCCACCCAGGGAAGTCCCTCTTCCAAATCTTGGACTTGGAATGCACAGATAGGAGTTGGGTCTGCAGAACAGCTGTTGTCTGTCTGGTTGCATAGAGGGTCATGGTCTGCCTCATCTTTTGCACCTCAGAAAGCTTAGGAGCTCCTTGGAAAACCATGCAGGCAGAGAGAGTCTCCCTTGTCTGTGCTGGGCCCACCTGGAAGAGAATATGGTGGCGGATGATGGACTCTGCCCACCTCACCCATCAGGTACATCTCTCACTTCTTATGGGTGGGGGGCAGGTACACATGTTGAGGCAATAGCTGGTGGTTACTTCCTGTGTCTTCAAGGAGATGGAAATTGCTATTTTATGGGCAGAGGCTAAACAAGGGAAAAGAAAAAAAGACACCTCCCACCACCATCCTTGAGACAGCAGGGGCTCTGTTGTTAGTGGTGTTCTCTATTAGTGCTCTCTTTCCAGAAGCCCTTTCCAGGAGAAGACGGTCGTCATCTCCGTTTCCTTTGAATGAGCACATAAGTCGTACCCCTGATGGGAGATGGGCCAAAGAGCTGGGAAGTTCTTCCCGTTGTGCCAGATGCTTGTGTGTTATTTGCTCAGTCATGTCTGACTCTTCGCGACCCCATGAACTATAACCTGCCAGGCTCCTCTGTGCATGAAATTCTCCAGGCAAGAATACTGGAGTGGGTTGCCATTTCCTTCTCCTGGGGATCTTCCCGATTCAGGGATCCAACCTGGGTCTCCTGC
This sequence comes from Cephalophus harveyi, assembly GCA_006410635.1. NCBI lineage: Eukaryota > Metazoa > Chordata > Mammalia > Artiodactyla > Bovidae > Cephalophus > Cephalophus harveyi. The sequence goes on along the minus strand of SJYT01019543.1, from coordinate 356,409 downwards.
ACTGCAGGCAGATTCTTTACCATCTGAGCCACAGGGAAGCCTGCTATATTCTTAACGGTCAATAATTAAAAACCCAAGTTCTATCCACTCTTAGCCAAGAAGCCTGGCATCCAAGTGCCCTTCTGTATTCTCCCCGGCTGCTTTATTTTTTAAATATTTATTTATTTATTTGGCTTCCCCGGGTCTTAATTGCTACACGAGGGATCTTTACTTGTGGCCTGTGAACTCTTAGTTGCAGCATGTGGGATCTAGTTCCCTGATCAGGGATCGAACCTAGGTCCCATGTTTTGGGAGTGTGCAGTCCTAGCCACTGGACCACCAGGGAAATTCCCCCAGCTGCTTTTCATGCAGGATTTCCCAAATGGTGCTCTAGGCATTTTTTAAGGAAAAAGAAAAACCCATGTCAAATAAATTTGGGAAAGCCTGGATCACATGCCTTTTTTGTTTTACTGTGGGATTCTGAGAGCTTCTATTGGTGTAGGTCATTGCAGTTTTGCCAGAGCATTTCCCATAATTTTTGGGTCACCGAACTTGATTTTGGGGACACACTTGTTAACATCTCTCTGTGGACACAGATGTTCATTGGATTGCATTCCAGGCTGTCCTGGGGGTCTGGGGGTCTGTTTTTGCCTCCCCAGCAGACGTGGGAACTCACATGATGTGGGAACTCAGTGTGCCCAGATGAGCCTAAACCTGTTTGGGACATGCTCCGTCCTGTTTCTTCCTGAGCTTCTGGGAGGGACAGGAAGTGGCCAAGTTCCATGGGAATGCCCAGAGTTGGAGTGGTGGCACTCATCAGGATTTCTGGCAGAGCACTAAATACCCTTCATGCAAGTAGATCTGAGGTCTTTGTCACTTGTTCTCTGCCTAGAAGCTCTTGCCAGTGCCTTTAGCACTTCTTAAACCCCCAGATCTGGAGATGCTGGTCATGGCCAAATTTTCACTGCATTCCTTGTTTCCAGGCAGATCTGCCTGTTAGGACTGGAACTTCAGGGAGTCGTCTCCACATTGGAGAAATGTACAATCCAAGATGCAAATGCCCTCAGATGTGTATAAGAGACAGGTAATTCCCTGCCCCACCCCCACCCCACATCTGTGCGGCTGCCACGCTTATGACAAAAAGCCTGGCCGCCAGTGGGCTCGCCTCCGCGCCCCCCGTCCTGGGATGCAGCCCCCGGCATCTAACAAGGAGGCAGTGTCTCTGAAGACCCTCTCGGAGCGCCCGGCGCTGGGGCTCCAGGTGGTCCTATTGGCAGCCAAAGCATTTGGTGGAAAGTTCGAGAGTTGAAGAGGCAGTTCAGGGGAGACAATGCTGCTTGTGTGCCCTCTGCCAGGCCGGGCCCACCCCCTGATTTGGGGGGCTGGGGAGGGATGATGGGGAGACGGGTAAATGCTACCCTACCTTCAAGCTGTCAGCCTCCCTTGGGGTGACTCTGGCACGAGCAAGATTTGCAAATAGGGACCTGAGCAGGATGCAGTCTTCACTCTGAAATTAGCTTTTAAGGAGATTACTGTTGTGATCATGTCATGTGTGTTGAGAGCTTGAAGTATACTTTAGGGAGGTCTTTTTTCTTAATTTTAATCTTTTGGTCATATGCTGTTTCCAAACCATTGTATGAAAGGTCAAGGCATCTCTTAATTTCAAGAAGGGGCCACCTTTTCATCTGAACAGAAAGTGGCCCTGGACTCTGGTCCCAGCCTGACTCAGCAACCAGGAGACTGTGGGCAGGGCATCCGCTTCTCTAAACTTGAGATAAGAAAACCTGGTCATGAAAATGAAAACCACCTAAAGTGGTATTTTTTGAGATGACGTGGCATGAGAATTTGAAAAGGCTCTGTCACTTCGCCTAAGTGGCATATACATGACCATCTTTGCCTTGACAACAATATTTTTACAACAGATCGTTACAATTCCTGCCTCAAATATGCTGTTCGGGGAAACCAGCTTGATGGTGTCAAAAATAGAGGTTGCCAAGGCTTAAAGTTATTTCTGAAAAGATAAGGATCTTTCCCTCCAATGATATCTTCCCCCCCAACTCTAAGAAAAAGCAGTTTATCACCCAGATCCGAAGCCACAGAGATGCTCTTAGAGTCAGGACTGTAATATGTTGGTTGTCAGGAAATGATCGATGTAGATGAGCAGAGGGCTCAGACCAATTTCCTTTTGGGTTAATGAGACTGAAAAGCTCTGGGCTCAAGCAGGAGATGGCAGAGAGATTCATGGTAAGATTTTTGTGTTTGTTTTATATTCTCTGCTTGCCCCGTTCCCTTGTCAGCAAACATCATTTTGTTGAAACTGCAGGACCCCTGAACCCCCATATACCTGCCCAAGTGCATCACTTATGTTATTTATATATCTGTGCCCATGTGGTACTTGTTATGCAGTTAGAGTTTTAATGCCTGGTTGCTCAAGTGACCTTTTTCCTTGTTCTTATAAGTACACAGCCCCTTCGTTCTTTCTCAGCAGACCTCTACATGGGACTTTCAGACATAAATGTACATGTTTATAGGTCTTGTTTATATTTGTGCATATATCTCATGATTTGGACACTGATCGTTATCAGGTCACATTGTTTGGCTATAAGTAATAGGCAATCCTGACCTACTTGGGCTTAAACAAGAAGGCAATTTGCAACCACATAACTCAAGCAAATAGGTAGGGAAGGCTCCTGATGAATACGTTAGGACTCTAATCCTGCTTTCCTGAGATTTTCTTGCCTCTGTCCTTCTGCATTTGGCTTTACCACCAGGGGCTTCCTCATGATTACGGAAAGGTTGCAGCAGCTCCAGGCATCACAATGAGATACATGGATCGGGGACAGCACAGAATTGTATCTTCTTGTGGGTTGACTGAAACTGAGAAAACCTTTTCCAGGTTCCCCAAGTAGACTTTCCCTCCTGTCTCATTGACCAGAATTGTGTCATCTGTTTATTCCTAAACCATAAAGAAAACGGGACTAAAACAAACTCAAAGGCTCCTCTAAACACTCCTCTGAGCTTGGAGATGCAACTCACTTCTCCTGAGGCTGCCTGGAGGGGAGTGATTGCCTCCACGGAGTCAGTCTGTTAGCAAGAAAGAAGGGGGAAATGGCTGTGAGAAGTGACACTGCCTACCACCCCAGTTCCTTCCCCAGGGTCAACTCCTGCTCTGCTAGGAGTGAGCAGAGGCCTCATGGAGTAGAAGTGGGGTGGGGGGAAGATGAGAACATCAATCTCATGCAAATTACTCCTCCTGTATCTCCCCTTAGGGAAAGCAAACTGGTAATTTGTGGTGGTTGTCAGTGATGTTCTGGTCTGGTAAATTGTCCTGCTAATTTTCAAGGCTATAGTTATATGCCCAAGCAGAGATAGATTTCTTCATGTGGTTTTAGCTGGCTCTGATGATCTTGGCTGAGCTAGCTGTGTGAGTTCCTGGGAGCTGTGGTGTGATACTTTGGAAGCATCGTTTCTGGGGAGTAGGTGGGAGCAGGGGTTGGCAAAGAGAAAGAAGCGGGGAGAGTAGTGAGGAGAGGTTTACGTTTACTCGGTGCCTCTCAAGACCTGCTCAGGGCCAGGCTCTGAGCTGCAAGCACGTGAAAATAATACTGAAATCTCACATTGCGTAGTGCTTACTGTTGGTGCTGGAAATGGTTTAAATAAGATAAATTGTTTTGTATGTCTGCTAAGTCTCTTCAGTCATGTCTGACTCTTTGCAACACCATGCACTGTAGCCCACCTCTGTCCTCTGTCCAGGCGAGAGTACTGGAGTGGGTTGCCATGCCCTCCTCCAGGGGATCTTCCCGACCCAGGGATCGAACCTGTGTCTCTTATGTCTCCTTCACTGGCCGGCAGATTCTTTACCACTTCCCAGGTAGTGCCACCCTGGAAGCCCAATAAATTGTTTAATCCTTGTGAAAGCTATAGGAGGGGACTTCCCTGGTTAAGGATTCCCTTAACCACTGGCCATATCCCACAGACGGTCCAGTGGTTAAGACTCCACGCTTTCAGTGCCGAGGGCCAGAGTTCAATCCCTGATTGAGGGCCTAAGATCCTGTAAGCCATGCGGTGCAGCCAAAAAAGAAAGAAAGAAAAAAAAAAAAAAAGTCATAGGAGGCAGGTGCTACTATTTCCCCCCTTTCATAGATGGGGAAACTGAGGCACGGGGAGGGGGTTAAGTCATTTCCTGTAGTCTCAGAACTGGGAGGTGACAAAACTGGTATGACAGAACCCACCACCCTCTCCTTCCCTCCTCGTTCCTCTGTCTACGTTTGATCTACTTGTCATGTGAGTGTCGTGATCCCCTCGTCACAGATTAGGAAACTCAGGCCCAGGAAAGTGAAGGATCTTGGCCAAGGCCGCTCGCTGGTCAGTCAGAGAGCCAGGATTCCAACTCAGGGGCTTGGGAACGTGCCCCTTACACTGGCCCAGACTGCTTCCTGTCACTACTAGGTGACCTCCACTGAGGAACTTAGAGATTCTCGGACAGATGCTGCTCGAGTGAGCCACAGTGCCCCCCACTGAGTCAGCAGGAGGGAGTCCCTTTCTAGGACCTCCATGGCTCCTAGGGAGGCAGCCCTCTCCTTGCTCCCACCCCATCAGGGCATCTAGAGCTTCAGACACCTGGAAGGCAGGCCTCCCGGTGCCATGCCCGGCTAAGTCGCTTCAGTCATGTCAACCCTGTGCAACCCCATGGACTGTAGCCCACCAGACTCCCTGTTCATGGGATTCTCCAGGCAAGAATACTGGAGTGGGTTGCCATGCCCTCCTCTAGGGGACCTTCCCCACCCAGGGATTGAACCCGCATCTCTTTTGTCTCCCGCATTGGCAGGTGGGTTCTTTACCTGGGGCCTCTGCCACCTGGGCCTCCCAGGCCTCCCAGAGTGGGGTCCAAAATCAATGTGCAGTAGGGGCGCAAAGAGCTACACTGGAAGGAAGAGAATGGAAGTCCTCGGGATCAAGTTGGCCTCTTTCTCAACCGTGCCTCCTTTTCTCCTGTCCTTGGTGTCTGTGTAGCTTAATTTGTCACCCAGATGGTAGCCAGCCGGGCCTCTCACCAGGCATTTGATTCGCTTCCGTCCCCAGATCTAGAATTGTTGGTGACGCAGCAACTCTTCGAACTCGGTTCTGCTGAGTCGGGCAGCCCTAATGCCACTGGTAGTGAAGAAGTGTTGGGACTAACCTCCTAATGCTCATTGATTGATTGAATTACGCTCAGTGTGATTCTGAAAATAGATTTTAAATATGTGCTTGGGGATTTGTGGGGATTTGTTACTTAGGAGTGTTAACTCCATCGTGGCTGCTTTGACAAAGACATCCACACCAGTTGCCTGGGCTGGGGTCATACTGTTCGTCTCGGGGAGACCCCTCTGCCCAGAGCCTGAGAGGTTTTTAGAGAGCAGTGCCGGCAGGTGTGGAAAGGTCACCTATCTTTCGTACACAGCTCTTGGCAGGTCACCTGAGAAGGTCATCTGGTTGACCCAACCGCTGCAAAACTCTCAGTGTCCCCAAGGTGGGAATGAGATGCACATAGAATCTGAATTCTCCCATTTACTTCCTCTAAAGTCAGGGAGCACAGACGTTTCCCTCTTTATAGTTCCAAGTTTTTACATTTCTTGGAGTTGCCACTCAGGGGAAGAATCAAAGAGAAGCTTTCTCAGAGGCTCAGCTTAGCAGCCTCTTGGCATGTTCAGCATCCTCTGGCTGCTTGACATCCTTGAATCCCAGGCCTCAAGCAGGAGGTATATGAAGGGCTTCTGGTCTGGGCCTGGACTTCCAATACCTCTCAGGAGGTATATGAAGGGCTTCTGGTCTGGGCCTGGACTTCCAATACCTCTGCATTTTTTTTGGTGAATGCCAAGTGAATTTGGACACATTAGAGAAGCTACATGGAAACACTGTTGGTAGCAACCAATGTCTGGGACTCCCTAAAGACCCCTCAAGGGGAGCAACTTTTAAAAATGTTTGTGCATCTATATGATGGAATATTATGTAATCATTGAAAATAATTAAGTAGATCAATATGTACTGATGTTGGGAAAGAAAAGAGAAAAGCTAATGAAGTTTCCTCTGCAAGGAAGAATCACCTGCCTTTCGTATTTATTTCTGTCTAGCCTATCAAGGACCTAAAATGTCTTCCGTTTTTGATGCAGGGTAGGTCTGAAATAAATGAAGAACATCGTAGTTGAGCTTCCATAGGGCACAATGGGAAGGTGCTGTAAGACCATATATCTGAGGGGAAATTGGTCAGCAGTCTTTTTTTTTTTTTTTTTGCAGACGGTTAATTCCACTGCTCCGTTGTAACCTCTGTCTGAAAGGCTATATTTCCTATAGCGTTCCCAGAGGGGTAGTTTTTACCCAGCCCATTGTGAGAAAAAAAAGTATCCTCAGGGAAGGGAGGGAGTAAAAAACAAAACCTGGAAGAAAAGGTAAAAAAAAAAAAAAAAAAAATCACACGCTGCTCTAATAAAGAAATTACTGACGTTCTACATTATGAACTGGATTAATTTTTAATGACTGAGAAAGGAGTTGATTTATAATGCATCCTTCTCCACTGCAGCGCCTGTCCCCAGCTAATAAATAAATGACAGGTCTCTTGTATTAAAAGTATCCGTCATTTCACATTGTTGGAATGTAAAGAGTGAGAGGCGCTGAGTGAAAGGCCCCTGGGAGCAGGGGTGCCCTACTGGGCACAGTTGGCCAGAGAGGTTGGCCTAGTTTGAAACTAGAGTTAAGCTTGTTCTTTTCTCTTGGTCTCAGCAAAATGACCCAAACCAGCTACAACTCTTGTGGTCGTCAAACTGTGTAACTTGGGGACTTGAAACCACTGTCTTTTAACTGAGATCACACACCCGGTCTCAGGACTTAATGAAACCTGGGCTCTTGATGTCTCATCACAGAAAGAATTCAATGAGGGACAAAGTGGATTTAAGAAGCAGATTTATTTAGAGAGAAACACAGTCCATAGACAGATTGTGGGCCATCTCAGAAGGTGAGAGTGACCTCGAAATGTGGTGTGGTTAGTTTTTGTGCGCTGGGTAATCTCATGGGCTAATGACTGGGTGGATTATTCCAACTAGTTCAGGTAAGGGGTGGAGATTTACAAGAATTGGGCCACCACTGACTTTTTGGTCTTAAATTTTTTTTAATTCTCATTAGCTTTGGCTGCTCTGCGTCTTCACTGCTGTGCAGGCCTTTCTTTAGCTGCGGCGAACGGGGCTACTCTTGAGCTGCTGTGTGCGGACTTCCCATTGTGGTGGCTTCTCTTGTTGCGGCACGGGCTCTAGGGCCTGCGGGCTTCAGTAGCTGTGGCACGTGGGCACAGTAGTTGCAGTACCCACGCTCTGGAGCACGGGATCAATAGCTGTGGCCTGACGGCTTTGTTATCCCACAGCATGTGGGGTCTTCCCGGCCCAGGGATGGAACCCACGTCACCTGCACTGGCAGGCGGATTCTTTACCCCTGGGTCACCAAGGAAACTCCACTTTTTGGTCTTCGATGATCAGCCTTGGAACTGCCATGACCCTGGTGGGTATGGCATTTAGCTGCTGATATGTTATGCTGAGCGTGTTTTGAGGCTCAAGGTCTAGTGGAAATCAATTCATCCACCATCTGGGATCTATTTGGTTCCGGTTTATGTCATGTCCTTGGGCTAAGTCATCCTTTTAAAGGTTGTGCCCTGCTCCCTTCCTCATTCCTGTTTCAGGCCGGGAGAAGTTTCACAGGAAGAAGTGATGGAATGCTTAGGAATACGTAGGGATGAAAATTTAGATTCTTGGTCCTGAAGCAAAACTGTGGCTTCTCCCTACATGTCCTGACCAGGAACTGGTGGGAGCTATGTGTTCAGAACTGGTCCTTTGTTGATGGTAATAGATGATTCACAGCTCTGATTCACCCCTCTTTGCTCCTTAAGAAAAAAGTAAAGGCTAATATTTGCTCTGGTTCCAAAGTAGTATCTGTTCATTGTAAATATTGGTGCACGGCCTTCTAGTCTTTTTTTCCTTTTTTTTTTTACATTTATAACAAATCACAGAAGCAGACAAGCCTATGCCAATACATACACGTGCATTATGCAAAAATGAGATACTATTCTGCCTACAGTCTTATAATCTAAATTTGTTGTTTAACAATATGTAATTGACCTTTATTTCATCTCATTAAAAATAACGCAGCTGTTTTTAGTGGCTCCATTCGTGTGGTCAGGGTCCTATTCACGTCGGGGCCCATGTTTGAGCTGGCAATCAGTCAGTCAAAATGTACTGTTTTTGTTCTCTATCACAATGCCAACTCCGGAGTAAACACAGTGCGGGAGAAAAATGAGGAGGGAAGATGGTTTTTGCACAGAGCTCATAATTATGGAGCAACGACGATGCTGCAGTGTGGCTTCCGTGGGACCGAGAGAGAACAGAGTGGCGGGGTCCCCACATGAGGCGGGTTATGCTCCGGCTGGGGAGAGAGGCTGAAACTGGTTCCTGTGATCCAGGCATGAAGCGTGCATCAGGGATGCTCTCACAGAAATCCTGCAAGGAAAGGGCCAGGTGTGCTCAAAGAGCTCCGGCTTGCTTAAATTAGGGGAAGCCGAGGCTTGGGGGAAAGTTCCATGGAGGAAGGAGGGTTTGAGCTTCCTAGAAAGCCAAGGAGGATTTCTGCGGGGGAGAGAGGGAAGGTCAGGCGCCTCCAGGCCAAGCAGCAGTAGCACAGAAAGGGGGCTTTAGAGGTCCCGGAGTGGGACCCTGAAGAAGGGTCCCTGGAAGAGGAAGCATCCTGTTGACATAGAATAGGCTTTTTGAAATAACAATGATGCATTTATTCACAGAATTTGCACTTAAATCATTCCAATCTTTGTTTACCACACTTACTGTTATCAATTTCTCAGAAGCAGAGGGTGACTTCGAGAAGCAAACATACCACTGACAGAATCATCAGCGAGGTCAAGCAAAGTAGATGATTCTCTCTCAATTTAGGGACAGTTTCCAGAAGACACCGAGAAAGGCCCTGTCCCAGAAAGGAGAGAGATGAAACAGTGACCGCCTATACTTTTCGGCACAAGGAATGTTATTTAGAAAGCGAGAGAGAGATTTAGTGATCGCTGCCAGCAGGCTGACTCCTTCTGATTTATTTATATTGTCTTCATAGGCTTATAGAAATGGGAGTTTGCCTGCACTTTAAGGCCAGGATTTTTGTCCTTCACATATGAGTTTATTTCTTGATTTGTTGTGTGCATTCCTAAACATAGATAGACCGATGCCTTTCGCTTTGGGGGGAAAAATAGGCAAGTCTCTGGGGCTGGTAAGTAGAGGAATCAAAGACCATGTTTCTGTAAAGAGCCAGCTCCTGTGTTGCAGGAGAGATTGTGCCTGGAAGAGTCCCAGAAGCACTGGTTTCTGAAGCACCTGGGAGAAGCAGGTATTTTTGCCATGTTAAAAAGTGGCAAAACCTGAGATCAAGTCCTGGCTGGCCTTGGTTTTATAACCAGTCAATTGCAATATAACCCTCACTTTTATTTCTGCTTTCAAATCTTGGACCCGAAATGATTCTAGGAATAGGACTTGGCTGGAAGCAAACTTCTCCCTTTCCTCTTCTTTAATTCTCTTTCACTTAACTTCCTTATAGAATATAGAAATTTTTTGTTTTTTTTAGTCTGAAAAAGACCTAAATGCTCCATTAAGACCAGTCTCTTCATTCTACAGACAAGGAAACTGAGGGTCAGAAACAATTCTGGGATATAAAGCCACGTGATTATCTGGAGGGAGGAGGGGGATTGGGTCCAAGGGCTCTTCTTTCATGATGTTTCTCACTTCTCCTGAACTGTTAAGTGGAAATGCAATCTTTTTCATTCCCCCGAAAGAAGTTGATTTTGTCTGGGTCATTTAATAAGGAACGTCTGACAAAAGCGAACTGACTTAGGTGTGGTAATTGCTACAGAAAGTGGTTTTAGGGACTTCGGGGAATTCTGCAATTGAACCCAGAAACATCCTTATCGAGTACAGTTTGTTCCAATAATTCCACAAATTTGAAGCACTTGAAATACTGCCATTTCTCTCTGGAGTGATTCTTTGTTTTTTAGTAAACTTTCAAGGAGCTCTGCCACACTGCCCCATTGGCTTCCTAGTAAGAAATAGTGTGCACAAGATAGATCTTTTTGAGAAGACTGTCTGAGTCCCTAATGGCATTAAAGAGGAAGCCAGCTTGTGGCTAGGCTTCTGTTTCATTCCCATGCAGCTTTCATGTTACTTGATGCATCAGTTCACAAAGGGAAGTCAAGTTCCACCGGAAACTAGGAAATGTAGCCGTTATTCTGGCTGTCTAGCTAAAACTGGTGGGGAGGAAGTATTTTAATAAAGGAAAAAGACATTGAATAGCAAGTGAAACTTTAACTCTGTTATCTATGTTTATTTCCACTCCCTCCCAAAACTCCACTAAAATAATAGTAAAGACATTTATAGACATAAACCCCCAAGGACAAAAAGAATAAGAGAAATGACCACAGATGAGAGAGAACAGATTTAGTAGTAGAATAAAGACATTTTCAGATACACCGATATTTTTACTCTATGTGCCCCTTCTCAGGAATCCTCTGGAACATATTGCCCACCAAAACAAGTCAGCTAAGAAAGAGGAAGACAGTGGCTCCAAAACACAAAAGGTATAAAGGAGATCGTCAGGGCTGTAGGAGAGAGAACATAGATGAGAGGCAGGTTCGATCCCCAGGTCGGGAAGATCCCCTGGAGGAGGGTATGGCAGCCCACTCCAGTGTTCTTGCCTAGAGAATCCCATGGACAGAGGAGCCTGGCGGGCTACAGTCCATGGGGTCACAAAGAGTCAGACATGACTGAAGCAACATAGCATGCCCACACAGTAGAGGTAAATCCGTCATATAATGAGATAGCAATCCTAGAAAGCAACCAACATAGCCTGGAGTGTGCAGAGAGAGACCCAGAAGGAGTGTCTACAAGAGGAGGAAGAAGAAGAAGATGGGGAAGGAGGCGAAGGAAAGGAAGAGGTGAATTTTATCACCCCCTAAAACAGAATTCCATTCTTCTCACGAGTAGACCTGTATTACAAATTCATATTCCATTATTATTATATTTAGAATTGTATTGGGGGCTTCTCTTGTGGCTCATCTCAGCTGGTAAAGAATCCACCTGCAGTGTGGGAGACCTGGGTTCGATCCCTGGGTTGGGAAGATCCCTTGGAGAAGAGAACAGCTACCATTCCAGTATTCTGGCCTGGAAAATTCCATGGTCTGTATAGTCCAATTGTATTTAGTAAAAACTTATGAAAACCAATACAGTACTGTAAAGTAAAATTAAAAAAAGAACAAAACAGGGAATTTGTTTCTAGTCAACTTCTAATTGGCTTCACATGATTTGCAGTTGACAAACAGCATACTGGGAAACTTCCTGATTCTTTCTTTGGCAGACTGGTTGTGTTAGCATCACCAAGCGTATGCTTTTGTATCTTAGGGATTCCATTGACAAACACTGGCTGATGGCCCACCGTGCTGAGCCTGTGCTAGGCAAGCACCATGTTTCCGTTGCATATCTCAATTGCCTGGTTAAACTCTGACCCAAAGGAAGATGGTGTTTGTGACTTTTAATTATCCTGTCACTATAGAGTTGACAGTGGAATTTCAGAAAACCATCATTCCTATAGGATAATAGTTCTCAATGGTGGTTCCCATACCAGCAGCAGCAGCATCACCTTGAAAACTTGCTAGACATGCAATTCTTGAAATCTTTTCCCCCAGACGCACTGAATCAGAAACTCTGGGGGCAGAGCTCAACAATTTGTGTTTTAATAAATTTTCCAAGCGATTCTGATCCACATCAAAGTATGTGAAGCGCTATGTAAGATATTCATGGTGCTTTTTTCCCCCCTCCTTTCCATCTAAAATACTTGAAGAAGTTGAGGTAGGGTTTGATACAACTGTTGGGAGTATTTTAAAATTTTTATTCATTCAGTAGACATTTATTGAGCATCTCCTAAGTTCTAGGTATTGTACTGGGTACTGAGAATACTAGTAAGCAAACAAATAGGTCATTTTGCTGTGGCTGATTGTTTTTCTGTTAGTATTTTCATATTATTTATTTATGTATGGCTTCACTGGGTCTTCGTTGCTGCACGTTCTCTGGCTGTGGCGCTTGGGCTTCTCACTGTGCTGGCTTCTCTCGCTGTGGAGCACAGGCTCTAGGGACCTCGAGTTCGGTAGCTGAGGCCCACAGGCTTAGTTGCCCTGCAGCATGTGGGATCTTCCCTGACCAGGGATTGAACCTGTGTCCCCTGCACTGGTAGATTCTTAACGACTGGACCATCAGGGTAGTCCTGCTGTGGTTGTTTTGAGGTGAATGTGTAAATCTCTTCTGGCTAACAGTAATATACACAAAAGACTCTCATGTGTTATCTTCACACCATTGGAGACATCTGTGCTCTTCTAGGCCACTCTGAATGGGGGACTTTGTCAAAGCTTGGGGGTCAGAATGTCGTGACAGTAAGAAATGGAGTAAACAAGATGTGGGGAGGGATCTGGCATGTTATTTGGAAGTAATAAGAATGCAAGTGGAAGGTTTGTATCACTGTTCTGTTGTTCAGTTGCTCAGTTATATCTGACTCTTTGTAACCCCATGGACTGCAGCATGCCAAGCTTCCCTGTCCTTCACCATCTCCCTGAGTTTGCTCAAACTCATGTCTGTTGAGTCGGTGGTGCCATCCAACCATATTTTAAATGGTGTCAAAATGCTTCCTTTATATCAAACCCCCCACGTCCTGGCTGCTGCTGCTGCTGCTGCTAAGTCGCTTCAGTTGTGTCCGACTCTGTGCGGCCCCATAGACGGCAGCCCACCAGGCTCCCCCGTCCCTGGGATTCTCCAGGGAAGAACACTGGATTGCCATTTCCTTCTCCAATGCATGAAAGTGAAAAGTGAAAGTGAAGTCACTCAGTCGTGTCCGACTGTGTGACCCCATGGACCGCAGCCCACCAGGCTCCTCCATCCACAGGATTTTCCAGGCAAGAGTACTGGAGTGGGGTGCCATCGCCTTCTCCACAGGTCCTGGCAGCCTTGTCAAAATGGCTGCATTGGATTGTCCCAGTCCACCCAGGCATCCATTAACTTGTGGGTTTGTGGTTCACATAGTGATGGCAGGATAGGAGTCAGACAGCTGAACGTGGAATTCCTCAAAGAACAGTGGGTGTTTCTCCTCCTCCATGGTCCCCCAGGCCTTCCCATGTGTAGACTTGGGTGGACATTAGAGCTTGGATTTGCTGCTATGTCATCTAGGTCTCTATTGGATTAATGGGAGGACCTGTCTCATAGGGTCTTTCTATGTATTAAATGATGGATCCAAGGGGCTTGAAACAGTTGCCTGCATTTAGAGAGCAATTGTCAGGGTCCAGCCCCGGTGGATCCAGGGTAATTCGAAGGTGAGATGGAGTTGGCGTCCTAGGAAAAAACTTATTTAATTACAGATCTATAGAGAGATTAGAAACAGATAGTGTAGTAGGAAATATTAGTGGAGAAAAAGAGGCTGAATAACTTGGTTTATGTGGGATACCAATAAAATTCCAAGACAAGGAATTTGCACCATCTACGTTGGGCCACCAGCACCACTTGAATATTGGAAGATGTCCCTCCTTGGGCTCCTTCTCGCGTGGAACTTAAAAGCCGGGGCAGGTAAGTAGACGTGGCAAGCACCCACGTTCCAGATGGGAATTCAGCCAGAAAAACGGAGAGCAAGAAAGAAATGACACGGGGGAATCAGTCTTTCCAGAAACTGATCTGATTTCTTTATTTTTTAGGTTTGCTTATATACCTTTTGTTACACATAGAGACAAATGGCAATTTTAAAGTCACGTGGGGGTCAGCAGTCCTGACCTTTATCAAAATCAGGTGCTTCACATAAATGTATAAAAAAAAGGTCTTAGTGGTTTTACATCATCTTCTGGCCGTGAGGCCTGCTGACATTTTACACCCCTTTCTTTCTGATAACCAAAAAACTTATTTTTGCCAAGGGTGTTTTTTCTTAAACCAGGCGCTACCCTCTGAAGGTAGCAGATAAAGTTGCATTCCTATAGGGTGAGGGTGTAGTGGGTTACAACTAAGAAAGGAATTTATTTAACCTAAGGTTAACATGATTAATCTTAAATAGGCTATTGATACATGATCAGAGTCTGCCTTAGTTACATTAAAGAAGGAATTTGACACAGAGCACCAGGCTGAGCTCACTGTGTTATACAGCAACTTCCCACTAGCTTTCTGTTTTACACACAGTAGTGTATATATGCCAACCTAGAGGGGAGGGATGGGGTGGGCGTGGGAGGGAGGCTCAAGAGGGAGGGAACACATGTATACTGATGACTCATTCACCTTGTTGTATGGTAGAAACCAACACAACACTGTAAAGCAATTATCCTCCAATTAACAGCTTTTATAAAGGAATTTGAGATGTCATTAGAATACTTCTGACCTACCAGATCATTCTGGGAGTGTTTGGTCATGCAGATTTGGCTTGACATCATTGGCAAATCACACTTTCTTCTTGGTAGAGAAATGTTGGAGGGCAGTGTCTCTCTGTGTCCAAACCAGTGTTCACACTGACATTGTTCAGTGACCGGCTCACACGTCCACGGCCAGGGCCTGGGTATCTCCGGTCCTGGCTTCTCCTCTGAGTTAACCATGAACCATGACCCAGTCTTAGAACTTCATGCCTTCACCTCCTCTGGTAGAGGAGGCAATTTTGCTAGGAAATATCAGATTAGTGAGAATTTAATTATCATTTCCAAAGGTTCGAAAAGTATGCCAATACAACGAATGCCCCCTTGACATACTGAATTTAGGTATATCTAACCTCTTTCTGTTAAATATGGAAATATATTCATTTTGTGAGTCCTTCATAGAATTAAGAGTAGAACCACGTTCTAATGAGTCCCCAGCTAAATTTTCTCAAATCCCTCTCCATTTTGATTTTAAAAGAACTTACTTAAAATATTTAACTTTAAAAGTGAAAGAGAGGGATTTCCCTGGTGCTCCAGTGGTTAAGAATTTGCCTGCAATGTAGGGGACACAGGTTCAATCCCTGGTCGGGGAACTAAGATCCCAGTGCCACGGAGCAACTAAGCCTGAGCACCAACTACTGAGTCTTGCGTGCTATAACTAGAGAGGCCAAGTGCTGCAGCTAAGACCTGGCTCTGCCAAACAGATAGATATTTTAAAAAATGGAAGGGAAAAGCCCAAGATTCAGGATTATGCATATATAATTATAAAGTATTTAAGGGCAATTTTATTTCTTCATTATATAGACTAATACAACTAAATATGTTCTTTTCTTACTTTGGTCGTTGTATTTATTTTTTAAATTAATTTTTATTGAAACATAGCTTTACAATATAGTGTTAGTTTCTACGTTTTGTTCAGTTCAGTTCAGTTCAGTTCAGTCGCTCAGTCGTGTCCGACTCTTTGCGACCCCATGAATCGCAGCACGCCAGGCCTCCCTGTTCATCACCATCTCTCGGAGTTCACTCAGACTCACATCCATCGAGTCAGTGATGCCATCCAGCCATCTCATCCTCGGTCGTCCCCTTCTCCTCCTGCCCCCAATCCCTCCCAGCATAGCAAAATGACTCAGCCATTCATATAAATACACATATATCCCTCCCTTTTGGACTTCCCTCCCATGTAGGTCATCACAGCACGTTCAGTTGAGCTCCCTGTGCTATACAGTAGGTTCTTATTAGTATCTACCTTATACATAGTATGGGCTTCCCTGGTGGCTCAGAGGGTAAAGCGTCTGCCCGCAATGCAGGAGACCCAGGTTCGATCCCTGGGTCGGGAAGATCCACTGGAGAAGGAAATGGCAACCAGCTCCAGTATTCTTGCCTGGAAAATCCCATTGACAGAGAAGTCTGGTAGGCTATAGTTCATGGGGTCGCAAAGAGTCAGACATGACTGAGCAACTTCACTTTCACTTTATACATAGTATAATAGCGTATGTGTGTCAATCCCAATTCGAAAGCAAGCCACAGACTGAGTTTTCTGTCGGTAAATGCTTGCTGGTGAGCAGGGGTTATAGGCAGCAAGAGCTGAGAGACCCCGGGCAGAAGGAACAGCACGTGCAAAGATATAGAAACGTGTTCTGGGAAGAGTCGGCAGTTCTGCATAAGTGGAGTGAAAGGTACATTGCAGAAGCCAAGATGTAATGGCCTGAGGGCCCTGCTTGTTTATTTCAAACCTTTTGAAGCTAATACCTGGGGACAGAAAGATGCCTCAACAAACTATGGATCAGAAAAGAACAAGAAGAACATTTGCAAAAAAAGAAAAAGAATTTTTACCCCCTTTCTTGGGAGTGTAAGGGTGGCAGTATGTGTGATGGCATGAGCTCTGAATTAAAAATTCTCAAGCCAAGTCCAAGTAACTACCATTAACCTACCGTATGGTATCACGTGAGCGATTCAGAAACACCCTGAATGGTGTCTGTGAATGACACAACCAGACCTGTTAACCAACCGAGCTTCTTTCTAGTGTGAGGATTCATTGATGTTTTGTATGTCTGCGTGGGGGCATGGCAGGTGGATAAGTGGATGTATATAAACCCTAGAATGGCTGAACATACATTTTGCTCTTTTTTTGCTCTTACTTTTGCAAGTTCTGTCATTGGACCTTGCTGCTGCTGCTGCTAAGTCGCTTCAGTCATGTCTGACTCTGTGCGACCCCGTAGACGGCAGCCTACCAGGCTCCTCCGTCCTTGGGATTCTCCAGGCAAGAATGCTGGCATGGGGTGCCATTTCCTTCTCCAATGCATGAAAGTGAAAAGTGAAAGTCAAGTCGCTCAGTCGTGTCTGACTCTTCACGACTCCATGGACTGCAGCCTACCAGGCTCCTCCGTCCATGGGAGTTTCCAGGCAAGAGTACTGGAGTGGGTTGCCATTGCCTTCTCCATTAGTGGACAAAATTAGAATGTGTATCTTTTACACTAAAACTCTGCTTATTCAATGTGTTTATTAAATTGCTTTCAGAAGTAAAATCTGTTAGCAATATATTAATATCTTCAACATATTATTCATTATTTAAAATATAAAAGCATAGTTTAATTCTTCTTTACCTTTCCTTTTACTGCAGGGAAAAAAATAGTAAAAAGCTTGGAGAAAGAGCTACCAATTTCTTTTATATAAAATTTCTCCTTTCCCCAAGATACAAACACACTTGTGTGGGTGCTCAGTTGTGTCCGACTCTTTACGACCGCATGGACTATAGTGTGCCAAACTTCTCTGTCCATGGAGTTTTCCAGGCGAGAATAGTGGAGTGAGTTGCCATTTCCTTCTCAGGGGATCTTCCTGACCCAGGGATCAAACCCACATCTCCTGTCAGCAGGAGGATTCTTCACCACTGTGCCATGTGGGAAGCCTCTAAGATATTCATACCTTAAATCATAATAAGAGATCAGGGTGGTGGATGGAGCCTTGAGAATGAAGCAATGCTGAATGAGAAAGGATAGATAAAGCACAGAGCTGTGGACTTGGGGTCGTATTTTAGGGAGAGAAAAGGAAAGGAGAGAGAGATGGAGTTGGTGCTGTTGGAAAGGGCTGCTGCATCAAAAATTGGAAACAGTTTGCAAAAGAAGGGTGGTGTCAGAGGTAGAAGCTGTAGGCAGAGTCCAGGCCCCCACATTTGTGCAAGAGCTAGGTTCCAGAGCGGTGGAGTAGGGGATGAGGTATGCTTCCATTGTGTGACCATACCACACAGTTCATTTATACGCCCTGCTGTTGGTTGATCTTTGAGTTCATTTTTTTTTTCTTTTTGTTATGCAAAACGATCCTAGGTAGCAGGGATACAAACTAGAGAGCAGTGACACGATGGCGAGGAATGGGCCAGCTGACCACAAAGACTTTCCCTCTAGATTTGAAGGCAATTTGAGGGCAACTCCCATGACTCATCATTCAAAAGAGCGTTTCTTCTTTCCTATACCGGATGCTTTGGCTTGGATTGGTTTGGTGACCCAAGGGACAAAGGAGTCCACAGTATCCTTAGGAAGGACAAAATTCTATGGTGTGTTCTTTCCTGACTGGATCCAAGGAGGCTCTGAGAATAGGTGCAGAGGTGCCTCTTATAACAGTAGTGGTTACCTGTTTTAGTAGAAGAATCTGGACTTATTCCATCCTCAGCTCCAGCACCTACAAACTGTGAATGCATGAGTCATTCAGCTTCTCATTTACAAATAGGACCTTGCAAAGGTGTAAACCAGCAGCCTCACGGCCAGATGCCACCCACAGAGGTGTGTTTTTTGACCTCTGCAGAGCGTGTGATGTTTTTGCGCTGGTGGCTAATCGCTAAAACTTGGGAAAGTGCATACCATCATTCCATGCTTACAGTTTCTCATGAAATATGAAAGGCAACAGTGGCTTGCATTCTTGTATGGCAACTATTAGCTAGAGCCTAGAGACAGCAGTCTTTTCTAAAAAGAGCGCTACTTTGTCCCTTTTGCCAGAGTCCCCTTCACTCCCTGTGGGCTTATACCTGACTCCTCCCACTCACTTACATTGCTCACCTGACCTCTGTGGTCATTTTAGTTTGTGACCCTCTTCCTGTTTTTAATATAAGCGATTTATTGAGATATGGGCATCCTTGGTGGCTTATTGGTAAGGAATTGGCCTGCAATGCAAGAGATGTGGGTCCTTGGGTTTGATCCCTGGCTCAGGAAGATCCTCTGGAGAAGAAAATGATGACCCACTCCAATATTCTTGTCTGTGAAACCCCATGGGCAAAGGCACCTGATGGGCTGCAGTCAGTGGGGTCATAAGACACGGACACAACTTCCTGACAACCACCACCACTATTTATTGAGATATTGGTTAGGCCAAAGAAGTTTGTTTGGATTTTTTTGGTAAGATCTTATGGAAAGCCCCAAATGAATCTTTTGGCCAACCCAGTATAAATCAAGTAGACAAATTATAGATGTCCAGCTACATGAATGCTGGTTAGACCCAAGTAACCAGCACCTCAGGAACTGTCTTATGCTCCTTCTAATCAGCACCTACTCCTCCCAAAGGTAAACAATTGTCTGCCTTCGATCACACTGTACATTAGTTTTGCTTGCTTTGAAACTTTATATAAGTGGAATCACAATATCTATTTTTGGAGTTAGTTTATTCTCACTGCTCTGTTGTATTCCATCATATGACTATATCACAGTTCATTTATACATTGTACTGTGGGTTGACTTTTTTTTTTTGCTCTCCAAAATAATGCTGAATGTAGATATTAAAATGCTAAAGCATAAGTTTTGGTGGTGAATGTATATACATATGTCCATGGGAGTCCCAGGTGGCTCAGTGGGAAAGAATTTTCCTGCCAATGCAAGAGACCAGGAGATGTGGGTTTGATCCCTGCGTGAGAAAGATCCCCTTGAGGAGGAAATGGCAACCCACTCCAGTATTCTTGCTGGAAAATCTCATGGACAGAGGAACCTGGAGGGCTATAGCCCATGGGGTTACAAAGAGTCAGATACAACTATGTGACTGGGCAAATGCACACACACACACACACACACACACGTTTCCACTGGAGATATAATTTTGATCGAAATTACTGGGTCTAAACTGTGTGTTCATTTATAATAATTTTTAAACTAAGGATTTAAAAAACATGCCTGCAAAGAGCTTGGCACACAGTCATAGCTCCATAAATTGAATGTTAGCTAATATTGCCATCATCAGCATCATCATCATCATTCGAATTAACCTCATATTTTTAATGACATAGAGAAAGAATTAAACTCCTTGAATATGCCACGGGCGCCGAGGTTTCTCCCAATCCTCTTAGCTATAAAGTCTCAAAAATTTATGGACAATGACAGCTCTCTTCCCACTGCCTGACCCCTTTCTCTCTCGACCAGAGGGCCTGGTGAAGCAGACAGAAAAGAGCACCAGGGGTCTGTCTCCCTTGCACTGAGTGTTGAGAGCCCTCCACTTCAGTCTGACTTTGTTTCTTTCCTGGGCCCTAGAAGGGGGCTGGTCTGCAAAGTCGGGGATATCTGAGCTGCTGCTAATGGAAAGGGAAGCTTCCAGCACGGAGAGCAAAAGGAGACAGGCCTCATGGAGGTGGATCTTATTTATTCCATTTCCCGCTCGTGGTCAAGATAATATTTCAGTAATTGATATGACTTTATGAATAATGGAGCATGGATCGAGAAGGTTGGAGCATCTGTTTCATATGAAGAATTGTTGGGGGCAGAGCCCTGGCTCCTCCTCATTGTCCTTCTACTGCCACCAAGAACCTTGAGTGCTGGGAGACTGGGTTGTGGTTGTTGTTCAGTGGCTAAGTCAAGTCCAACTCTTTGCGACCCCATGAACTGCAGCATGCCAGGCTTCCCCGTCCTTCAGTATCTCCCGGAGCTTGTTCAAACTCATGTCCTTTGAGTCGGTGATGCCATCCAACCATCTCATCCTCTGTCACCTGCTTCTCTTGCCCTCAATCTTTCCCAGCATCAGAGTCTTTCCCAATGAGTCGGCTATTTGCATCAGATGGCCAAAGTGCCAGGAGACTGGGATGAAGATGGGAAAACATGCTCACTTCCTGGAGGCAGAGAATTTAGAATATGAAATTCTTAAAGGTCACCTAGTTCTGTGGGTACCAAACATATGTTCTCAGGTATCTTCACTAAAATCATCCAGAAGCTTCTAGGAACCACTGTGTCCTGGATTCCATCCCAAGATTCTGGTTGGTAGCCTGAGTGTGGGCTGGCCAGCTTCTTAGAGATTCAGAGATACTCAAGCGAATTTGGCAGCTATTGATTCCATCCAATCTTTTTGCTTTACAGACAAGAAACAGAAGCCTTGAGTGGTTAAGACTTTTGTCCTAAGAGATTCTGTGACTTGGTGGCTTCAGCATCATCAGAAGCAGATGTCCCACCTTCCTTTTTCACCAAAATGTCCCTCCTAACATCCTACACACAGAACTTCTCCCAGCACCACCTCTCTTCCCTTGCAGGTTCTAGAATTATATTCCCTCTTAGTTAGTCTCAGCATTCTGTCTCTATTTTCTCTCCTGGAGAGACCCAACCCAAATTAATTTCAGCTTTTTTCTTTCAGGGGACACCTCCCTTCTGAATGGGAACCTCTTTCTTTCTAGTGTATAAAAATCTTTTGGTTCCCTTGGTTCTCAGCATCTCTAGAGAGAAGTGGCCAAGTCAGCCTAGTAGATAATTTGTGGGCTAATCCTCTCTGGTGGTGATGCTGCAGAGCTCTGGTTGTGAAGGACCATTTGCCTCCACAACCATGGAGATGCGGAAGTGCAGCATCTTAGGGCAAAAGGATCCCACTCGTCCACCCATTTGACAGATGGGATCACTGAGGCCTAGAGAGGTTAGGTGGCTTGCCCAAGAAACACAGCTGGTTTGTTGGTGTAGAAGAGAAGAAGAATTAAAAAGCAGGTCTTCAGATTCCTCTGCCCCATCCTTGCCTTGATTCAAATGAGCACATCTTTTATGGCAGAGTTTCACATATCTGGAGACACATTGAAGGCAGGAAAAATTGGTTTCCTGATACAGGTCTTTGCTTGTTTCTCAATAAAGAACCTCTTAGGACTGAAGGATATTCGAGAGATCTTTCTAATCTTGGATCTCCTTCACCCCTTGCAGGTGATCATCCATCTCAATACCTTTCTTCAAGTGACCCAAAGCTCCTCTTTCCACAGTGGTCCAGTCCATGTGTAGCACGTTCTAGTTGTGAGAAAGGCCTCACTGTCTTGGCCTAAGAATCAGCCTCCTGGGGACCCACTCCCTGGACCTCACTGTTCTGCCTGGAGACACTCAGCCAACAATGCTGTGTTGAGAGCAAGCCCTGGCTTTGGCACTGGGTTTTAGTGCTGCTCTGCCAGCTATCAGTTGTGTATCTCCAAGAATCCTGCTGCAGCTTCTCGAGCCTTATCTATAAAATGGGGGTAATAGCACCCCTGTCAGAGAGTCACGATGAATATAGCCCCAGCTCTCATGCTCAGGATCCACATCTCACAGGGCACGTCCTAGCACCCTGGACTCCCCGTGGCTCCTTGCAGACTCTGTGTCTCCCTCTTTCCATACCAAACCTTCACATATCCTTCCATTGCTTCTCAGGTGGCTCTGGTCTCAGTGCTCCATGTGCTTTTTGGCAGTTTTCACACGTGTTTCTCAGCTGAGAAGTCTCTCTTGAGATGAGAGACTGTCCCTTTTCCATGCATGAGGAAGCATGCCTGCTAAGTCACTTCAGTTGTGTCCGACTCTTTGCAACCCAATGGACTGTAGCCTGCCAGGCTCTTCTGTCCATGGGATTCTCCAAGCAAGAGTACTGGAGTGGGTTGCCATGCCCTCCTCCAGGGGATCTTCCTGACCCAGGGATCAAACCTGAGTCTCTTGTGTCTCCTGCTTTGGCAGGTGGGTTCTTTACCACGAGCACCACCTGGGAAGCCCCACAAGAGCAAGGGAATGTAACAGTTACCCATGGCATACCTTCATGTCCCTAAGGCAAGTATTCTGTACTCTGGAATCCACAGTTTGGAGACTGTCTATGTTGGGCTGTGCATGTGTGAGTCAGTGTGTGTGCGTGTGTGTGTGCAGAAATCCAGCTGTGTGTCTCTGCATGTTTCTCTTCGAGGGTGCATGTGTCTGTGTTCATAGACATCGTCTCATAAATCTATAATATTAGAGCCTTGGCTCTCCTGGTCCATTTTTTAAAGTGGGAACCTATTACTCTTCTTTTTTTTTCAGTTGCATCTATTTATTTACTTACTTATTTTTTGGCATGTGGGAACTTAGTTCCCCAACCAGGGATTGAACCCATGCCCCCGGCATTGAAAGTGTGGAATCTTAAGCACAGGCCCACCAGGGAAGTCCCTGTCCTGGCCCATTTTTCACGTCAAGGAGGTGTGCACTATTTCTTTAAGTCCCCCAATCCGCCGATGCCTTGGGGCGGGGCTTTTCAGTTCATCCTTTTTTCCACCTGAAGCTGCATGTGCCGCGTCACATTTCCATCACTAATCTGAAAAGCACTTTGCAATGAATGACACCTGAGCTGTGTAAGATATTAATAGCTGCAGAGATTTCATCCTTGTGCCATTTAAATCCCTTGCATACACTCTTATGGAGACAGTGAGGGATAAGGAGAAAAAAGCCTAGAATAATTATAAAAGGTATAGAAAAACATATTTTTTGGATGATTAAAATAGTATTTTGTTTTTATCATCCACCCTGCTACCTCCTGGGCTTCCCAGGTAACACAGTGGTAGAGAATCCATCTGCCAATGCAGGAGATGCAGGAAATATTGGTTCAGTCCCTTGGTTGGGAAGATCCCCTTGAGTAGGAAATGGCAACCCAGTCCAGTATTCTTGTGCAGAAAATCCCATGTTTAAAGGAGCCTGGTGGTTTCATTCCCTGGGCTTGCAAAGAGTGGGACACGACTGGGTGCCTGAGCATGCACACGCACAAGACCACCAGTCACTTGAGTCAGTCCATCCCCTGGTTCTACCAATTCAATTGTTTGTATTTCAAGGCTGAGTCACATAGGTCCTTTTAAGTTTGGCCTTTCATACTCTCTAAACACCTGCTGAATTCTTCTGCATGTTTTCTTGTCCTCTGGAAGGCAGCACACACATTTTTCTTGGTGGAAATGCCCCTTGAATGTGCACAAGGGTAGGACCATGTGTTCTCTTCCTAATAGCTGGGTTTTCTCAAATTTATTTTTACTGAAGTATAGTTGAATTACAATATCATGTTAATTAGTGCTGTACAGCAAAGTGTATCAGTTATACATATACATTCTTTTTCATATTCTTTTCCATTATGGTTTATCACAGGGTATGGAATATATTTCCCTGTGTTATACAGTAGGATCTTATGGTTTATCAATCTTATACCAGTTTATACCTGCTGATCCTAAACTCCCAATCCTACCCTCTCCCACTTTCCTCCCCCTCCACAACCACAAATCTGTTCTTCATGACTGTGACCTGTTTCTGTTTCATATGGGTATGAGTATGCATGCATGCTTGGTTGTATCTGACTCTTTGCAACTCCATGAACTGTTGCCCACCAGGCTCCTCTGTCCATAGAATTTTCCAGACAAGAATGCTGGAGTGGGTTGCCATTTCCTTGTTCAGAGGATCTTCCTGACCCAGGGATCGAACTTGCATCCCTTATATCTCCTGCATTGGCAGGTGGATTCTTCACCGGTTAAGCCACCAGGGAAGCCCCTTCTGTTTCACAGATAGGTTCGTTGTGTCATATTTTAGATCCCACAGATAAGCGATCTCATGTGCATTTGCTTTTGTCTTTCTGGGTTACTTCACTTAGTGTGATAATCTCTAGTTACATCCATGGTGCTGCAAACGGCATTATTTCGTTCCCTTTTATGGCTGAGTACTATTCTATATGCATATTCTATATGCACTATTCTATGTGCATATATGTGTCACATCTTCTTTATCCACACATCTGTCCATTGACAGGTACATTGTTTCCATGTCTTGACTACTGTGAATAGTACTGCTCTGAACAAAGAGGGTGCATGTATCTTTTTGAGTTACAGTTTTGTCTGGATTTATGCCCAGGAGTGGGATTGTGGAATCATGTGGTGATCCTTCTAATAACTGTTTTGTGTTGGTATTTTTGGCCAAAGTAGCACATATTGAAACCATATCCTCAAGGAATACTTTTGAATATGCCCTATGTTTCTTTTCTAGACTGCATAGTTTAGATTATCCACTAATGAAAAGCATTCCCCTTTTCTTGCCCATATGAAAGTTTATCTGCCCATTTTCTGGGCTACTTTCCTCCTGTTGTCCAAGGCACATTCAGAAAATCTCTTGAGATCTTCCTATACTTTACACCTTTTGTTTTAGCATTATATTACCTGGAAGAACTGAGGGTCATTTAAAAATCAGAGTTGCTCTGATGTAATCCCTTTTGGAGATCAAAGGTACCAGAAGATACGTTGAGGATGGAGAGTGCAGGTAAGGAGTGAAGGAGCTTATGATGGATAAAGTGTGAGCATCAGACCAGGTGGATGATGGTACCAATGCTGAAGGACAAGACAGATAAGGTAGAGCCCAGTGTCAGGTCAGGGGCACACCAAATGGAAGTACCCCCAAGAAAGCTAGAAACGCTAGTGAAGATGCTCGTTATCCTGTCTCCCTTTTCTTAGGTATCCCGGATACAAGAGATTCTCCTCTTGATCGAGGAAGGATTTCCAAGAGACTCTGACCAGTTTCCCATCCATGACAGCGTATCTCCTCAATTACCATGGAGATTTCCATTTTAAAAATAGCCACTGGGTGGATAATCTTAGTCCAAAAAAAAAAAAAAAAATCCAAATATATCATAGCAGTTGGTTCTCCACACCCTTATGCCTGTTTACTCCCTTGAGGATTCTCATCAGGTTTAACTTTTCCTTAAGAAAGTGTTTATTCCCCCATATGTTATATTGGCTCAAACAATAAGTGATTCCCTGGTTGAAAATGTGTTACGTGGCCCTCTTGCTTCTTGGAGGAGCAGAGTATTGTTATACTTAGGTGTGTGGATGCTGGAGGAATCTCACCTATGTTGCAATCTCTGCTCTGCCTCCTAGGAGCCGTGTCACATTGGGAAAGTAACTTAACCTCTCTCTGTACCTTGGTTTTCTCATCAGACATTAGACCAATATGGTACCTGGATCTTGGAGTTCTGTGTTGTAAAGGAACTAAAACCTGCCAGGTGCTGAGAATAGCACCTGGTGTATAGTAAATCCTCTAAACAGGACAGTTAAGGTTTTTTCCAAGAATGCTCTGAAACCCACTGGCCTACAGTTTCCATGAATCATGTGAATGATGTAGTCAATAGGTCTACAAGTCCATAGAGTTGCTTCAAAGCTCAGAGGTGGCTGCTTCTACACCTTCCAACTTATCTCCACATAGTTGTCAGTTAGATCCAGAGCATTCTGCTTGTACTCCACACCTGTCTGCTTCAAAAGACAAGACAGCAGCTAGCATTTGATTGTCTCAGTAAAGCATTAGTCAGGTAATTCATTGATCTTGTCTCTTTTGTCCCCTTCTCAACCCTAGGCCTATGGTTGGCTCTGTGATTATTGAGTGGAGCTGAGGATCCAAATGCTGGCAGGATGCACTTGGTAGATGCAGTCTTCTCTCTGAACTTGAAGTGTTTTGCAGAAGTTATTTGCGTGTTGAGGACTCAGTTAATATCTGGTTTGGGCTTACTTACCAAGTTCCCTGGGCTTCCTCCCTCTCTTGTCTTTACTGGAACAATTTACTGTTTATTTGTATTTTAAATTGTGTTCTAGTTTTTGTGGTAGGCTGAGATTTAGTTGTCTTTGTTTTCATTTTTTGTTGGTTTTTGAGAACCTGGGGATTTTGACTCATGAGAATCTTGTTTTCCCTGGGCTTCCAGTAAGTTGTTTTTGCGTAGCCTCTCAGGTTTTTCTTGGGTTTCAATTTTGTTTCCGTTTCAGTATGAGGTTAACAATGAAATTGTCCACCCATTTGTCTATTGCTTTGCTTTGCTACTCCACAATTAAAAAAAAATATCTAAAGATTAAAGCAGAGATCCCATTGATTCCTCAACCGGCAGCTCTTACTTTGGTGGTTTCTTGTTCAGTCACTAAGTTGCATCCATCTCTTTGGCAACCCCATGTATCCTGCCCGGGCGACCAGTAGCCCACCAGGCTCCTCTGTCCATAGGATTTCCCAGGCAAGAATACTGGAACGGGTTGCCATTCCTTTCTCCAGGGGATCTTAGATAGGGATAATGATTGGGGTAGGATTCCAGCATCCTCCATGTAATTCCTGGCAGCTTTAGCCAATAGGTATGAGGGTCAGGGCACATAAACGCTGTCAACAGATTCACCATTTCTTTGAGGGCAGAGTTAGGTTGCTAGTGGCATTGTCTTGAACAAGGTCTTCCATTATCCATCCTTGACTGAACTTATGTCTGTCCTTTGAAGTTTTATACTTCTCATGGATGATACTGAATGCTTGATAGCTTGAAGTGTGGAGAAAACTAAAATTAAAAAAAAAAGCTTAGCTCTTAGATTTTTACATTGAAAGGAATGAAATCCTACCCCATGGGCTATTGCCTGCTAGTCTCCTCTGCCCATGGGATTTCTCAGGCAAGAGTACTGGAGTGGGGCGCCATTTTCTTCTCTAGGGGATCTTCCCAACTGAGGGACTGAACCCAAGTGTTGAGCATTGCAGGCGGATTCTTTACCAACAGAGCCACCAGGGAAGCCCCAATTTTATGTATATTAGATCTCAAAAACAATCATTTAAAAGAAACCCAGACCTATATGGACACTACCCAGTTTGAACAGATGCCTACATGCACCTTGTGTGGGGCCCTGTTGATGAACTGCAGAGATTCTCAGAGGAGGGTCCAGGGGTTGGCTCAGTGGTATTGAGGATCTGGTCACTCAAAGCAGAGGCTACATACCAGCTGGTGTGGACATACTTCAGCATTTGAACAATGACCATACTGGTATGTATCCCCCTACTGTTAGCCCTGAGCTATGCCTGAATCCTGTGACTTCCACTCAGGGCTCCGCTGTTACCCCACTGCAGCAGCAGGAAGCCTATATCCTCATGGCTTGAATAGGACCATCATAACATCAAGAAGTTTGAGCTCTGCAGATTTAGAATCTCCAAGTCTGTGGATCAGGGAGCTGATAAATATCAGCATTTCGGGACTTGCCTGGTGGTCCAGTGACTAAGACTCTGTGCTCTCATTTCAGGGGGCCCGATCCCTAGTCAGAGAACTAGATCCCACATGCTGCT
This sequence comes from Cephalophus harveyi, assembly GCA_006410635.1. NCBI lineage: Eukaryota > Metazoa > Chordata > Mammalia > Artiodactyla > Bovidae > Cephalophus > Cephalophus harveyi. Next base: position 328,653 of record SJYT01019543.1, on the reverse strand, counting down.
CACACACCACAACAAAAGGATCCCGCGTGCCACAACAAAGACCTGGCACAGCCAAAGGGAAAAAAAATAGTATTTCATTCAATAATTTTGAGTAGGGTCTCACAAAGGATGGTAGAAGTGTCGGGTTCTATTGAATCATATCATAATACAATATAAAAGCCTCTCTCTCTGAGTCATTTGTATTCTCTAGTAAGTCTCTTTTTTGTCTATCCCAATGCTTCTTTCTCATCTGAGTTCCATGAGCCAATCCAAAGTGTCAAAGATGTAATCTTGGAGGAGAACTCTCCCACTTGAGCTACTCATCAAGCTCGTACCCATAGCAGCTTTATATAAGACCCCTGTACCCTTCCCAGGGACATATCTATATAGCTCAATCCATGGGAAATGAAATTTACATGGGAGAAGGGGTGGTGTCCAAGTATTACTTATTCAGTGACATCCTGTCTCATTGCAAACAGTGTTAGAGGTGGTCTGCAAAAATATACATGGGCAATGCAATGGGATCAATGAAGAGAATGATAATATCTGGAAATAGGGGAAATAAGTATAAGGAAATAAAACTAGTAGCCAGATTAGACTATTAAGTGCCTGATGATAGAGGGAGCTTATGGATTTGGCTCCAGGCATCCCAGTGGCCAAAGCACAGAGGTAAATATTTTAGGTTACAGGCTGCTGTTCAGAGGAAGAATAGCTTTCTCAAATGTTGTGGTTTAACAGACGCTTCTCCCATAGCACCACATAAAGAGCAGAGTGTGGGATGCAGAGTTATGCTCACCAGCAACCTGAAAATAGATCCCATGGCACACCTCTTAGGAACGTTGGTTAAAATATCCCTTGATGCAAGTCAGTGGCTTCATGCTGAAACCCACTTCACAAACTGGGTGGCTGGCAGGAGAGACATTTTTAGAAGCACCCATAGGAGTCTGGTCTTAACCCTGGGGAAACCTAGCCTTGCCTGGAAAATGGGAGCCTTTGGGGAACTCCATTGCTGAGGGCTGATGGAATTTCCCTCTTTGTCCCAGAACATCTCATCTGGGGCCTTGTAGGTCAGCTTTCCCAGCCAGTGGCGCCCTTCCCATCTCACCCCCTCCTCCCACTAAGGCTTTTCTTCCCAGGCTTATTGGAACTTGATCATGTGAGGCCATAAATCATCAAAATCCAGAACAAATCTCATTTGACATTTTTATCTTGACTCTTCTGGGGGCCTTTAATTAGCATGATTGCAGCGCAGGAGATTGCCCTGATGGAATCTGCACTGCTCTTGATGATGTAATGGCTGTGGAACGTTCTCTAGTTTCTGCTTCTGGTCATCTTGGAAAGACTCTGATTAAAAGTGATTAAGCTCCTTAATATGGTCATAATAAAGGGCAGTTAGCAGTGAGTTTATGGATTAAAACAAATGCATCAGAACATGAACTCATAGCGTTGTATAAAGCCCACACCTAACACCGCGATGTGGGTTGTCTGCTGGCCTGGCTGCCACGGCCATGGCACACACCAGCTCTGACTATCTGCTCCTGTGGTGGCCACTGCCCCACAGCTCACGTAGCAGATGTCCTTGCCCACCTTACCCTCAGCCATGGCACACGCATCACAGCAGGCAGCCATGACATTCACAGCCCTATTAATGGTCCAAGGCTGTGGGGAGCATCAGAATATGTTATGGCTGAAGACAGAATTTTAGTTGGCATTAAGGGTCCTGATTTCTCCAGTTCCTAAAGTACAGGGTATGGTGAAACCCTCTACTGGTGTAGAATGTACCATAACAGTGGTTTCCAGCTGGGCTGACTCTGCCACCCATGGGACCTTTGAGAATGTCTGGAGACATTTTTGGTTATCCCAGTGGTGTGGAGGATTCTACTGGCATCTAGTGACTAGAGAGATGCCAAACACCCTATAGTACACATGTGGGCGTTCTACAATGCCCACCATCAAGAATTATTTGGCCCCAAATGTCAATAAGATAGAGGCTAAGAAATCCTATACTCTTTCAAGGGAGACTCCAACATTATCTTATTTAAAGTTCATAAGGGCCTGGTGAGAGAGAAGGTATAAAAGTTTTATTTCTGTTTTACAGATGGAAAAACTGAAGCCTACAGAGGTTGCATACCTTCCCTCTTCACCAGAGTCAGGCCGTCTGATTATGTCCTTCTTATTCCGTGGTCACTTGCACAAATTGCATGGGTGACGTGCATGTTGGGGTCTCCACAAGGGTCCAAAAGGGATACAAGTTTTATTTAAGTGCTTAGGGCATGTCTCTGGAGAAAGCATGACCCCAGGCATCTTATGTAGGAAAAGTACCCCAACTTTGTATCTTTGCCCTTGGTATCAAAAAACACATATCCATCAAAAGTACTAGGTGTTAAGATGATGGTCAGACTTGATCACGTTTGATACTTGGAGAGGAGTAAGGTCTTTACAGTGGGTAAAAATGCACGTATACCAGCCTGATGCCAGTTCACACATTTAAATGTTCTGGGATCCCTGGGTGTGTGTGTGCTCAATCATGTCCAACTCTTTGCAACCCTGTGAACTGTAGCCTGCCAGGCTCCTCTGTCCATGGGATTCTCCAGGCAAGAGTACTGGAGTGGGTTGGCATTTTCTGCTCTAGGGGATCTTCCCAACCTAGGGATTCAACTTGCATCTCTGGTGTCCCTTTCATTGACAGGCGGATCTGTTACCACTGGGATCTCTGGTAGTTACATACAGTGTGACATGGTCTATTGTGACAATANAAGAGTACTGGAGTGGGTTGGCATTTTCTGCTCTAGGGGATCTTCCCAACCTAGGGATTCAACTTGCATCTCTGGTGTCCCTTTCATTGACAGGCGGATCTGTTACCACTGGGATCTCTGGTAGTTACATACAGCGTGACATGGTCTATTGTGACAATATGAAAGGGTGGTGGTTTTGGAACTGAGAACACATGAGCTGACAAAATGCATTCATACAAAACACACACACACACACACATACGCACGCCATGGACCCCTTAAGTCTCTGTCTGTCTGGATGTTTATTTGCCTGTGGAAAATCTTCCAGAGCCTGCCAATTTAGTGGAATAATAAAGCTGAGAAGAGCCACCCATAAGGATAAAAATACAACTGTATTCACACTCATTGCTTGGATCATTTCCTGGGAGTTTTAAAGGATTCATAGTATTAGGAGATTCTACTGGGTTGGGATTTTTCATTAAAATGTTATATTTTTTCCATAAAGTGTTATGTTTTTCCATAATATCTTATGAAAAAACTCCAACAAACTTTTTGGCTAACTGAATATAATGGAATTGGAGGCCACTATCTTGCCATTTCACTCCCTTGTCTCTATTCCCAGGGCATGTATGGTTGTGTCATTGCACACCGCCTATGGGTCACATTTGGAATTAGAATCTAATTCATGCTGCTTGTGGTCAGACACTGCCCTGTACATTTCCTATGCATATCTGTAACCCCCAGGCCTTCAAGGAAAGTATACTTATCTCTGCATACAGAGGGGAGCCTGAGCTCAGGGGGAGGCATCACTTGCATGTGACCCACACATGGTTGATGCCAGAACGAGCGCTGGAACTTAAGCTTTGCTTTTTCCCTTTACCACGTTGCTATGTTAAACAATGCGGCCAATTACACCTTTCTCTGTGCTCCTCTAAACAAGCAAGATAGTCTCATTCTCATTAGAAGAGCAAACAGGGCCCCTAAGGCATTGAATTCATTGACTATAGTGAGAGTCTAGAGTCTAGAAATCATTATCTCCTGCCTCCTAAGCTAGCTGGTGTGCTTGGGGAATGCGGAATAGAATCCGCATCCCTTGCTTCTCCTGCAGTGGCAGGTGGGGGTTCTTTATCACGAGCGCCACCTGGAAAGTTCCATGAGGGACCCTGAGAAGTCCCAAAAGAATTCACTCACACACAGAGTTTCTGAAATAAATTGATGTAATGTTAGTCTCAGTTCTTCCACCGCTCTTATCCTATCTGAATTGGCTCTACTCTGGATGGAGTAGACTATAGGTCTCCAAACTGAGAATTACTCAGAGTGCTGTCAGTTAGTTAAGTCGCTCAGTCGTATCCAACTCTTTGCGACCCCGTGGACTGTAGCCCACCAGGCTCCTCCGTCCATGGGATTCTCCAGGCAAGAATACTGGAGTGGTTGCCATTTCCTTCTCCAGGGGATCTTCCCGACCCAGGGATCAAACCCAGGTCTCCCGCATTGCAGGCAGACGCTTTAACCTCTGAGCCACCAGGGAAGCCCTACTCAGAGTGCTGGAGGGCATTTAAAATTGTATATATATATTTGTTTCTTTATGTGGCTGCCCTTGGTCTTTAGTTGTGGTACGTGGGAGCTTCACCCATCGTTGTGGCATGTAGGATCTTGTTCCCTGACCAGGGAGTGAACCTGGGCCCCCTGCACTGGGAGCACAGACGCTTAGCCACTGGACCACCAGGGAAGTCCCAGTAGTGCATTTCTTGAGGGCATCATTTAAGGGCAAGAGTCTTGCTTCGGGTCTGATGAAATAAAGTCAAGAGCCTAAAAAGGTTTCTAATACCTATTCCAAGTGTGGCCACACTTGAAGGACTGCAAGATGCTCTTCCGGGTTTGTTCTGAAAGCATCACCAGCTCTCCCAGGCCTGCTCCTTTTCAAGGGCTCTGCAGTGTTGCTAATGGTGCCGTCATCAACCATACTGAAGAACCCTGGGGCTGTATAGACCCCCACCTCCTCTCCTATCTCCTGCATTTAATGAGTCGAAAAATATCTGATTTGCATAAGATATCTCTGCATTTCTCTGGCATCCATCTCCTTGGTTCTTCTCTGGTGACCCCAGCCCTGACTGACCACTGTCCAGCTGCTTCAGTCACCCTTTCACCCATGGGTCTGCCCTATTGTAATGTGCGAGTGTGGTTCAGACCACCACCTGCTTTTTTCTGACAGCTCAGGAGCTAAGAATGTCTTTATTTTTAAATGGTTGGAAAATATCAAAAGAACTATCATCTTTCCCAACATGTGAAAATGATATGCAATTCAAATTTCGGTGCCCATAAATAAAGTTTGTGGGAGCAGAGCCACGCTCACTCATTACATACTGTCCGTGGCTGCTATCATGTGACGATGGCAGAGTTGAGTACTTGAAACAGAAACTGTGTGTCCTGGAAGGCCAGAAGTCTTTACTATCTGGTCTTAGAAAAATCTTGCAGGCCCCTGCCCTACCTCTTCAGTTGTCCCCTCTCACATTTTTCCAAACCCATCTATCACTCAAACTCCTGAACTTCCTTCATCATTAGCCCAAGTTAATCTCCATTTGGGCTTCCCAGGTGGTGCTAGTGGTAAAGAACCCACCTACCAATGCAGGAGAGGTAAGAGGATGTGGGTTTGATCCCTGGATCGAGAAGATTCCCTGGAGGAGGGCATGGCAACCTACTCCAGTATTCTTGCCTGGGAAATCCCATAGACAGAGGAGCCTGGTGGGCTACAGTCCGTAGGGCTGCAAAGCTGGTCATCCCTGAAGCAATTTAAGCTTCAGTCTCCATTTATTTCCCAGTAGGAACTCCTTTCCCAATAGGAACACCCGTCTCAGGTGTATCTTATACCTCCCCACTAAGACCATCACTCAACTGATTCTTTCTGCTTGGAATAACTTTTCCTTCCCATCTTCTTAGAAAACTTCTCTGTTCTTCCAGCCCCCAAGCAAATGCAATCTGCCTTGAAGTTCATTTCCCACACTAGTTAGCTCCCTAAAGCTCTTCTGGATCTGCTTTTAAGGCATGAAGTCCTTTCTGTTACTCCTGGCTACTTCAGCAAAGGTCCTAGGGACCTAACCAGGGGCAAGGTCCCTGAAGGTGGAGGTGCCCCATAGCTGTTGCCTAGAGCTGCTAAGTGCAGAGCAAGTGTATCTGTCTGAGTGCGGGCTCCCTGAGCTCCTGGAGGCTGTCTTCCCAGGTGTGTAGCTCCTGTGGTTATACAACTTAGGTTCTCCCAAGCCTATGTGGCATGGTTTTGAAAGTGGGAAACAGAATTCACCATTTAGAAACTGATTTTGGAGACTTCCCCAGTGGTCAGTGGTTAAGGCTCCACGCTTCCACTGCAGGGAGCATGGGCTCAATCCCTGGTTGGGGAACTGAAATGCTCCATGCCACCTGGCAAAAAAATAAACAAGTAAATAAATAAACTGATTTTTAACTTTAAGTAGAAAGGTCATTGTCCTTCACTGATACGTCATTTAATCTAAATCTCTTACCCGTGTCGCCACCTCTCAGTCCTGTTGGCCATCTTCACTCTTCATTTATCTGTCTGTCTTCAGCTCTCTGTCCATCAGTTGCTAAATTCTCTCCACAGTAGCCCCACTCTTGTCCCTTGATTGTCGCGTTTCTATCAGATTACCCGCAAATAGCGCCCAGTGCTGTTTTTTCACCCTGCTGAGCTGGGTCCCTATTTCACCCTTACTCTTGCTTTGTGCTCCAGCCAAATTATACTCTGCTTCTCTGGAAAAAAAAAAAAAAATCCCTGTTTTCTAGGGCTGCGGTTAACAAAGTCTGACAAAACATGGTGGCTTAGAACAGTAGAGATTTATAGTCTCACAGTTCTGGAGGCCCGAAACCGGAGATGAAGCTGTTGCCCGGGTCACGCTCCCTCTAAAGCCACTAGGGCGAGATCTGCTGTGTATGTTTCTCCTAGCTTCTGGACTTTTGCTGAGGGTCTTGGGCTTTCCTTGTAGACGCATCACCTGAGTCACTGTCTTTATGTTCACATGGCATTCTGAGTATGTGTATGTGTGCATCTGTGTGTCCAAATTTCCCCTGTTATAAGAACACAGATGTATTAGTTAGAGCCTACCCTACTTCAGTAAAAACTTCATCTTTCATTTCTACTGAAGTATAATTGATTGACAGTATGATGATCTCATCTTAACTTGATTATCTGCAAAGATACTGTCTCCGAATAAGGTCACCTTCTACAGTGGAGAAGTTATCTTTTGTGGGAGCACAAATCAACCTGTAACAATCCCCCATTTGCTATGCTTTGCCCAAGCTGCCCTCACCATTTGTGATGCCCTTCCCTCCACATTTTTGCCTAGAGACCAGCTTTCCCACCTCCTCTCTTCCTCTCATGTGGAATCACAGCCCCGCTAAGCTCCCACAGCTCTGGCTGGGTACTGCTCTCTTGACACTTACTAGAGTGGATTCTACATTATAATCATTTAGGATCCCCGTTGACTTTAAACTTCCTTTTCTTTTTTTGCTCCTGGAAGATTGATGCTCTGATGTTTGCAAAAATGATTGCTAGGTAAGCTTAGGAAGGTGTAGCCTTCACATTTTTGGCACTGGATTTTAGGTTTCTCTAGGGTACTAATTGGGTTTTACTCATAAAGATGGCTGAGTGCCTCCAAATTGATGCTTTTGAATTGCGGTACTAGAGAAACCTCTTGAGAGTCACTTGAACTGCAAGGAGATCAAATCAATCTATTCTAAAGGAAATCAACCCTGAATATTCATTGGAGGGACTGATGCTGAAGCTGAAGCTCCAATACTTTGGCCACTGATGTGAAGAACTGATTCATTGGATTAGACCCTGATGCTGGGAAAGATTGAGAGCAGGAGGAGAAGGGAGTGGCAAAGGATGAGATGGTTGGATGGCATCACCAACTCAATGGACATGAATTTGAGCAAACTCTGGGAGATCGTGAAGGATAGGGAAGCCTGGTGTGCTACAGTCCATGGAGTCACAGAGTCGGACACGACTTAGAGACTGAACAACATCTTGGTGTTTCTGTTCCCAAACTAGACATAGGGCCCATGAGCACAGGAGGCCCTCAACAGGTGTCAGCAATTTGGAGATTTGGGGACAGTGAAAGCAGGGGTTTGAGTCTGCATTTGCTGGTGTCTGTCATTGCAAAGCGCTAACGCTTTGTGACCTGTATGACATCTGTCTACTATTCTCAATATGGATCCTTGGCTAGACCATGACACTTCCACTGTCCAAAATAAATGAGTCTTTTTCTCTGTGTGTTTCTGTGTGTACGATTCTTTCCTTAAATTGAAAAGAGTAAGCACCAAGAAAGGTTAAGAACCGTTGCTCTATACAGATGCATGGTGGGGCCTGTCTCATCTTCTTTCCACCTTTCCCTTTATCTTTATTTTCAGTATCTTCATCATCATCACCAGTCATAGGAATTTCAAGTCAGCAAAGCAACTCACAGGCTTATATCTTTTAATTGTTAGGGCTATACATTTAGAATGTGCTAGTTACCCGATCCTATTAACCATACTCTGCTCTAAGATAATCTGCTTAAAATTGATAACACAGTCAGAGATTGGGACTTTGTTGATTGTATTTCCTGCTAGACTCAGGCCTTTGCCTTTCACTTTTCGAAGCCTAAACTAAATGGCCTTGACCCTGAGGAAAGTCAGGCACCTGGGGGTGGCAGGCAGACCTGAGGACTTGGGTTCTAAAAGAGGCACATGAGCAAGTCAGAGGAAGGAGGCGTTGATGTTGAGATAATTCTTTTTCTTTCCTTACCTCACAGAGTTATTTTAAGGTTAACATAATCATTTAAAGTTTGGGGAAAAAAAACGCTTGGTAAATGCCAAGATACTATAGTAGAACTGCAAAATAATGTGGCATATTGTTATACAGATTCACACATACACACATGAGTTATATCACACAGTTCTAAAAAGTAAGTTTTATATTATCTGAAATGCGAGTCTATCAGGTAAGAAATAGGGGTAGTTGCTGTAAGTGCTTCCTCCCTTGGTTTCAGTATAGCAGAGGGGTTAATATAGCACAATTCAATATAGCACAAGAGCTGGAATGAGAAAGCCTAGATTCAGGGTGGTGCTGCATCTTATTCACAGGACCACTTGGCATCAGTTACTGAGAATCTTCATTCTTCCCCATCCACAGACTAGGGATCATAACAGTTCTCCCCTCATAGAGATGCTGTATAGGTTAGATGAGGAAGTCCATGCACAGTACTTTGCTTGTTGCCTTGGCATATGTAAATGCTTATAAATATTAACTGTTAGGTTTTAAAAAATGATCTTACTGAGAAATGAAAAAATATATCCATGAATAGTTCCACTGTAGTGTATGCATTTAAAATAGTTCCAGGAAACAGAAGAAGAAATATCACACAGAAACTCACAATTAGGAATTCCCTGGTGATCCAGTGGTTAGCGCCCCATGCTTCCATTGCTAGAAGCAAATGTTTGATCCCTTGGGCCAGGAATTTAAGATGCTGCATGCTGTGGGTCATGACCAAAAGAGCAGAAAGCTATCACTAACTGCCAAATGACTTACACAGACACTGAGATCTGAGCTGGGTATTGAAGAATTAATTGGAATTAGATGGGGAAATAAGTTAGAAGATAAACATTCGGGATATCACAGTACCATGGAAGTAAGGACTGAAGCTAAGATCTGTAAGATATGGTCAACTTAGAGTTTATCTAACCCAGAGACATGAATAGGGGAGGAGTGGGTGACAAGATCAGAATATTTGGCTGGAAATAGGGTGTGGCAAGACCAGCAAGGCAGCCTAAGCCATTTGGGATTCACGCAAAGGCACTTTCAACCATTGTTGGCTGCTGAACACGGTGGTAGATTGGTGAATATGAGGTTTTAGCCACATAATTTGACAGTGACATGTTAGATAGATTAATCTGTAGTACGAAGCTCCTAAACAGTGGCCTTGAAATGGAAATTGGGATTGAGGAAGCCTAAACTAATACTTGTTAATCATCTAATGCATTTCATATGCCAGACACTGACCTGATCCTTTTTTTTTTTTTTAATCACAACACTGCCTGCAAAATAGGTAATGATATTTACAGTTTACAGAAAGGGAAATCGAGGCTCTGAGATTTTAGGTAATTTACTTAAGGTTTTAAGGTCACACACAGCTGATAGGTAGTAGAACAGGAATTTGATAGCCGTTCAGCCTGTCTCCAGGTCTTTCTGCCATGCTTTGCTGAAGTGGGGAATCTAGTAAAAGGATGTGTAGGTGAGATCCTGCAAAATAAATATTGAAACTTGATGTCTGATGAGATACAGGAATAAGATGATATAGGCAATAAATGAGGATGACTCCAGTAGTTTGTGCCTAGGTAATTGTAAGTGTGGTAGTGATTTTAAAGAATCAGCCTATTAGGAAGGGAGATTGTTTGGAATGCGTGTGTGTGGGCTAATTCACTTCAGTCATGTCCAGCTCTTTGTGACCCCATGGACTGTAGCCCACCAGGCTCCTCTGTCCATGGGGTTCTCTAGGCAAGGATGCAGGAGTGGGTTGCCATGCCCTTCTCCAGGGGATCTTCCAGACCCAGGGATCAAACCCAAGTCTCTTATGCTCCTGCATTGGCAGGCGGGTTCTTTACCACTAGCCCACCTAGGAAGCCCTGTTTGGGATAGAAATTATAGAAATGTTGGGTTTGTGATTATGATGCACAGTAACAAATGCCAAGTGGCCAACTGGCATTATGAGAATGAAATTTACATGGAAGTTTGTGGCTAGAGTTAAAGTGTTAGAAGTCACATCCCTGGCTTTGTATATTAATAATGGATTTTACAAGGACATGGAGAGAGAAAGAGAGAGAGAGAGAGAAGATGGTTAGAGCAGTATTCCTACACTTTAACTGCCTGAGGATTTTGTTAAAATACTGGTGAGGTGGGTAGGATAAATTGGGAGATTGAGATTGACATATATACACTATGTATAAAATGGATAACTAATGAAAACCTACTCTATAGCACTGGGAACTCTACTCAATGGACAGCAGTGAACTTAAATGGGAAGGAAATCTGAAAAAGAGAAGATGCGTGTATCACTGATTCATTTTGCTGTGTAGGAGAAACTAACACAACATCGTGGACTATCCTCAACAACTATATGCCAATAAAAATTAATGTAAGGAATACAGGTTTTTATTTGCTAGGTTTGGAGTCAGAGCTTGAAAGTCCTCATTTCTAGCATGCTCTCAGGTGAAGCTGCCACTGCTGGTCAGAGAACCACACTTTGAGTAGTCAGGGATGAGAGGACTGGTCCTTGAGAAGCTACCATATGTACAAATGAAGGAAAAGAATCCAACTGAAAGAAGAGGGACAGAAAGGTAGAGAGATGACATAGTATCCTAAGTGTCATGGGAGATGTGGGATGGTCAAGGTGAAGAGTAATGGAGAAAATCTAGTTAAGGAGTAACCACTGGTGAACTTCAAGATGTCTGTTTCTGTAAACAGAATAGAACTTGGATAACAGGAATTTAATCATTAATGATCTGTGAGATTGTGGAATTGCAATTGGAATTGAATCATGAAAAATGTTGGTACCCAAGGGCTTCCCTAGTGAGTTTGATCCCTGGATTAGGAAGATTCCCTGTAGGAGAGTATGGCAACCCACTCTAGCATTCTTGCCTGGAGAATCCCATGGACAGAGGAGCCTGGCGGGCTACAGCCCATAGGGTCGCAAAGAGTTGGACATGACTGAGGTGACTTAGCAAGCATGCGGGAATGAACCAAGGAAACGGGATGATAGCCAATGGTATGTAAAGTGAAGAACATTGACCCGTCATTTACTAGATGAGAGTCTGGGAATGTGGGCATGCTTGAATTTGGTACATGAGCACATACCAAAAGATAGAGATGACCATAGGTAGCTTTCTGCAGAAAGGAGAATAGAACAGGATTTATGGAAGATGCTGGAGAGAGAGGAAATAATTGAAGTAGGAAGTTGGAGATAGGATTGAAGATACCAATTTAAAAAAAAAGAAAGAAAGAAAGAAAGAAAATACATTTTCCTCTAATATAGAAAGAAAGAAATCAGGCTCTGGTCAGGGTGGTGCAGCGAGCTTTTTAGTGCCCTTCTCTGCTCCAGAAACAGAAAAATATGAGAACGCATAACTGGGCCTGAAAGCAAGATAAATAACCTGATGGATCATAAATAGTACAGAAATAAAAGGTTGATGAGCAGGGCTACCTTCATTCTCAGGCTGGGCTCCAAAAAGGAGGCAACAAGTAGTTTTATTTTTGTTGGAGGCAGAAAGTAAAGACAGGAAGTTAGCTCTTGAGGGTTCTGCACGGGCATATGTACTGCAGATTGCTGGGGAATCATTAGCTGGGGACAAGCTTCCACGCTGATGAAAAGAGTCTGAAAAAACAGTGTTGTCAATCCCTGTATGAGAGTACAGCTAGGAGGAATCTCTGAGCCTATGGAGGGGAGAGGGGTTAAGAAGTGAGATGATGAACTGACTTAAGCCACTCAACTAGCTGAAGACTGTTCTGCTACATCCCATTGCACAATCAGTATGGAAAGGAGCAACTATTCAACATGAGGAAAAGTAAAGTTATTACCTCATACCAGTCACAGAAGAAGTTATACATTCAGGTTGAAAATTTGAAGTAGAATTTTTTTGATTTTTCAGCAAATTTTTATTTAAAATGGTATTACCCTTTAGGGGTCCCAGGCCATCGTTATAGGATGGGTTTGGAACTGAAGTTCTAAGAGCCTTGGTGGAGGCAAAAATAGCAACAACAAAAACATTAGACAGTGGTGAATGAGCACAAAAGAGAAAGAGATTTTAAAAAACCCCTCCCTACACAAAATCAACTACAATCCAAAATTATGAACTTTGTAAAAAAAAATAACAAATAACAATAGGATATATGTTATCCTGATTCTACTCAACAATGTTCTGGAGATTCTACCCAATTCAATAAGACAACAAAAGAAATGTAAGAAGAGTGGAAAGATACATGACCTCCTTTTTGTGAATGATGTGATCATCCTACATAGAGTATCAAAAGGTATTTATAAAGCTAGAATGAATTAGAGAGTTCAACAATGCTACTAATAAAAGATCAATAAACACAAATTAATATATTCCCTAAACACCATTAGAAACTTTAATTGAAAACAAATCACATTTGCAATAGCAACAATAAAATGAAACAAAATAAAAGGCAAAAGATAAGCAATTCTTCTGGAAAATACAAGACAGTATTAAGAGTATAAAATAGAATGAGTAAATGGAGCATATATCTTGTTCATAAATAGGAAGAACCAATAAATGAAGATGTTGAAGATCTCCTAAGTTTATAGATTAAATACACTCCCAATAAAAATCCCAGCAGGATTTTTGATAGTGCTTACTTGATAAGCTTAATCTATAATTTATATGAGAGAATGAAAAACAAAGAATCACCAAGGTATTTTTTTTTTTAAAGAAGATAAAGATTGAGGAGACTTGCTCTCCTATACGCTATGAGTCGGACACGACTGAGCGACTTCACTTTCACTTTTCACTTTCATGCATTGGAGAAGGAAATGGCAACCCACTCCAGTATTCTTGCCTGGAGAATCCCAGGGACGGGGGAGCCTGGTGGGCTGCTGTCTATGGGATCGCACAGAGTCGGACACGACTGAAGTGACTTAGCAGCAGCAGCAGCAGCTCTCATATACAAAAAGACCTATTATAAAGTTAAACTAATTAAGACGGGGAAACAAATAGACCATAAATATAATAGTGTTTTTTTTAGCACTCAGAAAACATATATGTATATGTATGCAGGAGTCGGACATGACTGAGAGACTTCACTTTCAGTTTTCACTTTCATGCATTGGAGAAGGAAATGGCAGCCCACTCCAGTGTTCTTGCCTGGAGAATCCCAGGGACGGGGGAGCCTGGTGGGCTGCCGTCTCTGGGGTCGCACAGAGTCGAACACGACTGAAGCAACTTAGCAGCAGCAGCAGCAGCAGCAACAGCAGCATGCAGATATATAGATAGAGAGAGATATGTGACTATGTGTATATTTTTGATATGTCATTGCAAATCAATATGAAAGGGAGAATTTATTCAATAAAATCACTTGAGGAAAAAATATTGGTATCTCATACCAGGCACACAATAAATTATGAATTCTGGCTGAAATTTAAAAGTAGAAGTTTTTTTAGGTAAGGTTTTATCATGAAATACTTTTAGATATACAGAAATGTTGCAACAAGAATGCGGGGAATTCTCTTATACAGTTCACTCAGTTTTCTTTATTGTAATCATCCACTTCAAATCACCATGATACATGTTACAACTAAGAAGCCAACTTCAGTGTATTACTATTAACTAAACTCAATACTTCATTCTGATTTCACCAGTTTTTCCTCAAATGTCTGTTTTCTGTTTCAGAACCGCGTCTAGAATACTGTATTGCGTTTAGTTATCATCTCTATTATCCCTCGTGGCTCAGTAGGTAAAGAATCTGCCTGCAACACAGGAGACCTGAGTTCAGCCCTTGGGTTGGGAAGATCGCCCGGAGAAGGAAATGGCAACCCACTCCAATATTCTTGCCTGGAATCTCATGGACAGAGGAGTCTGCTGGGCTACAGTCCATGGGGTCACAGAGAGTCAGACACGACTGAGCGACAAATGCTGTACAGGAGACCTGAGTTCAGCCCTTGGGTTGGGAAGATCGCCCGGAGAAGGGAATGGCAACCCACTCCAATATTCTTGCCTGGAATCTCATGGACAGAGGAGTCTGCTGGGCTACAGTCCATGGGGTCACAGAGAGTCAGACACGACTGAGCGACAAACGCTGTCACTTTCATCCTGTTTCTTTAACTTCATCTGATCTATGGGTTTCTCAGACTTTCCTTGTCCCCGATTACCTTGACAGCCTTGAGGAACACTGGCCAGCCTTTGTCTAGAATGTCTCTCAATTTGGGCTCATTGGTTGGAGTCAGGAGTTTTGGGGAGCAAGCCCGCAGAGATGAGTATCATTCTCATCACATCATTTCAAAAGCATGTACTTATCACCTGGCATCACTGGACTTGCTAGCCCTGGTCACCTGGCTGAGACCATGTTTGCCAGGATTCTCCACTAAAAAGGTGCATTTTCCCCTGGCCATAGTCTTGGAAGTAAGCTGATAAACCCATCACACAAGCTGGGGAATTAAGCCCCATTTGTTTGAGTGAGGAGAGTCTACATAAATTATTTGGAGTTCTTCTCTAAGAGAAATTGCTGCTGCTGCTGCTGCTATGTCGCTTCAGTCGTGTCCAACTCTTAGCGACCCCATGGACTGCAGCCCACCAGGCTCCTCCATCCATGGAATTTTCCAGGCAAGAGTACTGGAGTAGGGTGCCATTGCCTTCTCTGAGAGAAATTGCTAAGTGTAGTATTTTTAGAGGAAAGGAGAACATCCTTTTGATGAGGGGAAAAAATCTTAAGATATAGATTATAAATAATGTAAATGGAAATATTAATACATTTGATGACCTTAATTTTTCTAATGGATATAAGATAACATATACAAAACTAAAAGATCAACCATAGACTGAGAGAACATAATTCCAAAGCATGTAGTCAACAAAGAATTTGCATGCAGAATAAATAACATGCTCCCACAAATAAAAAGGACAAGACAAACTCATATGTAATGTATATATGTATGTGTAGATGTGTAGTATGTGTGTATATATTGTGTATTATTCTATAATATTGTTGGACTTCCAAGGTGGCTCAGTGTTAAAGAATCCACTTGCCAGTACAGGAGCCGTAGGAGACCTGAGTTCAATCCTTGGGTTGGGAAGATCCCCTGGAAAAGGAAATGGCAACCCACTCCAGTGTTCTTGCCTGGGAAATCCCATGGAAAGGGGAGCCTGGAGGGCTACAGTCCACGGGGTCGCAAAGAGTCGGACATGACTGAGTGATCACACATATACTACACACATACACACATAAGGTATATAATACACACACACAACACAATGAAGGAAGTATAGCAAGAGACAGTTCATAAAACAGGGAACTCCAGTTGAGATGATGGAAACCTCAGCAGTAATTAGGAAATGCACCTTAAAGCTATAGGAAGGTAAGACTTAGCCCGCATCAGCGAATATCAGATATGGAGATATGAGATAAGAAGTTCATTCATTTAGTGATCACAGAAGTGAGTTGGTACCATCAAGTGAGTTGGTACTTTGGGGAGACATTTAGCAATACAGTGAAGGATTTCTATATATGATAGAGGTAGCCTCTAAAGCCCTTCTCAAACATTTTTTTTTGTGCATAGAAGTCACCCAAAGAGCTTGTTAACATGAAGATGTTGATGCCCTGGAGTCTGAAAGCCTCCATTTCTACTAAACTCCCAGCTGATGCTGAAACTGGTTCACATGCCCAGCCCTTGAGTAAAAGTCTCTAGAGCAGAGGTCAGCAAACCTGGCCCCTATCTGTTTTTGCCAGTGACGTTTTAATTGGAACACGTTTGTTTGTTTCTGTGTTGTATATGGTGGCTTTCGGGCCGCAATGGCAGGATTTAGTAGCAGTGAAAGACAACTGTATGAAGTGTAGAAATCCTAAAATAGTATTCATTATCTGGCCCTTCACGGGGAAAGTTTGCCAGCTACTGCCCTAGAGAAACTCTCCCATGTGCATGGAAAGAGACTCGTGTAATAATATTTATTGCACCTTTTTTGCACTGAAATAAATGTCAGTTGGTAGAACTGGCAAAAAAATTTGTAGCATGTTCACATGCTGAACTCCATTAGTTACAATTAATGAATGAGAATTACATGTTTAAACATGGATAAATCTAGAAGACATCCCTTGTTTTAAGATGTAAACTTGGGCAGTTTTCTTAACAGATATATACCTCTGCAGCCAGATTATTAAAAGATGCCTGGAAATGAGCCTCATCTATCTCAGGGCAGTGGTTACCTCTGGTGAGGGAGTAGATGAGGAACAGGATGATGGATGGATTCATATGGGCTGATAGCAATAGGTGTAATGTGATCTATCTCAAAAATTTGAAAAGAATATATCAAAGTATAATAAATTATTAATATTCGGTGGTGGGTATCCAGTTTTGATCATCTCTATACTTTCTTATTTCAGATATTCCAAACATTTGCAAAGAATGAAAAGAATCAAAAAGGGGGAAATGTGCTGAATATAAAGTATTTGGGGACTTCCCTGGTGGTCCAGTGGTTAAGAATTCACCTGCCAAAGCAGGGGATGTGGGTTGGATCCCTGATCTGATAACTAAGATCCCACATGTCTTGGGGCAACTAAGCCTGCAGGCCAAAGCTAGAGAGAAGCCCCTCCCCTCTAACCCCACTCCCACGCCACATGCCAAAAGAAAAAGAAAAAAATAAAGGCAAGTATTTTGAAATGCAGGGAGGGAGATGAAAATAAAGAAAGGCTATTCATACCTGAGGTTCTCGCTCCTCTCAGTTAAGCAAGAGATGTTCCCGTATGATAAATTGTACCTTATATGGTTAATTTTGAGAATGGAAAACAGGTTTTGCCAGGTGACTAATTTTACTCCACGGCTTATGAAGTATTTTGATTCTAAAAGGTCACTTCACCGGTGTCCCGGAGTGGAAGGAACTTCGCTTTCTCTGGGACTCACATTTCACTTCTTTGAGCCACGCTCAGCCTATTGTTGGGACAACAGTGATGCCAAGGGCGAAGCCCGCAGGCATATCCTCCTCCTTTTGCGTTCAAGCTTTGCAGTATTCCTCCAGGGAGAGTCAGGAGAGCCTTCAAGATTCCTTCAGGGAAGTGCCTTTTGCCTTTGTCTGAGAATCTCAGTGTTCCTCACCCTTTTATCTCACCCAGGCATGGATGCCCTCCCACTGTGACTTCCCCTGGCACGATTCCCTGAGCTAATTCACATTTCGGGTACATTCAGCCACAACCCCCTCGCTTAGAGCATCTGCGCACAGCTGGAACCAGACTTTGCACGTGGGCCAGGGCGGTCTCATCATTGATTTTCCCAGCAGTATTGAGGCAACGTTACAGGAAGAGGTGCTGTGTGCTGCAGTTGGGGATCTCAGTTCAATACTCTTAGCCATGAAATATACAAGAGGGACATTTCAGTTCCAAGTACATTTCAGTATGCTAAAGAAGCCTTTGTAGCTTGTTTGTTGCTGCAGGGATGTGGGAATACTTTGGGTCAAATCATACCCCATGAAATTTAACAGCTGCATTAAAAAGTCTTGCTAGCTGGCCCTGGACAACCTTTGGTCAAGTGCCTTTTATGTGCCAAGCAAAGTGGAAGCATTGCCAACTGATAATGCAAATACTCCAATACCCTCTTCTTCCCTAAAAGCAGCATTGTATATAGTCTGTAGAATATTTTCTTCCTGGGAGCTCAATTTCTGAACCCAGTGCCCTCTTACCCGTAGAGTTCAACTCCTGAACTAGCTCCTTTTTCTGAGATAAATTTGTCCTTCTGATTTCCAGCCACTTCTTTATCATTTTTAACCATAACCAGTGAAAAGTGCAAGTGTTAGTTGTTCAGTTGTGTCCGACTCTTTGGGACATCATGGACTGTAGCCCACCAGGCTCCTCTGTCCATGGAATGCTACAAGCAGGAATACTGGAGTGGGTAGCCATTCCCTTCTTCAGGGGATCTTCCTGACCCAGGGCTCGAATCCAGGTGTCCTGCATTGCAGGCAGATTTTTTACCATCTGAACCACCGGGGAAGCCCAACTATACCTAGAGGGAGCATACATTTGGTTATTGTAGGGACAGTCAGTGAGGCTCCCTGACATGGCATTTCCTGGTCCTTAACGCACAGCCTATTACTTAGTGCTGGCTTTACGTTTATTACAAAGTTCTAAACTCAGATGCTAAGACAAAGCATTCAGAGATTATAAATAAATGATGGGACCAGGTGGAGGTAATAGGGAGTGGTGGTGTATATGGAAAATTAGAGAACACACACCCTGTGTAAACAAAGCGGCCGCTGCTTTACACTAGCTGATGACCATTTTGCTGAAAGGCTGGCCCAGCACTGACAGAACTCCTGGATGTTCAAGGGAATCTAGAAATAGGGACATTTTAAATGTGAAATCCCCCAGCTTTTAGATGTTGCAAGCTGATTCAAAAATTTTTTTAATTATGCTAAAAAAAGATGCAACATAAAGCCATAGATGGCCCATAGGTTGGGTTTGCAACCTCAGAATAACAGAGGAAATGATCTGAGAGATTTAAGCAAGTTAGTTTGCGGCCAGCAAGTCTAGGCCTTTGGGTATCACCTCCCTGGCTCAGTGCCACCAGCTTTTTGTTGGATCTGATGGCAGGAGAGGAAAGACTTTAGACTGAGAAAAGCAACAGCCGCACCAAGAGGCAAAGATGAAGAACCACGTAATCAGAGTCACATCCTGGGACCATTAGGACTATTTGATGACCTTCTTCCCATGACCTTTCAGAGTCCACCGCAAAGACAGCAAATGAAGCAGGCGGCATTATGAGGGACATGTTCTTTACCATAATGTGCCCTTTCCTGTCACTTTTTGTTCACATAGTGACCCAAGGAGAGGGTGCCAGGGAGAGAGTTCTTCTGGGCTCCGTACCTCCCACGAGGGTTCTGACTGTACACGCTTGCTCTAGGTGTGACTGTGCTCTGAATAATTGCTCTTCTTTCCAAATTCATGATTCTCTCTCATCAGGTTTACTTTGCATCCTTCTTAAGCGGAACTCCCGGAAGTAACATAGAATGAAGGGATCAGTGTCTGAATAGGGCTTGGGATTCTTTACTTGGAAGGTCCCAGGACAAACAAAGTGGTAGGTGTGGCTGGCTACAGAAGTTCAGAAGATGGTACAGCAGATGAGGCGGCCTGGGCATCAGCTGGCACAGGCATGTTCAGTTCTCTGGCTAGGGAAGCCTTTAGTGAGGAAAGAACACTCCAGCCCTCCAGACAGGCCTTGCAGAAGGAGCCAGAGGCAAAGCCCTGCTTTCCCTGGAGAATGTCCCCATCACTGTGGCCTTGACCTCCGTTTCTGCCTCCTTTTCCCAAATATCAATTTGCAACAAACAGAAGCCATATTGCAAACTAGTTAATGACAAGGAGTTTAAGGTTATAAAGAACTTAGAATATTCAGTATCAGACTCTGCCACAAAGTGAACTTGGTTTTTTTTTTTTTTTCTTTTTAATGTATATTACTGAGCCTCAGTTTTGCCACATGTAACCCTGGGATTCTCCAGGCAAGAACACTGGAGTAGGATGCCATTTCCTTCTCCAATGCATGAAAGTAAAAAGTGAAAGTGAAGTCACTCAGTCGTGTCTGACTCTTAGTGACCCCATGGACTGCAGCCTACCAGGCTCCTCCATCCATGGATTTTCTAGGCAAGAGTACTGGAGTGGGATACCACTGCCTTCCCGAGATTTAATAATATCAACTTTTAAAAGGTATTGGAGGGACTTCCCTCTTGATCTAGTGGTTAGGACTCTGAGCTTTCACTGCCAGGGCCTGGGTCTAATCCGTGGTTGGGGAACTAAGATCCTGCAAGCCACATGGTGTGGCCAAAATAAATTTAAAAATAAAATAAAAGATATTGTTGTTGCTGTTGTTGTTCAGTTGCTGAGTCGTGTCTGACTCTTTGGGACTCGTGAACTGCAGCACACCAGGCTTCCCTGTCCTTCACTGTCTCCTGGAGCTTGCTCAAACTTATGTCCATTGAGTCGATGATGCTGTCCAACCATCTCATCCTCTGTCGCCCCCTTCTCCTGCCTTCAATCTTTCCCAGCATCAGGGTCTTTTCCAATGAGTTGGCTCTCCTGCATTGCAGGCAGATTCTTTACTGTCTGAGCCACTAAGATAATGGAGATGCTGAATCACCTGTAAGCAGTGCCTGACGCTTTCACTAAGTAATATAGATCTTTGGATTCCAGGGTGATCAGAGATGTATTGAATGGTAGGATTGTTACAGACAGGTATTACCTGAGGCTCCTTTCATGTCTTCCCACCCCTTGAGGAACCATGTCGAGGCTGTGACTAGAATGCCCCATGCCTGGGGTGAGGCACCCATCAGGCTCTCCACCCTGACATCTATCCTGGGACCCTCCTGCTCTCACTGTCTCTCTGGACAAGCATCTGTATTGCTCTGTGCATCTGATTCCCTGTAGTTAAACCATCCATGACCTCAGTGCCAGAACGCCTGTGTATTTCAACCTCCTCCTTCTCACAGCCAAGGATGTGTAAGTTCTAAGCATTCCTGTGACATAGCAATGTGAAGATGAGGAACGAATATATTTCAAGAGAAAATGTTGGGGAATAATCCAGTAGAGCTCCGCTTGGTATTGGGCCTTTTATCAAGGCCATAACCCAAACCCACCTTATGGTGTTTGGGTCATTTTATGACCATGTCAGATAGCAAAAGGAAGAAGCAGGGACAGAAGGGGAAGCCTTGAGAATCCAATCGGATGAAGAGTGTGTAGGCAGAGATGCGAGGCGGTTCTCATGGGCAGGTGTTTGGAAGGCTGCTAGCATTAGACTCCCCAGGCCAGAGTGTAAGAATGGGACTGGGGTGAACCAGAGAGCGTGAGATGAATGGGATCTACAAGACCGTCAGGAAAGCAGAGAAGTGTGAAGGTCTAGGTGTAGGCCACCTTTTGTGTTGCGCAGCCATAGCAGCCAGCCCTTGTCTTGCTGCAGTGAATATTAAAGAACTTGCCCCTGAGGATGCAGCCTGCTTTCAGCCCCAGGGGATTAGCTCAGGAAGCTTTCATCCCATTCATTGTCTAGGTGCTCGGCACTCCCAAGCCTCTTCCTTCACAGTTTCCCTCCCTTCTCCAAAACAACCCCCGAGTCTCAGGTTCGCATCTCAGGAAAACACACACCTAGACAGTCCCCGAAGACAGACTCTGTTCTGAACTACAGAGGGCCTATGAGAAACTGTGCTGGATGACTCTGGGGAACACTGTCTACAGATGGAGGAAAAGGTTAGACGTGGGGGTCCGTGGGCCACGGGTGGGTGAGGCTTTCTTCAGAGTTGTGTCTGCCCACTGTGGCCTTCCCTCCACCCGTCTGTCTCTTTCCGTCTGTGTCCATGGTGGTCCTGGTCTCCCCTACCTCACCCCCACCTCCCACAGCATATGCCTTTTCCTTCCTGCTCTGGGGTTGTTCTGAGTGAAAGGGGGAACAACGGAAGATTTTGGATCTGTGCCTCTCATGCTATCAGGCTTCAGCATTTAGAATCTTGGAAAGGCTCCACCTGGGAAAGAGTTCCAGAGAAAACAAACTTCAGATCCTGGCTCATATGGGAAAAGGCTCATGTTCACGGAGGCAGCTTCAGGGACCTTGGCAAAGGCTTAGGCAGGCTTGGCCCTGCCTTTAATGGATCTGACATAGAGTCTTCCAGGGCCTGCGTTGCTGCGTGGCTTCTAAGGGAGATTTCACTCTCAAGCTATAATGACACCTCTTTCATAGAAGAGTTTTCAGGTCTCTAAGGAGACCAGCAATTTTTGCTGTTCTGACTGTTGTGCCTTGAGATGGCCAAACTCCCCATCTCTTCTGCTCTTCATTCCGCTTTGCCAAGTTGTTTTCCTCTTGGAGAGCAGCTGAACTTCTTTTATAGGGGGATGGGCCCAAAAGGGGTTCTCAAGACCAGTAGGATCATCCTTCAAATCACAGGAATCATCCTTCCATCCCCAGAAATGACATCCAGAAAAGCAGTGGTGGGCACAAGTTCAGGATTCCCCGGCCCAAGAAGAGGGATGGGGGTAAGCATGGTAGGGAAAGGTTGGACAGTTTATGGTGATTCCCTCGAGCAGCTCTTTCATGCCACCGCATGATACTCAGAAGACCATGTATCTAGATTTTATGGCTAAAATAAAGCAGGTGCCTACAGTTAAAGCAGTGTGAGCACAGGAGCTGGGAACACCTGGATTTCTGTTTTTGGCCTTGTGCACTTAAGAAAACCACTTCCCCTTGTCTTTGCACTTGGGGCTCAATACTGACCACTAATTTCCCCGTGTCTGCCTCTTCTGCCAGGGGTCTTTTCAAACATAGACAATCATGGGATATTAAACTTGAAGGACAATAGAGATCATCTAGTCCCATCAACTCACTATATATATGAGGAACCTGAGGTCCAGAGTGGGGAAGTGTCTTACCCAAGGTCACATGGTGAGTTACCTCCTTTGACATGTTTGTATGCAGTACAGACTCCCCTCCACCCCTCACCAATTTTGATTCTTAAGATCTTAAGACCTCATGATGTCTTCGTAGGTCCCTGAGGACTGGGGGATGACTAGGTGCCTGATGTGGGTTGGTACTAAAATCCCTTAGGTGAAGGGGCTTTTCCAGGCCAGGATACTTCACAGGGCCTGGATGAGGAATCTGGGAGAAAGGAGAGAGGGATTATGGCTTGGAGAGAAGCAAGGGTGTCAGAGACCCTCTAGGCAGACTGCCCAGACCCATGGCCTCTGCCACAGCCCCGTGAGAGCCCTTGTCCTGGGTTAGCACAGTGATGTTATCACACAAACATCTCACGTTGAGACTGAGTCTCCCTCTAAACATGGCATCATCAGCGAGGAACTTCTCCTCTGTCTCCACAATCTGACCCCAGTGCCCGCAGAAGGAGGGCACCCAGCATCCAAGATGACTCAACTCTGTTTTCATTGTAATATGTCCTGAGAATGAGAAGGGGAAAGTCTCAGTGCAACCAACCCAATCTCTCCCCATCACCTCCAGCTGCCCATCACACCCTCCACATAGCTGCACACAGCTTTCCTAAAAAGATAGGCTTACTCCTGTCTTGTCTGCACATGCAGCTAAACAAACACACCCCCATTACAGACGTTATTTTATAAAACATGATTTTAATGTGAGATTGGTTGAAAAACCTCCTTCTGGACATTTGACCAATATTACCCACACCTCTGGATATCCAAATTCCGTCCATGGCAGTGTGGGCCAGAGACGAGCTGAGCCAGCATGGAAGTCCTCCTTGCCTGAGGCTGCCCATGGCTTGGTGATCACAGTGCCACCCCTCCAAGGTTTTCCCATCCCCTGTAAGATTTGGAGGGCTTCCCAGGTGGCACTAGTGGTAAGGAACCCACCTGCCAATGCAGGAGACATAAGAGACACAGGTTCCATCCCTGGGTCGGGAAGATCCCCTGGAGGAGGGCATGGCAACCCACTCCAGTACTCTTGCCTGGAGAATCTCATGGACAGGGGAGCCTAGTGAGCTATAGTCCGTGGGATCGTAAAGTGTCAGACACGACTGAAGCTACTGAGCACATAAGACCGAATTATGGGGAGGTGGAGTGATCAGCCATCATTTCACTGAATGGGTGAATGGGAGGACAAAGTGAACAAGAAGGTGTTTCTAGTCTTGGAAGTACTGCTGGGGGTGCAGTCAAAGGTGTTCCACATCATGCCAACTAGGGTTAGAAATAGCTCACTAGAACCCCTTAAGAATGTCTGGAGAGCATTTTCCTCTGACCCCTTTGCTCCCCAGGGACCCTGGCGATTACGCCCTCTCCCCACTTCCCTCCCAGGCCCATCATCAGGGCCTCCTCCTACTAAGATGAGGTTGCTCCTCCTCTTCCAGGACAATCCAAGGCCATGCCCCCAAATGTTTTGCTCCCATCCCTTCCTCAGTTCAGTGGAGGCCACAGCAAAAGTGGAGTGTTTCCAGTTTCTCTGGCCGTGCTTGGTTTTAAGTTAATCCCCTCCTCCTATCCTTCCCTTTTGCTGAGAATTCATTTGGCTGTTCCCAGTATATCTGTATCCATATCTCCAGTTGTCCCTTGTCCCCCCGACACACACACGCCCCCCACCCCGCCCCCACCTTTCGAGCTCCCACTCTGTTTCCCCTTCTAGTTTTGATCTTCTTTGGGGGTTTTGGTTTTTACTTTATTTTGCTTTTTTCTGTTTTTCTGTTTTTTTGTTTTTGTTTTTTATAGGTTTCAGAGAAATTATGTTGAATCCAATAAGCCTTCCTGGACATTCTACGCCCCCCCCCTCGCCCCCACCTTTCGAGCTCCCACTCTGTTTCCCCTTCTAGTTTTGATCTTCTTTGGGGGTTTTGGTTTTTACTTTATTTTGCTTTTTTCTGTTTTTCTGTTTTTTTGTTTTTGTTTTTTATAGGTTTCAGAGAAATTATGTTGAATCCAATAAGCCTTCCTGGACATTCCAAGCCTCTTAACCATGGCATCTATGTTGAGGATGTCAATGTCTATTTCAGCAAAGGACGTCATGGCTTTTAAAGACTCCTTTTAAGCCTCCTTGTTTTGATGTCTCCTTGGTAGGCTGGGCCCTCTGAGAGGTTGGAAGCTCTAGGCATTGTTCCGTTCGGAGCTGGGGATGCTAACTAGAAACCACGTGAGCCACTGGTGCCCCCCGCATCCTTTATCGCCACCAAGACGGGTGTGTCCTCGCCCCCATCCACCACTGGCAGGGTTGCCCTTCCCCTCCAGTCATCACTGTGCTCCTTTTTTTCCTGGCCTCCAAGACAGCTCCTGCTATCATCTTTAGCGCCAATACAGAGAATTAAAAACCTGTGCACCAGGAACCATCTTTTAAACATACTAGCAGTCTCTTGCTTTCCAAAAACAACCCAACCACCACGAGAAAGCCTGATGAAGTCCAGCCGTGCTCCGGCCTCGCTTTCTCTGCCTGGAAGCGTGGGGTCTCCCTGGCCACCCTCTTAGTGACCTCGTCGCCCTGCAGCCTCCCGTGGGGAAGAACATCTAAGGAGAGGTGGAGACGGCGCGGTGAGAGGAGGGGGAGCCAGGCCCACGTGTTGGCACCAGATTAGGTCTCAGAGGAAAGAATGGACACCAATCATTTTCTATATATATACATATATATATATATAGTTTTTTTTTTTTTTTGGTTGAGAAAACCATGTCTTTTTGGGGACACACTTTCCCCCTACTTCCTCTTCTCTCTGCAACGGCTCAGTGAGTGGTATTAGAAAACCCCTTGGAGAAGGGGATTTCTCCAGGGCTTCTTCTTGGCCCCTAGACCTACAGCTCCCACGAGCTCTGGCTGCAGGAGGTCTTGCCTGAGAACCGGGCATCCTGCTAGGACCACAAGGGACCACAAGGGAACCAGGGACCAAGGCCCTTCCTGCTGGCCCATGATTCCAGCATTGGCTCTCTTCCCCCACTTTTACTTGTTCTTGACTCTGAGAACTTTCGGCACCCAATGGAACCACCATTTCAAGGCCAAGATGAACTGAAGGGGAAGAGACGTAAAAATTGGCATCCTCCAGCCCCTCTCATGGCACCAATGGAAGTGTCATCCTGTCCTCTGGTCAATATATGTGTTTACTTTGCTTGCTTTGACTCATGCCTTACTCTATGGCCACCCTCTCCCAAAGAGGAGGGATTTGTTTCCCCCATTTTCACCTTGATCCACAGCTGGGGGGAGAGTGGAGGGAATGCCTTTACCCCAGCTTCCATAGGAAAAGTATAGATGTAGGGCCTGGAAGTCCCCTAGATTTGCTGCCATATTGGCTTAGTAGATTTCGGGGGTGTGGCCTACTTCCTCCCACCCCTGGTACTTCCACTGTGGGGCTCAGCACAGGCTGCCCCCTGGAGGGTGGAGCACGGAAGAGGAAAGGGCCAATCATGGGGAGCTTGTAGGACAAAACGGTGGTGGTTTTAACCCACTAAGTTTGGGAGTGAGGATGCACAGCGATAGACAGCGGATTCTCTGCCTTGGGAGAGTTCCCTGGGGGTTAGGATTCCCTCTTAGGGTTTTAGGTCCCAAGTCCTGTGGATGGGGGTTCTTCAGGTCAGGTTCCCAGCCTGGTTCTGGAGACGCCCTCTGTGGGTTTTAAAAATACAGAGCTTTCCAAGTTCTTGCCCAGTATCTGGGGTGGCCTCCCGGGCACCTGAATGTCCAGAGTATCACATGGGGGTTCAGGTTGTCTCCAGGACCTTGAAGGATGTGCTTATTCAGCCCCTCCCAGCTCCCCACCACCCTGCTCCCCACCACTTCATGTCTGGCCATTCCCCACTGTGTCCTGCTGACTCTTTGGGCCAGGGCCTCTTTCTGAGTGTGGCTTTAAGAAGTAAGCTTGAGGATGATGTTTTTTGATTATTGTAATTCATTACCTCATTTCCAGCCTCCCAGGCTCCATCCATCCCAGCATCTTTTATTCTGCCATTTCCCTCACCTTGTGCTAAGACCATGGGGCGTTCTGTTTCCACAGAGACTTATAGGAGTGTTCAGTGTATAGTTTCTTAATAAACACTTTATTTTCTAATGAAATGACTGAATCAGACCTCTTATTTGGCATTTTTTTGCAAAGAATATTAAAGACATTTCAGGCTACCCCCTTTTTTTTTTTTTTTATTCCTCCCTATTTTGTCTTTTAAAGAAATTTCTTAGCCAAGTCCTGTTTGCAAAGGATTTTACAATCTCCTCCATTGGTTGCTTTCACTGAGACCTCTCCAGATACATTCTAAGCCCATACAGTGAAGTGTTTCCTCAATCTTACTGAGAAGGCATTCGAGGCACAGAGAAGTTGATTGGTTCACCCAGAGTCACACAGCACAAGAGGCAGAAGCAAAATTCAAACCAGATTCCACCAAATACAACTCAGGTGACTGAGACCCTTGCCTCCTTGGTGGCAGGGGACTCTTCTGTTGTCTGAGCAGCCAAGACCTTTGGAGATTCTTTCTTCAGAACTGAGGTGTAAGGGGCTCTGGAGTGGGGTCAAGGGATCCTTTATCTTTGGGGCACCAGCAAGCCAGTGTGGTTTTTACCTTGGTTTGAGTGGTTTTATAGCTCCTTTATGAATCTTGGGGAAGAGACCTTGCCCAGAGAAAGATGGGTCTCTGAGTTTGTAGGTCAACCTGCCAATTACTCAGAGACACCCCCATCCATCCCCACACATAGCATGTACATACTCAGGTGGGCCAAGCTCTCATTGGCAGGTCCCATGAGGGCTACCAGAGAAAGGGAGGAAGCGAGCTCTGGGATCCTACTGAGACTGAAATGCTTAGACGAGCCGGGATTGTCTGTCCGCCCTTGGTTCCTGAGCCCTGACTCAGCTACAAGTGTTGAAATGCCTTCTGAGGAGGAAGTGGAAACCCATTCCAGTATTCTTGCCTGGAAAACCCCATGGACGGAAGAGAGGAGCCTGGCGTGCTAGCCCACGGTGGTCACAGAAAAGTCAGACACGCCTTAGCAGTTAAATGATAACAACAACAACTCACAAAATGCAAGTCATTATTTCAGTGCATGGGTTTTAGTTGTGATGTATTGGATTTTCTTGAGTCAGGATTAGCTTAGCAGTTTCAAGGCAGAATTCAGGGATTGAAGATACATATACACACAGACAACCAGTGTCTAGCACTTGAAAAAAATATATATGTCTGTATTTTTTTCAACTGTTAGACACTGGTCTAGGTCTTAGGGAAGCACAGACATCATCTAGTCCTAAAAAGCACATAATTAAGCTTGAGGGACAGACCTAGAAAAGCTAATCATTAATAATCACATATCATAATACATGTCTTAATGACTGCATCAGTAAGTTTTAGTGAAATCAGACAAGAGGCACATAGAATTAATTTTATTTAAGAGGAACAACAGAAGAATCACAGACAATAATTAAGGTTTTAAGCTGAACTTTGAAAGAATAAGGATTTTATAGATTTCGTGAGGAAGTAAGGGTCTAGAAGATCCCCTAGAGAAAGGAACAGCTTCCTGCTTCAGTATTCTTGCCTGGAGAATTCCATGGACAGGGAAGCCTGGCGGGCTATAGTCCATGAGTCTTGAAGAGTCCGACACGACTGAGCAACTGAGAATGAGTGCAGCTTGCAATATCGTCCTTTTAGGAGGCGAGGACTTTGTATGTAGGAGGTTTGGAGCAACAGAGGAGGTTGGGGGCTGGGGAAGGGCTCCTGGGAGGGTTTGGACCCCTCCCTGGGTCTCAGTAGGCTTTGTTGGAGCTTCTTACCTAGGAAGTAAAGATGAGGCAGGCAAAGTGGGTGGGCGAGCTCAAGGTGGAAGCCCAACAGGGATGGATCAGGGTAGGTCGGTGCTTTTCTACTTATCCTTACTCTCTATCCTTACTCTCTTACTCCCCTACTGGAGTCTAATTCTGTTTGAGTCCCCACCTCTCACCTCACCCCAAATGGAAGCTCCTTTTCTGTAGAGCAGCCTGAACAGGGGGTTTGCCCCAGCTTTGCATTCTCCTGTTCTCAAGGGTTCTAAAGTTGGACCAGGGATGCCCCAAGGGTTGAGACCATCTTTGGGACCATCAGGCTGCATGGATTCCAGGGGCAATTTCATTATTTAGGGCTTCCTTGTTGACTCAGATGGTAAAGAACATGCCCACAGTGCAGGAGACCCAGGTTTGATCTCTCAGTTGGGAAGATCCCCTGGAGGAGAAAATGGCAACTCATTCCAGTATTCTTGCTGGGAGAATCCCATGGACAGAGGAGCCTGGTGGGCTACAGTTCATGGGGGTCACAGAGTTGGACAGGACTGAGCAACTAACACGTTCACTTAGAGATATTTAAGCTTTGTTTTATCTGGATGCATAGAGCCTGCCAATGCATGGGAGAAAAAATGATGAGTAGAAACAGGCCCTGGGAAGATGGGAAAGAAAACCACCCATCCTCGGGAGGAAGGGCCAGCATCACCCACGTGGAGGGAGAGTGAAGCAGGAGGAAGATGAAGAGGTGAGGGTTTAGGGGCTTGGGGGGCAGGGAGTGAGAGAAGCCTTGTCTTGGGGCTTCCATTTTGCCTCTAAAGTATAAGACGAGGCCTTGGAGGTGCAATTGGGAACATCGAAGAGCACCAAGAAGGCTTCCAGCAGCAGAAAAGACCATGGCAGATGGCAGGGAAGCGTGAGAAAGTTCCCAGGAGGCGTGAGGACTGGCCGAAGCTGGAGAACCGTGTTGAGTGTGCAGGACTCTGTTTCCCATGCTTTCCTGCTGGGCCCTGAAGTCCCATGGCGTCTACCCCAATGTTAGAGGCTCCGGAGCGGTCAGAGCTGGCATGGGAGGCCTTCAGAACAGAACTCAGCTCACTGAGGATGCTGGCTTGGACTGGCTTCATCCAGGGAGGCTCAGGGGGACCTGCAAGTCCTGCAGCTCTGTGACCTTCTGGGTTTGGAATCTCACCCACAGGATTTCACAGTGGCTTTTTTGCACTTGAGGTTGTGTTTGGTCATGGGGGACTTTGTGGCAAAGGCTCATCCCAGAAGCCAGTGTGCTTGTTGTGTGCTCTCTGGATCTTCATCCTGGAGGAAAGGAGGAAAGGAAAGGCTCCTCTTCTGAACACTGTTTTCTGAAGCTCAAAGGGTGGGGAACTCACTTTCCTTAAGAAGGTGTAAGACAGTGGGGAACTCGGGCGTAGGGCTTTCCAGGGACATGCTCTGTCTTTCACTAGCTTTGTGTGGTTAGATCCTGAAACTGGCTGCCAAGCTCCAAAGAAAGGTTTTCCTAGGGAACATAATAACAATCATGTCAAACTTACAAAGCACCTATTCAGAGCCAGGCCTGTTTGACCCATGGAAGCTGAAGCTCGAGAGTCAGTAATGACCAGGCAGCTGTGAATGGTAGAGCCAAGTCTGACATGGGGTCTCCTTGACCTCCCAGTGCTCTCAGCTGCACCACAGAGCAATCCATCTTCTGCTCCAGGAAAGCCAAAGTCCTGAGGGCTCCACAATCATAGGCTCCCCCCACCTCCTGAGATGAAGTCCTTCAGGGGTCTTTAAGGCTAGATGCCATCCCTAGCATCCTTCTGGAAACAGACAAGCACGGTGATTTTGAAAGACTCCCCAGAAAAGAGCATCCACCGTGCTCTTTTCTCACCCATTCTAGCATTTGGTGACCCTGGTTGCCTGAAAGTGTGGTTGTTCTTAGATCTGAGTTGAATCATCTGGTTTCCAGTTGGTAAGATTTTCAAACAGACAAGGGTGGCATCTTTGATGTTGAGAAGGACTTGTCAGCTGAGACACACCTGTTCCTGAAGCTGGTAGCTGAGGCTGCCCAGGTCTGGGCAATGTGAGCCGCTTCAGACTGGAAGGTTGTGGAAAGAAGAGCCTTGCTTGACTTCCACACCCCCACCTGAACATTCTCCACCCTTCCCCAAAGACCTCCTGACACGTGGAAGCTCTGCTGTGCCCTTGCCACTCAGGGAGACAGCAGATGCCAAGCATCTTCAGTTTGGAAGGCAAGAAGCTGGGCTCTGCGCTGGCTTGTCTCTCCTTTCTTACTTGGGAATTCCTTTCTTTAGCCAAGCTTCCAGCCACCACATCCTCCTTGGCCCCAGCCGTAGGCATGACCTCAGCCTAGTACAGGGTCAGTGACACTTCCTTGGCTCCACTCAGCTCCTGCAAAGCCAGACCTGGGCAGAGGCTCATGCATCTCCCATCCAAGAGCAAGATGCCAGGGAGGGTTTGATCCTACAGAGATAGCGGATCGATGCAAGGCGACTTCATTGCCCGTAGCTTCCTGGACCGTGCCAGATGCAGATTAAGCAGAGGGCCTTTGTTCCTTCAGTGTTGACTGACTTGGGGCTCCCCCTAGACTCACAGATGGCCACCAGAGTGACTCTGAAAGGGAGAGCAAGATGAGAGAGTCTCAGTGAGGGACAGACCGAGATGAGTGAGGGTGGAGTGATGCCGGCCGCTCTGCGGTTCCAATGGTCCAGCCTGCCAGAGGAGGTGGGAGTGTCAGGGGAACCTGCTTTGCATATGAATTGTCCAGGAGGCTGAAGCTCCACTCCCCTGCTCACCTAGCTCTGCCCCACCCCGACACCTTCACTGTTCTGGGAGCTTTGGAGAAGCTGTCTGCTCTGCGGCCCCATTTGCCTTGGATGGCTCTGGTTCTACACTTTCCCTCTTGAAATCCCTTACCATCCCAGGTGATGCAGTGGTAAAGAATCCACCTTTCCTAGGAGATGCCACTTTGATCCCTGGGTCAGGAAGATCCCTTGGAGGAGAGCATGGCAACCCACTCCACTATTCTTGCCTGGAGAATCCCATGGACAGAGGAGCCTGGTGAGCTACAGCCTATGGGATCACAAAGAGTCCAACAGGGCTGAAGTGACTTAGCACGCGCGCACGCGCGCACGCGCACGCGTGCACACACACACACCATCCCATGCACTTCCCCTCAAGAAAACCTCAGCCAAAACCTGACCATATATCCCAGAGCTAAATAAGCCTCCTTCCACCCTCCTTGCACCTAAAGTTAGTTGAAGATCTCTTGCTGGCAAGAGATAAGTTTTCTTGTCTGCTTTTTTGGATGGCTTGGGCATTCCATCAGGATTTTGATCTGGGTAGGATTTTAATCCCAGTTTCTCCTACTCAGTGGGTAAAACTTCTACATAGTGACCCCAGTTTGCCTTTGGGACTTAAGCTCTACTGCTCAGGGAGGAGACTTCTGCCTGGCTGATGAGCCTCAAGATCTCGCTGCCTTTTCCTATCTGTCCATCAGGACCCTCTCCCCTCCTGGGTGTGTGCCTGAGGGCACTCGCTCTTCCTTTCCCATCCCTCTTGCCTTCCAGTGCCGGCAGGTGCCTTGCTCAGATGTCCTGCAGTTCTGGGTGTCGGGCATGGTGAGAACTGGGGAGATATTGCGGTTGGTCTTTGACTCAAGCATGTTTGGTTTCCACGCAAGAACGAAAGAAGCAAGGCAGGAGGGTCTCTGAGAAGCCGGGTCCTAGAAGGACACAGACAAGGCCGATGCTTCAGATTCTGTGTCAAAGGCAAGGCCAGGCCTGTGCCAGTCCAGTTTGGGAAGGAATTTGGAACTACTTGGGTGGAGGGGAAAGACAGGCTTACCAGATTCCAAGAGAAGAGCCAGAGCTGTAGAGAAGTCCTGACTGAGGGCTCTGGTGAGCCTTTCAAGCCTGGGAAACAGGAGATGTGTGAGCTCCCTACTCACAGCAGCTCTGGGCTTCTCCGGATCACATGTCTTCCCATGATCCTTTGCAATAGAAGCCACTCAAAGTCTCCCTGAGGTCCATGAATCTGACTTTGATTTGTCTAAGAGAGGAGGGAGGGGCAGTGGCATGAGGCAGGAAGAATGGAGCTTGGCTTCTTTGAGAGAGGAAGAGCAACTCTCCCTTCGTCCTCTATCTAAGATGATGTCAAGCACTGTCTGAGATTTTGGAGGGTGGATCAGAAGGCCCCGTTGGCTACGGAGAGAGTTTGAAGGCCCAGGGGTGAGGCTCCTTAAAGGTATGAGTCCCAAAGTTGTGTCCGACTTGTGGTTCCATCCAAGTCTGAGGAACAGAGCATCATGTTTGCTCAGAAAACCCCACTGACCCTGACTTGGGGGAGCAATGGTGGAGGCCTTGGTGGCTGACAGTGACACCAGCTGGTCTGTGGAGCTCTCTCTTCTCCCCTCTGTTTCTGCCTCCCATGTGCTGTAACCATAGCAGCAAAATGAAGCCTGGTTCTGCCTTTGGGGACCCACTGGAACAACCAGCCTATTTCCCTTTAAAAAACATGGCTTCCCTCTCTTGTCCGTACATTCCTTCCACAGCGGAAAAGGCAAGGACCCAACCCCTGTAAAGTGACTTCCCCACTGTCAAATATGGCCTGGTGATACTTCCTTTATAGAGCTCTGAAATGTCACTTACATTTTTTACTCTGAAGCTCACACCAGCCTTGGTCTGTTTTGGTTCTTGTGATGTTTTAAAATTGCAGTGCAACGTGCTTTACTTCCAAGGCTTACAACAATGGCCTTTGGCCAAAGGTCACATGATCCTGACTCCCAGAGAGACTGACTACTCTGGGGAAGAGAGGGTGTGGGGTCCCGGGTGCTCTGGGAGGAATGGCGGTCTGTCTGCAGTCCTGTGCCATGGTTCTTTGTGGCTGGACAGGCTCGGGGAAATAGTTGCTGCACACAGTCAGATTCTCAAGGGTGTCGGGAGCAGGGAGACATGGGAAGCCCTTGAGTTTGAAGCTCAAAGGGTTTAGATTCCATAACACAGGAGACCCCTAGAACTACAAACCTTGTCTTACTGCCAGGCCTGTCTCAGCACTGACCAGACAAGCTGTCTCCAAGATCTGCTCTCCAGCTGTCAAAGTCCAGAAAGACAAGTCCTAAAATCTTTGTCCCATGGACCAAACAATGTAGGTGCCTCTCCCGAGGCCCTCCTATGAGCAATCTCAAGGAGAAGGGAAATTCCAGAATGCAGGCTAGATGCTACATCCAACCTGTGTATTAAGTATACACCAACATGGCAGCATTCTCTTGCTGTTAATTCTGAGAGAAAATTCATGTGAGGGAGAACCCGAGAGGAAACCTCAAAGCAATTTTTTTGTCACGAGCATTAAGCCTCTGGAAAGTCATACTGGCCAAGAGGGTACAGTCAGGACCTCTAGTCACTCCCATCTGAGGACAGCAGCTCTGACCCCGGCATTTGGCTTCAGAGGGAGCCAGCTGCAGAGCTGGTCAGTGAGGACTTGACTTTGGGGGTTGTGGGAGAGGTGGGTTAGAGGAGGTACCACGAATGAAGAATGTATTCTGAGAATGTCCTTCCTGCAAGAATTGAAATTCTGAGTCCATGTGTGAATGACTCACAGAATCGTTCAATCTTTATGGCTGTCAGCTTCACATTTCCTGGTATCATCACAGGCAATTGCTGCATAGTACCTTTAATACCAAATGGACAACTGGGTCATTACAAAGATCAGAGTGACACCCCTGCACATTTTCAGGATGGTATCTTAGTAGTTTTAGTGGATCAACTGCTTGACCAAGTATTGCCCTACATGTATTGATCGGTTTTCTGGGAAAGCTTCAGTTTCTGCAATAGGGTTCTCTCTTCATTTGAATGCCCAACTTGTTATCACATAAATCATGTTGTAAGGATCGAATGGGCTTCCCTGGTGGCTCAGTGATAAAGAATTTGCCTGCAATTCAGGAGACACGGGTTCAATCCCTGGGTCAGGAAGATTCCCTGGAGAAGGAAGTGACAACCCACTCCAATATTCTTGCCTGGGAAATCCCATGGAGAGAGGAGCCTGGTGGGCTACAGTCCATGGGGTTGCAAAGAGTCAGACACGATTCAGGTACTGAACAACAACAACAAAAGATCATGTGCTCCCCTTTTCACTGGCCTTGGAAATGCTTCCCTGTAGCCTCATGAGATGCTAAGAGCCCATCAAATGACTCTGGAGAATGTTATATGGTATATAGCCAGCCTCCTAAAGATTCACCATGTTAGGACCGTACAGGCTCTGAGAAGTCCTGCTTTAAATAACCCTTTTGATTCTACCCCTTTCTCAATCAAATTGAACATGAAACACTCTTCACTTAATACCTGTAAACAGACTCAACGCACACACTCTAGGTCACACTGGGTCAGAGTGTAGGCAGCAGCTTTTTGAAGCAGAACTAAGCAGGATGTATTAATTAACCACTGATTTCTCACATCCGGATGAACCACCAAACCCCAACACCTCTGCCCTGCTTTAGGCTCCATCCCCCACTTCTGCTCTTGGCTTTGTAAGGAGGCAGACATTATTCTGGGGGCTGGTGGGTAGGTACTCTTGTGAAGTGCAGGAAACCTCTGTGAGACTTCAAAAAAAAAATGATAAATCACTTCACATAAGAGCTTGACTTCAGCCCTAAACCCGGTCACCCTCCCAGGCGGGTGGAGGTGATGTCATCTAGCGGTAGCAATAAAGAGCTGGCGTCAGTCTCAGCCCTACCACCAGCAAAATAATGTGGGTAAGTTATCTTTCCTTGTTCCCTGTTTGTCTCTGAGTTTGCCGTTCCTTGGGGTTCCCAGGTGGCGCAGTGGGAAAAAATCCACCTGCCAATGCAGGCAACATGGGTTCGATCTCTAGGTTTACCACTGATTTCTCACATCCGGATGAACCACCAAACCCCAACACCTCTGCCCTGCTTTAGGCTCCATCCCCCACTTCTGCCCTTGGCTTTGTAAGGAGGCAGACATTATTCTGGGGGCTGGTGGGTAGGTACTCCTGTGAAGTGCAGGAAACCTCTGCGAGACTTCAAAAAAAAAATGATAAATCACTTCACATAAGAGCTTGACTTCAGCCCTAAACCTGGTCACCCTCCCAGGCGGGTGGAGGTGATGTCATCTAGCAGTAGCAATAAAGAGCTGGCGTCAGTCTCAGCCCTACCACCAGCAAAATAATGTGGGTAAGTTATCTTTCCTTGTTCCATGTTTGTCTCTGAGTTTGCCGTTCCTTGGGGTTCCCAGGTGGCGCAGTGGGAAAGAATCCACCTGCCAATGCAGGCAACATGGGTTCGATCTCTAGGTCGGGAAGATCCCCTGGAGGAGGAAATGGCAACTCACTCCAGTATTCTTGCCTGGGAAATCCCATGGACAGAGGAGTTTGGTGGGCTACAGTCCATAGGGTTGCAAAGAATCGGACACAACTGAGCACTCGTGTACATTTTCCTCAGAGAAGAAATCTCAGCCAGACAGGAGTCCCAAATGCCATGTCCCCATGAATCTCTGTTATCTCCTAGTGGGGGCATCTTCTGGTTCTGAGGTCCGTCTCTCTCTGCTGCCTGTCCTGATGTGTCACTTGGGAAAGGTGACCCCTGCTCCCTCCTGGAGTGCTGGGGAAGGTAGTAAGAGGGGGAGGGTGGCTACCCTTCTGGGTGAGGGTTGGTGGATTTTTCTGGAAGAGGAAAGAAACAGATGCTTGGAGGTTAATAGACCCTCTCTGTCACAGTTGGACAGGGCCAAGTGGGGGTTCTTGGCAAGATTTTCCAACTTTGATCTCAAGAAGGCAGCTCTGCCTAACAAATAGTCTGAAATGTCAAAGAAGAAATGTTAAAGCTTGAGGGGTCGTTCTCCTGGGAGCCGCCTGGGCTGGCTAGGGAAGCAGAGGCGGAGGGAGAGAGGGACACTTGAGAATCCTTCACATAAAGATTCTGACTTGGTTCTGTGATATTTAAGAAAGAAGAAAACTCTGAATTATTTATAGTGCTGAAGATGGAAGCTGGAATGCAGAGAAGTGGCCGGGCTTCAGATAATAGTTCAGGATCCCTCTGCCCCAGCCTTGAAATAATAAAACTTTTCTTGTTGGTGACATGCTCTTGACCTCTCCTTATCTGTCATTATGATTACTATTATGGTTCTTTTTGTTAAGATAATGCATGGCTTTTGATTATGGGAGTTGGGGAGAGGCGATTTCTAGAAATGATTGTTGCAAAGAAGCAAGAGTTCTCTCTCCCTCTTAAAGGATCCACAGCAAGTCCTTTACCTCCTCTTTCCATCCCCATCGGCTTCCGGCTTGTGCCTCTTCAAACAGTGGGTGGGTAGCATCTTGGGTAACAATTGGCCATATTGATCTGGGAAGGTAGATTTCACGTGTCAGTTCTTCCACTTGAAATATGGAGCCAATCGTATGGCTTTTCTAGGTGCACTGGGACTATGGATGATACTACGTAATCAAATCACCTGGAAACTTGGTGAGGGGGCAAGAAAATAGCATCTATGTTATGTGAAGGGAGGGAAAGGAAGTAAAGAAATTTACAAAGGGAAACTCAGACTTGATGAAAGGACTGGTGTTAAAGCTAGAGGGAATGAATGGGGACTTTTATCTGTTTATTTTGGTCAGTGATGTTGTTTAGATCTTAACAGAAATACTTCTGGTTGATAACACATCCTGATTCTATAGCATGGGTAACTGAAAGCCACTGATGGTCTCAAAATTGCCATTAAATTTAAAATTATAAGTGTCAGATGTTCTTCCTTCCCCTTTCACCAATAATGCAAACATGCTCTCAGTCACCCTCCCTCTAATTATTTTTGTACACTCTTGGATCTCTCAAGAATGCCAGCAAACAGAGCCAGTCTTTGGACAGGAACAGGTTGGGAGTGTTTGAGATGAGGCTAGTCCAGATGCAGATCAGATCATCAGTAAACTTTCGAATGAGCAATATTGTATTTAGGATGTATTGCTTTTATTGAAAATAGTCGTACTTTTGTTTTTTTTTTTTTTCCTAAACTTGTTTTTTTCCACTTCGAAGAACCTAGAGAACATTTTGCAGTTAAAATGTCACAGTGACACTCCTGTTATAAAACTCTGAAAGTGTACTTATTTTTATATTCAGTAACTTACTCTACCTCTCAGAAAGATCTTCCAAATATTTTCCCCCACTCTTGATTTTCAGTGATGTAGAGGGATGACTAATGTTCTTGCTGCAGCACAGTGGTTCTCAGATGTCCTGGTCTTGGGACCCCTTTACATTAAAAAGTTACAAGGACCTCAAAGAGTCTGTTTATGTGGGTTTTATACATCTACATTTACTGTAATTGAAATTAAAACTGAGAAACGTTGGAACACACACACACACACATATGCATGCACACACACATTGTATTTAACCATCAGAGCAAGATTTTCATCACATGTCAGGAAATCACTGGAAAAACTCCATGCATACCTGTGAGAGAATGAGAGTGAACAAAAGTGAACAGAACATCTTAGTATTCCTAGGAAAATAGGTTTGACATGTGGATCTCCTGAGAGGGTCTCAGGGCCAGCCAGGGGTATTTGGACCACGTTTTGAGACCTGCCACTCTAGGGAAACCTGAAGAATGAGCAGATTCTGAAGCCGAGTCTATGTTCCCTTTAAGTGAACAGAACATCTTAGTATTCCTAGGAAAATAGGTTTGACATGTGGATCTCCTGAGAGGGTCTCAGGGCCAGCCAGGGGTATTTGGACCACGTTTTGAGACCTGCCACTCTAGGGAAACCTGAAGAATGAGCAGATTCTGAAGCTGAGTCTATGTTCCCTTGATACCAGTGAATGGAATCAGTCATGCACTTAGCTCCAAGTGTCGGGCTCCATCAGAACATCATTTCTTCATGCAAACAGCTGCCCCTTAAGTGCTGACCCAAACCTAACTGGACGTAACCATATTCAGTTGCTAGAAATGTGGGAATCATACAAGAAGGAATTCATCTATTATAAAGAAAACTAGGAGGCTGGGTGTGCCTGCTCTGCAGAAGAAACATGGGCTGGATGCAACTGTAAACATTATTGGCTGATCGAAGAAACTCAGCATAAACAAGGTTTGCAAAATCCTGTTGGTGAGGGCAGGGAGAATGAATGTCAGGGGGATGAAGAGCTTTTGCAATCAGTACCTTGCCGGTCAGAAGTCTCACCACGTGTATCACAGCCCTCACTGTGCATCGCGTTTTGGTTTGTCTAAGGAACACGTGGGGCTTAGCAGTTCCCTTAGGAGAGTCTATTTAAGTTTAGAGTCCCTGGCCCCTCCTTCATTCTCTTAACCAGGGCAGCTTTGGCAGAGAAGGACTGGACCACGAAATGGTCCTTACATCTTAAGGAGCCTCCTTGGGTCAGCTCTGCGCATCCATCAGGCAGAGGGAGCTGTCCCGTCCTTGGGGTCCTGGGCTCAGGACAGAGTTCATGCCTCCTGTTGTTTTTACCTTTCTATCCCAGATTTATCATTTATACTCAGGAGATCAAGAACAGCTCTCAGCTTGTTCTGAGGCGTTCTTTGTTCCCAATATTTCACAATCCTCACCAGGAAAATGAGGTCTTTTAAGAATGCCTCTGAGATCATGAGCAGATGTTGGTTCATTCACTCATCCCTCAGTTATTGCATACCTACTCTCTGCCATGAACTCTGCCACTAAGTGAAGCGGTTGTATTTCCTTCCCCCCACAGCTTCAGGGTCTATTGAGCTGGTTCTCACTGTGGGGGTGAATTGCCCCCCAGAGACTTTGGGTGTCACGACTAAGGGTAGATGCTACTGAGAGCCTCCACAGCAAAGAATTATCTGGCCTAAAAATGTCCGTAGTGCCAAGGTCAAGAAAATCCAGTCTAGTGAGAATATGGACTGGTATCGCTTAATCTTGGACAAGAGGGTTTTCATGCATGTCAGGCTCTTCCTTCAGCTTCCAGGACTCCAAGGGCCTATGGCACTACAGCCTCCATCTTACGCCCCTTCTGTGTAAAGTCTCAGTTGCCTACTCCAGAATTCCTTACCCAAAGGGCCCTTAGTCCACTTCCAGGACATGTGCAGACCTCTTTGTCTGTCTTTTCTCCTAAGGGTGGGCTGCACTGCAGATGTGTGCCTGGTAAAGCCCAAGTGGGTCAAGGGCCTGCTGTTTGGGGGCACAGGTATGTGTGGAGTGGTTCAGGTTGGGTGTGCCTGGAGCCTCCTTTGCTGTGAGATTGAAAGGGGGAGCAAGCCGGGGTCTTGCTCTCTGACACCGCATGCCCCGTCTCACATTTCCAGGGAGTCCAAGGCATCTAAACTTGTGTCTGGTTCTTCAGGTCATTCTGGAAATATATTTAGAGGAAGCTAAGATGCCCCTTATTTAACAGTGTGTTGGCTTGATTTGGGCTTCTCTGGAGGCCCAGACAGTAAAGACTCTGCCTGCAATGCAGGAGACCTGGGTTCGATGCCTGGGTCAGGAAGATCCCCTGGAGAAGGGAATGGTAACCCTCTCCAGTATTCTTGCCTGGAAAACCCCGCTGATAGAGAAGCTTGGCGGGCTACAGACCAGGGGGTTGCCAAGAGTCAAACATGACTGAGCAACTAGCATTAACTTAGCTCAATTTATGACTTCCAGCTTTTTGAACATGTGAGATGTGGGCTTCTAATTATCCTCTTGTCCCAAGTCCTGCAAATATAAGGGACAGGTCTTGTGCCGACAAGTGAGTAATTATGAAGCAATATGATGAAATCGTGCATGAGGTAAGCAGAGAGGAAGGACACTTAGTTCCTAAGTGTAGTTCTGGAAAATACTGAATCATGACATCTGTTTGCAGCTGTACAAATAGAAATGGCAGTTCAGGGAACCCACAATCAGGATGATCAGTTCACACTCCCAGTGTTCCATTATTTGGAGAAATGTCTGTCTCTTTGAGTCTTAGGAAGCCTGATGCCTTTGCCACACAGATAAATACTATGGCCCTTTGGCCACCTCGGGCCGTCAAGTCAGGTGTTCTTCCTACTGGACCATCTCCATGCTGGGGCAGAACTCATATAGTGTCATGCCCTTGTCAGGTTGCCATGGAGACTGATCTCCAGGTCTCCAAAATTGATTTGTATTTATAGGGGATCTGCAGTTTTCTGGATGCTGTGACCAGCATTAAACAGAGAGAGAGAGAGAAAGAGGGATGCCCTCCCCCTCCCCTATTTGTGGCCTACTGGGAAGATATCTTTCCGCAACAGAGAGGTTGGAGAAATTGAATGGGAAGGATTTTTTTTTTCCTTCCAATAACATTGTGCTTTTTTTCTGATTACGAAAGTAATTTATATTCACAGTAGACAATTTGTTGAAATACAGAAAAGCACACAAACACATAAATTATCCACCATACCATCACCCAGAGACAACACTGTTAACATTTTAGCTTTCTGCCTTTCTAATCTTTTTTATGTTCTTATTTAATTATTTAATAGAATCAAATCATTCTACGGGCACATGCACACACACGCCCATTGCTTTGCTACTTCCTTTCTTATAAGATTGTTTCATGTGCTGTTTAATC
This sequence comes from Cephalophus harveyi, assembly GCA_006410635.1. Lineage (NCBI taxonomy): Eukaryota > Metazoa > Chordata > Mammalia > Artiodactyla > Bovidae > Cephalophus > Cephalophus harveyi. The sequence continues at coordinate 287,436 of SJYT01019543.1, read as the reverse complement.
TTTTGTGATATCAAAGATTTTTTTAAACAGTTAACCTATTCACATGGTTAAAACACACACACCCACACAACTTGTACATCAATGTTCATAGCAGCATTTTTCAAAATAGCCCCAAAGTAGGAACAACCCAGATGTGTATCAGCCGATGATAAATGAAATATGAGATAAACAAATGACGGAATACTACTCAATAGTAGAAAGGGATGAAGTGCTGGCATGTGTTACATGAATGAACACTGGAAGCAATATGCTAAGTAGTAAAAGAAGCAGGACATGAAAGGCCTTGTTTTATATGATGCCATTTCCCATGAAGTGTCCAGAAGAGGCAAATCTGTGTAGACAAGAAGACGACTAGTGGTTGCCTAAGGCTGGGGTTACCTGTGAATGAGCCCGAGAGATCTAATTGGAGTGATGAAACCGTATTTAATACTGAAATTGAATTGCGGTGATGGTTGTACCACTGGTAAAAACCATTGAATTTTACATTAAGATGGGTGAGTTTTCACTGCTCTATTTCAAATGGATACCCATCAAGACCTACTGTGTAGCACAGGGAACTCTGCTGCTTGGATGGGAAGGGAGTTTGGAGAATGGATACACGTATATGGATGGCTGAGTCCCTCTGCGGTACCCCCGGAACTATCATCACTTTGTTAATCAGCTGTATTCCAATACAAAATAAAAGACTTTAAGAAAATGAAATAAGTAAATTAAATGGGTGAGTTTTATGGTACATGAACACCTCAATAAAATTTACCTAATTATACATAAATATATATGTAAAAGAAAGGTGATAAAATGACACATATAATAAGTATGTGTTATATATTGATGTAAAATAAAGATTTTATATATAAAATTTATTAAGGTATTGTTTACCTCAGTTATTATATATAATAAGTATATTATATTATCTATATAGGGCCTCCCTGGTGGCTCAGCTGGTGCAGAATCCGCATAACATATGTATATATAAATTCTTCCTATACCTGTCCCTCCTCTGCAGGTTCTTTGTCCTACCACCACGGTCACCACACATGTTACCACTGTCATTGTGTGTCCTTGTGAATTACATCCAAACAAATTATATATAAACCAATACAAACATGCACTTTTGTTTTTCCTCCACTTTGCACATGTAAAAGTATATGACATATATTATTCTGTTCTTTTTAGTATTCTCCTTGACAGTTCCTTGGAGCTCTGAGAGAAATTCCTCATTCTTCTTTTGTTAGAGATACATACTATTCCCTTGCATAGATGTATCCCAATTCATTTAATGTCTTTATACAACTTTGCTCTTATAAGTAACTTTAGTGGATTGATCATAAATATAATAAACCTAAATGAATGCGGCTGAACCCAAATACACCATTAATACAGGGACAAATCACCCCCACAGGCTGTTTGGTATACCTGTTTTACACATATAACCCGTGTTAGGTTATACCAGTGTGTACCCTCAGGAATAAATAAGAATGAGATTCTCTGCAGCCTCACTAAATACAGGGTCGCAGTATGATTTTTAATGGCTGGGTAATTTTCGAGCAGAGAAATTTAAAAAGCAGAGACATCACTTTGTCAACAAAGGTCCATTTAGTCAAGGCTATGGTTTCTCCAGTGGTCATGTATGGATGTGAGAGTTGGATTATAAAGAAAGCTGAGTGCTGAAGAATTGATGCTTTTGAACTGTGGTGTTGAAGAATACTCTTGAGAGTCCCTTGGACTGCAAGGAGATCCAACCAGTCCATCCTAAAGGAGATCAGTCCTGGGTGTTCATTGGAAGGAATGATGTTGAAGCTGAAACTCCAATACTTTGGCCACCTGATGCAAAGAGCTGACTCATTTGAAAAGACCCTCATGCTGGGAAAGATTGAGGGCAGGAGGAGAAGGGGACAACAGAGGATGAGATGGTTGGATGGCATCACCGACTCAATGGACATGCATTTGGGTGGACTCCGGGAGTTGGTGATGAACAGGGAGGTCTGGCGTGCTGCGGTTCATGGGGTTGCAAAGAGTTGGACACGACTGGGCGACTGAACTGAACTGAATTTTCCACTGTGTATATATACCATATTTTTTTTTTAGTATTTGCACACCTGTATTATTTTGCATTATTTTTCTTTTCTAACGGATAACACTGCAGGCTACTTTTGGTAGCCAGGCTGAATGAGGGAGACAGCTGAGCAGCAGCACCCACTAGAGACGCTGTGTGTCATTCCATCCCGGCCTTGTGGACCACTGCAGACACCCCCTGGGTATTCAGGGGCTCCCTAAGCAGATAACTAGTGGGCTCTCCTGATAGACAGCTCTTCTCTTAACTTAGGGAAAATCATCTCCTTCTGCAATATGATGTCTTCAGAGCCCAGGATACAAAGTTGGTGAGTGGAGCGGTCATTACCTTTTCCTGGGTGACTTTGAAGTGCTGCCAATATTTCCATAACGTTGTTCTCCAAAGGGCTCTTCTGGCCAGAGTCTTGCCTCATTTTAGGTTTGGGAATTCAGAGCTGCACAGTCCAGAAATGTTAATGGGATTCTGAGTGAAGCCTCTAATCTCTTATGTCATACAGATGGCTGACCAAGCATGGCGGCTTGATTTTCTCAAGGTCAGGGTGAAGGTTGGGAGGCAGTCCCCTTTTATCCTGACCACCTGCCCCGACCTTTAAGCAGGTGACCTCCTGGGAATGTACTGATTTGGGGCATGGCAGTAGAGATTAAAGCTGGCTGCGAGAAAAAGCCACAGACAATTTGAAGTGAGAGGTTTCCTGCCAACCCAGTGATCTGGGCTCCAGGAGGAAGAGGGGTCCAAACTGGAGAGAAGGCAGCCGGCTGGAGCGGATTCAAGGAAATAGCAATAGGAAAGATGAAGGGGTGGAGAGACTGATCATGAGATTATCTAAATCTGCAGCTTTGGAGGCCAAGTGATAGCCATGTTTTCTCTGCGGGAACTCTCAGTGGTGACAGCAAAGTGCATGTTGGGATTCCAACAGGACCCCTCCTCTTTTCCTAAAAGGGCCCTTGGTGTCCCTCTGGGGTTGGCATGGGACAGAAGCTGACCAGGAGGAGAAACTGGCTCTTCCCTCTTCTGAATCCTGGGCTCTTGTGTGCTGGAGAGGAGGTCCTGGGAAAAGGAAGGATACATGGACAACCCAGCAGATGGTGTAGAAAGAACCCAAACATATGGGGCACAGACAAGCATAAGGGGGTGATATTAAGGACTGAGATTGAGTGGCAACAGGGAAGGGAGGAAAAAAAAACCCAACAGAAAAACGGGCCTGGGAGGAGCATTGAAGTCGAGACCAAGGAGCACAATTAGGTTTGTGTTACTTCCTACAGCCCAAGCAAGCTGTTTGTGGGTCATCTGTTAGCTGACACTGCCAAGATGCCATGTGTATTCCAGAATCCCTGGGTGCTGGTCTTCCCTATATGCCAGGGTGAGGGAGGGACCATGGATGCCAGCCCTGGAAGCCCACTCAGGCATGTGTGACGCACCATATGAGGCTCTCTGGCATCACCCCGGAAGCCAGGCTAGCTGAGAATCAAGGAAGTACAGCATGGGAAGGACCTCTTGAGAGCCTGCCCGTTTCCCTCCCTGCAACAGGATTGCAAAGAAGCAGTCGCAGGCAATTGGAGCAGCAGGGGACCACTGATGCCCAGGTCAAAGGGGACCTGGTGCGCTCACTTACATAAAAATAAATGTCCACTCCCTGCTTATTTCATTCAGTCATGTCCTCGGCAAGAGGCAGAGAACAGAGTGGTCACCCAGAAATAGGCCCTGACATTGCGGCCTTCTCACTCCGGCTCACTTCCCGCCTGCCTAATCCCACCCACCCCCACCCCACCCCACCCTTCCCCAGGACCTGCTGCAGCTGGTGTGCCCATATGCTAATGCTATACTGCCCAGCACAGTGGTTGCTTATAAACAGTTGTTCAGCTTTCCAAAGTTATTAACCAAGTCATTAATTAAACGCTCCTTCCTTTTGAAAGCTCTCCCAGGAAGGAATATTTCCAGTTTCCCTGGAAGTCCACCCATGCAACTCACTGAGAATTTTTCTGCCTCAGTGACACACATTCTCTTAATGATATTCTGAGATTGAATGAGTATCTACACTTAATTTGAAGCACAGTTCTATGTATCAGGGTGGGCTTCCCATGTGGTGCTATTGGTAAAGAACCCACCTGCCAATGCAGGAGACCTAAGAGACCCGGGTTCGATCCCTGGGTCAAGAAGATCCCCTGGAGAAGGGAATGGCTACCCACTCCAGTATTCTTGCCTGGAGAATCCCATGGACAGAGGAGCCTGGTGGGTCACGCCCCAGAGGGTCGCAAAGAGTTGGACACAACTAAAGCGACTTAGTACCCATGCATTAGGGTGGCAAAGAGGATTAAGATCTAGTTACTGCTTCATAGGGAGATGGCTATGCACAGTGAGGTAATACATGATGCTATGATAAGTCTGTGTATGCTCTCTGCTTCCTGGAATTTCATAATCCTGATCATGTCCGTGTCTGACAAGAAGAGTGAGCACCTCTAGTCATGTGCAAAGTAACTATTGATGAGAGAGCTTAGGTGAGCTGTGGTCAGACTCTAAAGGACTTGAGATTCATCTGCACCTGATATCAATGGGAACTGACTCATGGGAAAAGACCCTGATGCTGGGAAAGATTGAAGACAGGAGGAAAAGGGGATGACAAAGGATGAGATGGTTGGATGGCATCACTGACTCAATGGACATGAATTTGAGCAAGCCCTGGGAGTTGGTGATGAACAGGGAAGCCTGGTGTGCTGTAGTCCATGGGATCACAAAGAGTCAGACATAACTGAACGAGTGAACTAAACTGTATTGAATGAGGACTAATAAAAAGCTGTTGGATTTGGGTATCAGGAGATCACCATGACTTTGTGACAGGTTGGGGAGTGAAGTGGTAAAAGGAAGACCTTGGGAAATAAATAGGGAGCTGAAAGTAGGTAGGCGGCATGAGTAGGTAGATCAATGAGTCTGGTGATGAAGGGAGGGTGGATAGCAGAAATTTCTAGGGGAGGTAGGGTCAAAGAATGCTTTTTATTAGGCTGGAGGAAACCTTATCTTGTTTCTTTTCTAAGAGGTCATTGAGAAGGAGAGATTTATAGTATTGAATGGAGTTAAGTACTAGATGGAACAATGTCTGAAAAGTAAATGGGAAAAACTGAAGATGAGAGCTTGGATGGAGAGGTTATTCTTGGTGGAAAAAACAACAACAACAACAACTATCAATTCATCTAAAACAAGAGTGAAAAATAAAAATGAGACAAGTAGAATTGAAGAGGGGAGTTGAGGGAATTTCTTTTTGTTTTCTTGGTGAAGCAGAGAACAAAGTCACTGAGAATGTGTCCGTTGGTTTATGCTGGGAAAGTTTTTCTGTGGTTCCCCTGAAAGGAGTCTTGTTTGGGATGGCAATCCAGATATTGACGAACTTCTATTCACAAAGGAATGCAAAATTGCTCTGATTTCCACTACTGTGAGTCTTGGTTGAACTATTTCTATGCACATTTGATTATGCCTGTATCATAGCCAGATTTGGGGGCTGCCTAGTAGGGTGCAACCTGGGAAGTGCAATAGACAAACTTCTTTATTCTCATCTCCCACCCTGCTGAGGATTCAGCTTGGCAGCTGTGGCAGAATATGCTGGCCCCATACAAGAACGCCCACCCTGAGTCCTGGAGATGGAATGAGGTTACCTGCCTGGCCTCAGCCTAGCTTTGCCCTTGTAAAGGTTCATGGAACCCACCTAATTGCAAGGCAGTTTAGGACTTTCCAGTAGAAGAAATGGCCCTTTTCCAGTCTGTGTCAGTGGTTTAATGAATTAATTCTGTGATCCTGGGTATAGGCCTTCAGGTTGAAGAGAAGTTGGGATTTCCATGGAGATGGAGACCTGGGGTTCTGACTTCAGTAATCTTGACATCCTTGAGTTTTCTGGTGGAGTCTACCCTCAGATGACCGAGGTCTTAAGCTTTAACTCAGATCTGCGACTGCCCTCCTGCTGGGCACTGTCCTGGTTTAGTAACTAGCACGTCCGCTTTGGTTTCTGAATTTGGTTCTGCTGAAGCTGCAGCCACCATGGATGGTGCTGGATCTCCAGTTCTCAGTGGAGGTTTTCAGGGTCATGGGAGCCTATGGAATAATGAGAATAAAACCCACTCAGGTGGTCAGTGGTCCATCCCTTGATCTGCTGGGCACGGTTGTGCTGGAAACCCAGCCTAGCTCTCATGGGGCTGGGGAGTTCCACCGGCGAGACCAGTTGATAAACAGACAAATAAGTCAGTAATCCAGCTCTCCTGTGGTGGCCGTGCTGTGCATGAAAGTTTAAACACTGTCCTGTGACAGAAGCGGCCCCTCGCAATTGAATGGTTGGAAAGGCAGCATTCAGGGCAGTAGTCAGGGCTGTCAAGGCTCTGTCAGGGCTACGAGGTGGCACTGAGTTTGGCACGTGTGAGAAGAGAAGGAAGGGCAGTGAGGGAGGCTGGAGGGGGTGCAGGAGAGGCCAGTGACGCTGTCGGAGGCTGGGCTGGGTCAGGTCCCATAAGTAATGATGAAATGAGTTTGGCTTTCACCCTAAAGTCAGATTTAAAGTAGGGAAGATGTAGCAATTTTTTCTTTAACTTTTATTGGAGTATGGGTCCTCTACAATGCTGTGATAGTTTCTATTGTACAGCACAGTGAATCAGCAGAGTAATACATGCGCATACCCTTTTGCTTGGATTTCCTTCCCATTCAGGTCACCGCAGCACTGAGCAGAGTTTCCTCTGCTGCACAGTAGGTTCTCATCAGCTATCTATCTTATACACCGTAGTGTATATGCATTAATCCCGCTCTCCCGGTTCACCCCACGTCCGCCCCACCCCCCACCCCATCCCCCTTTGGTGTCCATACATTTGTCCCCTATGTCTGTGTCTCTATTTCTGTTTTGCTACTTGACTTTACTAAAGATGACTCTGGCTGATGGACTGGCTTCCACAATGGGGATGAGGAATGACATTGAGGGATGGGAGAAGAACAGAAGCTCTGTTAGCAGACCATTGCTCAGGTGAAGAGGGAAGAGGGTGGCAGCCAGATGGGAAGAAGTGCAGCCACGGGAGATGTGGACAGGTTTGAGAAATGTTTTTCAGTAAGATTTATTGATGGGTTTGGTGGCACATCCAGGAAACCTGGTGGATTAGGGGCTTGTACCACTGAATGATTGGGAATGCCATTTTCTACACTGGAGAAAATTGAGGTCTTGGGCAGGGACAGGGGTGAAAAGTGAGCATTCTCTTCTGGCACTGCGACGTGTGAAACGGCAGTAGACACCCAGGCAGAGATGTCAGGTAGGGATTTGGACAATTAAGATGATTCCACAAGCTAGAGGACAGCGGAGCATCCTTCATATGAAACTGTTGCAGCCCCAACCCACATATGCGTTCTACCGCTTCCTCCCAAGATGCCCAGGGATGGGATAGGCTGAGCATGTCCTCTCGTAAAAGCTTCCAAGTTCCTGCTTTCAGGATGGGTGGGTTTGCAGGCCTGCCTCAGCAGCAACATTAGCTCCTTGGAAGGAAATCTATGACAAACCTACACAACATATTTTTTAAAATTTAATTTTATTTATTTTAATTGGAGGTTAATTACTTTACAATATTGTTGTGGGTTTTGCCATACATTGACATGAATTTGCCATGGGTGTACATGTGTCCCCCATCCTGAACACCCCTCCCACCTTCCTCCCCACCCCGTCCCTCAGGGTTGTCCCTGGGCACCAGCTTTGAGGGCTCTGTTTCATGCATTGAACTTGGACTGGTCATCTATTTCACATACGGTAATATAACATGTTTCAATGCTATTCTCTCAAATCATCCCACCCTCGCCTTCTCCCGACAGCATATTTTAAAGCAGAGACATCACATTGCCGACAAACGTCCATATAGTCAAAACTACGGTTTTTCTAGTAGTCATGTATGGATGTGAGAGTTGGACCATAAAGAAGGCTGAGTGCCGAAGAATTGATGCTTTCAAATTGTGTTGCTGAAGAAACCTCTTGAGAGTCCCTTGGACAGCAAGGAGATCAAACCAGCCAATCCTCAAGAAAATCAACCCTGAATGTTCATTGGAAGGACTGTTGCTGAAGCTGGACCTCCACTACTTTGGCCACCTGATGCGAAGAGCCCATTAGAAAAGATCCTGGTGCTCGGCAAGATTGAAAGCAGAAGGAGAAGGGGATGACAGAGGATGAAATGGTTAGATAGCATCACTGACTCAGTGGAACTGAATTTGAGCAAATTCCAGGAATTAGTGAAGGACAGGAAAGCCTGGCATGCTGCAGTCTGTGGAGTCACAGAGTCGGACATAACTGAGGGCCTGAACACCAAAAACTCAGCAGCTCCATGAACCACTGAATCTTTATCCTGGTATAGGAAATGTGCCTTTCATTCAGTGTCTTATCCTCAGATCATCACAGAGTGTGGCTTTTGCTATAGTTTCGATATTACACGAGAAGGTTATATGGAAGCAATACAAATGCCCGAATATTCAATCCTAGACGCTTCTGTTCCTAAATGACCCTCTTCCAAGCTGCTAGGCTCCCTTTTATTCTCTGTCAAGTTCTCCTTGCTCATCTGCTCCCAGGGAAATCCAAGCACCACACTTCCAACATCCAGGGCAATTTGGTTCTTTCCTTACTCAGCGCTGAGCCTGCTTTTGCATTTACATAGATGGATTAACGTGCTCTGTTAAACAATGCGCCAGCTACTTCTTGTCCAACTTCTAGCAGCAGGGAGAACTAGCAGAGGCCTGAAACATTTCTGTCTTCTTTCACAGTCTCCGAGAGGCAAAGGAAGCAGTAAGATTCATTTTTTGATTGCATGAAGTGTGTCACCCCTTCCTAAAGAACTCAGTGACTATGGTTGTGTGTGAAGTCGCTCAGTCGTGTCCGACTCTTTGCGACCCCATGGACTGTAGCCTACCAGGCTTCTCCATCCATGGGATTCTCCAGGCAAGAATACTGGAGTGGGTTACCATTTCCTTCTCCAGGGGATCTTCCCAACCCAGGGATTGAACCCGGGTCTCCCACATTGGAGGCAGACGTTTAACCTCTGAGCCACCAGGGAAGCCCACAATGAGATGTAAACACTGACTTCCTCTGTGTTACCCAGGAGCAACCCAGTCATGACCATTTACCAAGAACTCCTTTTTTCCAATGGTTCTGCTGAATGATTTCTCTGTGTGAACTCATTTAATCTTACAACAACACAGTAGTACAGTTTCTCTTATTAGCCCATTTCACAGATGAGGAAATTGAGCCTCAAAATGACAATGCGGTTAGTGAAAGCTGGGTTTGAGTTAAGTCTAACTACCTCATTTTTTTTTCCAATTGAAGTGTAATTGATTTACAATATTGTGTTAGTTTCAAGTGTACAGCAAAGCGATTCAGTTATACATATATATGTTGACTAAAATAGATGCACAATGTGAGAGTTGTGGGTTAAGTTTTATTTGGGGCCAAATGAGGACTGCAGCCTGGGAAGCAGCACCTCAGATAGCTCTGAGAGACTGCTCCAAAGGAAGGGGCAGTGGGGGAAGGTCAATATATAAAATTTTGGTGAAGGAAGAGTTCAATGCAATCAGGTGCTTACTTTACAAAAGGTTTTCTGCTAGTCCCAAGGAGGTAATGTCATCATGAAGGGATTTAATGCTTTTCTAGATATGAGGAGATCCAAGGATTGGGATTATGGTATCAGTTCCTGCCACCAGATTCCCTGGAGCACAGAGTGCCTCACTCCACCCTGAACTCCCTCAGCGGGTGTTGAAAGTCTGCTGCTGCTGCTAAGTCGCTTCAGTCGTATCTGACTCTGTGCGACCCCATAGACGGCAGCCCACCAGGCTCCCCCATCCCTGGGATTCTCTAGGCAAGAATACTGGAGTGGGTTGCCATTTCCTTCTCCAATGCATGAAAGGGAAAAGTCAAAGTGAAGTCGCTCAGTCGTGTCTGACTCTTCGTGACCCCATGGACTACAGCCCACCAGGCTCCTCCATCCATGGGATTTTCCAGGCAAGAGTACTGGAGTGGGGTGCCATTGCCTTCAGCTGCAGGCAAATGCTCTCAGCAAGTGCCAATTTGTAGTTGATATATACATATGCTCCCAGGTGACTCAGTGACAAAGAATCTGCCTGCCAAGCAGGAAACCTGGGTTCAACCCCTGGGTCGGGAAGATCCCCTGGAGAAGAAAATGGCAACCCACTCCGGTATTCTTGGCTGGAGAATCCCAGGGGGCTACAGTGCATGGGATCACAGAGAGTCGGTCATGACTAAGCAACTGAAAAGCAGCCGCAGCACATGCATATGCATATATCTGTATTCTTCAAAGCTTCCTTTCCATTATAATTTATAGGGAGACACTGAATCTAGTTCCCTGTGCCATACAGGGACTCTTTTGTTGTTTATCTATTATATATATGATGGCGTGCATCTGTTAATCCCATTCTCCCAATTTATTTATTCATCCTCCAAGAAACTGGGCTTCTGTGGTAGCTCAGCTGGTGAAGAATCCGCCTGCAATGCGGGAGCTCCCCTGGAGAAGGGAAAGCTATCCACTCCAGTATTCTGGCCTGGAGAAACCCCTGGACTATACGGTCCATGGGGTTGCAAAGAGTTGGACGTGACTGAGTGACTTTCACTTTCCAAGGAACTACTAATGCCTCTATGCAAGTAGAGTGCTGCGGTGGGACTGTGGTCATTCTTATGACGAAGGTCTTGATGAGGAAGGGGACGACGGTGACAGTGATGATAGCTGACATTTAGCGATGCTTGCCTAATTTAGGGTACTTTTCTAATTATTTTGCACATACTAACATATTTATACTCAGAACAGTTCCATGAGGCAGGCACTATTATACACAATTTTTCTTTCTTTCTTTATTTTTTTTTTTTGGCCATGACTTTTGGCATGCAGGATCTTAGTTCCCTGACCGGGCATTGAACCCATGTCCCCTACACCGGGCATTGAACCCATGTCCCCTGTACCGGTGGGCTACAGTCCATAGGGCTGCAAAAGTCTTAATAAAAGAGTCTTAATAAAAGAGTCTTAATAAAAGAGTCTTAATAAAAGACTTCCAGACCACCAAGAAAGTCCCAGTATTTCCAAACTATTTACAGATAAAGAAACTGAGGGCCAGAGAAGCTAAGTAACCTTCCTGAGATTACAGAGCAAAATGGTTGGTATAGGCTGAATTTGATCCTCACCAGTCTAGTTCCTCAGTCACATTGACCGTAGTAGGTCAGAGCAAGCAGGTCAGATAAGGAAGCATGAAACCCTCCCCTCTGGCCCAGCAGTGGGAGATTTCTCAGCTCAGCCAGAGGATTGAGATGCGGTGAGAAGAGCAAGGCCAGCTTTCCTGAGCAGCTCTCCTCTAAATGGCCTCCCCTCCCCCAGCTAAAACACAGAGAGGCATCCTTTGTATGTACCTGGAGTAACTTGCAGCGTGTTATTTGGGCATTTTTATTGCTATTGTTGGAGGATGACAGAACTAGAACATTTTCTCTCAGACTGTCGGTGAAAGTCATTTTTACATGTATTTTCACAGTTTTACAGGAAGAAATTCAGGCTCAGAGAGAGTCGGAGGTTTTTCTGCACAGTCTTCCCTGATCCCTCAAGAGCCGGTTAGATGCACCGTCCACGTGTTCCAGGAGTCTTCTCCTTACACCTGCCACCCCCTGCCCATCGATGGGGCTCATCACTCTGTGTTGTACTTGGCCACGATTTGACCATCTTGACTGTAGATTCATAGACTCCTGGAGACCCAGGACAGTCTTTTTGTCCCCCACTGTGTCCCTAGCACATAAGGAAACACACTGTAACTTTTTTTTTAAGCTTTTTATTTTGTATTAGGGTACTGAGAAGCCCTGGTGGCTCAGTGGCAAAGAATCTGCCTGCAATGCGGGAGATTTGGGAGATGCAGTAGACGTGGGTTTGATCCCTGGGTGGGGAAGATCTCTTGGAGGTGGACATGGCAACCCACTCCAGTATTCTCGCCTGGAGAACCCCATGGACAGAGGAGCCTGGTGGGCTACAGTCCATAGGGCTGCAAAGTCGGACACGACGGAAGCAACTTAGCATGCATGCACACCTTTTCAGTGCAGGATCGCCACCATGCGGGGGGCTAGGGTGGATCAATGGTTGTACTTGCCAGGTAAGTTTGGAGCAAGGGTTACTTACAGGCTCTATGGACATTTTCTAGCATAGAAATATACTGTTTTTAGCCAGGACCCAGACACAGAGTCACTCACTGGCCTGTGTCCCTTTCAGCCACGGATCTGCTCCATGAGCCAAGGCAGGGGCTGCTCCAAGTGATTTCTACCTACTGTGAGCTTATCAAGAGTCAGCTGCTGCCTTCCAGCTTCCTGTGCCTTTCCATGTCATCAGACCCTCCTGACAGCAGATAACAAAAAGCCTCCATCAGTCAAGCAAAGGGCCCTTTTGGAAGGTGTCTGGCCTGGAGCGATTAGTGTTCTCCAGCTGAAAGTGGCAGGCAGAGGCTTCTGCAGACAAATCCTTGTTTGAGGTGGGCTGGTGGAATAGGCATGTTCTTAGAGAAGGGAGAACCTTTCACTCCATCCCTCTGTGTGCATGAGTGCTAGGGTGAGTGAGGATGTGCAAGGCAGCCCAAACTGAGCTATCTTGGCTGAGAGAGCAGAAATGGATCTCAGTCTAGTGCTCACTAGATGCCTGGTGCTGTGCTAAGAGGTTTACAGACTAGTACTACCTCATTTGTTTACGAACATCGAAGGTGGGTCACACTGATCAGGTGAGATGTCATCTCAGAGAGGTTCATTAAGATGTCCAGTGTCCCACAGCTAGTCCATAGCAGAATTGGGTATGTCTAATGAGCACGGGAGCCTCTAACCACCATAAGGACTACTTCTCCATCCTTTGCCCTTTCGACTCCCACAGGACCCGAAATCTGCACTGTCTCATGGGTTCATTCTCCTGACCACAGTCCTGGGAAATCTATTCCCACACTCCTGGGAAATTGCACATGAGCAGTGAAAAGATTTATATATAAAAAATCAGACCCCTCAAGAGCATTGTAGCCGTCAGAGAACTTATGAATGCACTTATAAGTGGTTTTATTCATTAATCTGTTGACTTTGAGCATCCACGAAACGAAAACAGAACAGACAGTGTACCAGGTGAAGAGCATGACACAGCTTTTCACACATGTTAAATTAGTCATTATGGGCACTGCACAGCAAATTCGATTTATCAAACTGATCTGCTAGAAACTTTTTGAGGGAATTTCCTAATTTCAGTGAGACATTTATCAAGCGATTTTGCTCTTTTGCAGATAGCTTTTTTTTTTTTTTTCACACTGATCAGGTGAGATGTCATCTCAGAGAGGTTCATTAAGATGTCCAGTGTCCCACAGCTAGTCCATAGCAGAATTAGGTATGTCTAATGAGCACGGGAGCCTCTAACCACCATAAGGACTGCTTCTCCATCCTTTGCCCTTTCGACTCCCCCAGGACCCAAAATCTGCACTGTCTCATGGGTTCATTCCCCTGACCACAGTCCTGGGAAATCTATTCCCACACTCCCGGGAAATTGCACACGAGCAGTGAAAAGATTTATATATAAAAAAATCAGACCCCTCAAGAGCATTGTAGCCGTCAGAGAACTTATGAATGCACTTATAAGTGGTTTTATTTATTAATCTGTTGACTTTGAGCATCCACGAAACGAAAACAGAACAGACAGTGTACCAGGTGAAGAGCATGACACGGCTTTTCACACATGTTAAATTAGTCATTATGGGCACTGCACAGCAAATTCGATTTATCAAACTGATCTGCTGGAAACTTTTTGAGGGAATTTCCTCATTTCAGTGAGACATTTATCAAGCGATTTTGCTCTTTTGCAGATAGCTTTTTTTTTTTTTTTATGGCCGGTCTTCCATCCAAAATTTAATTCCTTCCTGATTTTATAACGTGGATTTCCTAAATCATTCTTCCTGAGTCATGACCTGGAGTAACTGGATATTCATGTGTGTTTGATCCAAAATCTCACAGATAAGGAAAAGTTATACAGGATGACATCCACGTGTAATTGACAAAAGACACATTTGCAAGAAAGGGCCATAGCTGCCTGGCCTTTCAGCTTCTGTCCTTTGTTTACGCTGAAAATGAGGAAGTGGGTAAGTTCTCAGAGAAGAGACATACGGGGAAAGGGTCAAGGAGCTAGTGTGGGAAACATCTGATCTCAAATAATTCCTCTGCCACAAGTCAGTGGAGCCAGGAGGGGCTGTGCAAAGGGATCCCTGCTCATAGTCTGGCCTCTCAGAGAGCTGGTGGGAGGGGACAGAAGCCCAGGTCTTTGGACCCTGCTTGAACCTTACACCATGGAGGTTCAGGAGCCCTTCTCACTTGCCTGGGAAGCCTGAAGTGGAGATCTAGTTCAGAAAGAAAGCACATAAGTGCACACACACATACATGCACACACACTGAAAAGGTCACACAGAGCAGAGCAGCTGCACAAAGTGGTGAAGAGCAGGCCAGCGATGAACACCAATAACTCACAAGAAGAAGCAGGTGGGCAGGGTTAGGAAGACCCTATTCTCAAAGAAACAGAAAGGAGTGGTGAGGATCAGGAGAGGGGGCTTGCAGCGCTCCCTATGAAGGCACCCACAGTAAACAGAGGATGTGTAGATGTTGCCACATCAAGCAAAAATCTCCTGTGGAAAATGAGAAGGAGACTGTCCCCCAGCCTGATGGGAAGCGGGAGTTGGGGTCCACTTATGGCATCTCGCAGGGCTCCTGAGTGTATCTAATGTGAATTCTTGAGGCTGATGTCCAGGGGGCTTTCCAGGTGACGCTTGTGATAAAGAACCCGCTTGCCAGTGTAGGAGATGCCATTTTGATCGCTGGGTCCAGAAGATCCCCTGGCACAGGAAATGGCAACCCACTCCAGTATTCTTGCCTGGAAAATTCCATGGACGGGGAGCCTGGCAGGGGTCGCAAAGAGTCAGATACAACTGAGCACACACCGGGCCATCCAGAGCTAACAATGAGAGTTGCCCACTTGTCAGGGACACGGGTCTGCGGTCTGTGATATTCAGTGAGGTCTCTCCTCTCCCGATTTTCCACTGACATTAATCCTGACAGTCCCTCACCTTCTGTAGTCTTCCAAAGGATTGCTAAGGAAAAAATAATACCTACATTGTTCAAAGCCCACGCTTCTCTCCAGCTCCATTTCCTTGGGCACTAGGAGAACCAGAAAGAATGGGCTTCTGATCCAAGGTACCATCTGAGGGTTTGCTGATACCTTTAGGCAGCACACTTGGAACTCAGATCTAGTCTGAGCTGCCAAGTCCAGAGTGGTTCCAGGGGGCAGGCGTGGCACTCAGATTTCCAGAGATAAACTTTAAACTTTATCTCTCTCTCTTTTTTTTTTTTTCTTGCAAATGGTAGGGTAGGAGGAGGTTCAGGAGACAGGCCAAGAAACCCCCGGCCAGTGCGTTTAACATCTGGCGTGGGGGAGCTCTTGGAAGTCAGCTCAGAGGATGTGGTGGGAAAGCACCTGGCGCGGCAAGCCGGCTTCCACACGGGCGGCTGGGGTCCGGGGTCTCGGAGGCCGAGCGGAACGAATCTGCTGGCTGCACAGAGCTCAGGCTGCCCACGCCCGGGGCTCTGACCTTGAACCCCATCAGACACAGGGCTGAAGAGAGTGAGGACCAGAACAGGAGGCTTAGAGAGGGAGGGGGCCCATGACTGGAGGACGCCTTAGCTGAGGGGGTGGGAGCTGGACATGGGAGCGTTCCCCTTGGAAGGGGCTCAATTGCGAACACCTCGGGCCTCCCGATGGCCTCTGAGGTCTATGGAGGTGGGCTTCATGGGCCTCCAGCAGAGTCTGGAAGAGCTGGGTGCAAACCCTGAGGCCAGGAGAAGGTTGGTCTGATGGGATTTAATAGGATGGGAAGTGGTGGTGGTGTTCTTTAGTCGCTTAGTTGTATCTGGCTCTTTGTGACTGTGTGGACTGTAGCTCCTCTTGTCTGTGGGATTCTCCAGGCAAGAATACTGGCGTGGGTTGCCATTTCCTTCTCCAGGGGATCTTCTTGACCCAGGGATCGAACCCATATCTCCTGCATTAGCAGGTGGATTCTTTACCACTGAGCCACCAGGGAAGCCTGGGTAGGGCTGAGCCTGCAGCAAAGAGCGCTTTGTGCAGATGGGGCTGAAAAGAAAGTGTGCCCGAGCCCAGCTGAGTTGGAAGGAGTGAGGGAGAAGATGTGGGGATTAGCAGGTGACATTTGTCACCAAAACCCCTCCACATGGCAGCAGCTAGGAGAAGACAGGAACTTACCCAATGGGTAAGGAGTACAGCCTGACGTTGCACCCTCCACCTGGGTGCAAGCCCTTTCCAGGAGCAGGTGCATACGTTTAGTAAGATCCTAGTTAGGTCCCAGTTCAAGCCCTGCACAAAGAGGAAAGATGAGTGCTTCTTGAAAGCAGATCCTCGGGGTTACATGGGGATGTGGTTTCTAGATTCCCAGGGCTGTGAACTGGGTGTCCTGCCTTCTCTTGGGCAACTCACCTTCTCTCTGGTGCCTGAGCCCTGCCCCCTGCTTTGGGCAGGGTTCAACTTCACCCTTCCTAAAAATAGGGCCTCCCAGGACTCTCAGAGGGGTCCGTGGCCATCCTGGGTTACCTGTTCCCTTCCCAGGGTGCTTTGTGTTAAAATTAAAGTCTTTTCATGAAGTTTACTGCTGGGGGGAAGGATGAGAGAGAAGCAGCATCTTTAGGCCACCAGACAGCAGCAGCTTTGGCAGTTAGTGAAGGTAGGCAGTCTAAGGGCCCAGCCTGTGCCCGTAAATCAGCTGGAATCCTATGCCCCAGTATGTCTTCTGCATGTTACAAAATCTAATACTGGTGTTTACTAATGCTACTTGCTCTAGTGATGTGGCAAGTCTGTTTAGAGGTGGTTTTCTCTGAGCTGCTCCAAGGTGAGCTGGGATTATGCAGCAAAGAAAGCAGAGGTGATTCCAGGGCACATGTTTTTGCAATAAGAATAGACATTTAAAAAGATTAAAAAAAAAAAAGACATTTTGGGGAAGATCTTATGGAGGAAATGGGATTAGAATTGATCTGGAGACATAGGTTGATTTCTCCTAGTGGGAGAAGGGTACCTTGGATGGTGTGGGCATAGATACATGGGCATGAACTCATGAAGTGGGCACAGAGGACAGTGAACAGCCAGCCTGTCCGTCTGTAACACCTATTTTATGCATTTATGTTGAGAATTTATGAGGAAGAAACCTGGGGGTTTGGGCCATGTTATCAGAGTTCTCAAATATCATAACTCAGATCTAAGATTACCCTGAGGACACCGATACTATAGGCTGTTCTGAGCACCTACTTTGGTCTCCTGCACTGTTCTCAACATTTAACACCTCTCATCTCATTTAAAGCCTTCCCAGGTGACACTTATGGTGAATAACCCACCTGCCAATGCAGGAGACATAAGAGTTGTGGGTTCAATCCCTGGATCAGGAAGATCCCCTGGAGGAGGGCATGGCAGTCCACTCCAGTATTCTTGCCTGGAGAATCCCATGGACAGAGGAGCCTGGAAGGCTACAGTCCATGGGGTCACAAAGAGTTGGACATTACTGAATCAACTCAGCATGCCGGCGTGCGTCTCATTTAAGGACACCACAGCTCCATGCAATAAGCAATTTCCCCCCAACTCCATTTTACTGGTGAGGAAATCAAGGCTCAGAAAGACTGCGTCCTTGGGGAGAATCTTTGAAAGGTTGAGTAGGGGGACAGGTGAAAGGAACAGATTCGTTCCTCTATGAACCTTTACAGCCATGAGTTCATTCAACGCACTTCACTGTACATGCCTAATTTCACTGACTCCTCATGATAACTCAGTGTGACGGACGCCTTCTTAATTTCACTTAGGAAAATATCGAGGCTTGAGATTGACTTAGTAAATCGTTAAATGCTGCCTGCTTCGATGTGTCATTGAATGTGACTCTGTACCCAGTCCTGCCTTGTTCTGGAGCCATGCTCTTCCTCATCCCCCTTGCTCTAATACTAGTGCCCTTTCTTCCTTCGGTATTTGTTTTGTGTATTTGGATATATTGTTGTTTCTGATGACACAGATCTCCTCCTGCCTGAAGGGTTCAGGTTTTTATTGGTACTGGTAATCGTCCATCCATGTTCCATGAATGGGTCATTGTGGTCCTGTGGTCCTTCCTCTGTGGAGGAAGGTTTTCATAGGTATGTCTGCTTGCTGACCCCTAGACTTCCTGTGTGAAGATGCAGGGCTCCGTGGTGTCCTGCCATCTAGGTCTTGGCCCAGAGCTCCAGGACTGGAAGGCACAAGCCTGAGTTTTGTGGTTGCTGTGAGAAATCATGATGTCACCAGATGGACCTGGGAAGGCAGAATTAGATGCCAGGGATGGGAAGAGGTGGAGACAGCATCGCTGGGCAACTATTGGAAGAGAAGGGCCTCTGCGGAGACTGAGATGCAGAAGGAACCCCTTGTATGGGCATTTTGAATGAGAGTTTGACACTATCACTTTGGAAAGGGAACATCTAGAAGCGGGGAGAGGAAGTGGGGAGCTGGGTAGGCTGTTGGAGGGACAGATTCCCAGTCGGAGCCTGAGCTCCATCTTTCAGCACCTAACTTCTCAATTCCAGATGCTCTCCTTGGGGAGTTCTCTTGCTTTTTACTCTTGGCTCGGGCAGTCCGTGCTTAATGAGAGCCAGAGGGGTCTTCTCACCATGGGAAGAGCCAACGCGGCATGGAGGTGAAGGAAGTGGGTAGGAAAGGGTGGTCTTGGGTAGGGAGCTGATGTCAGGGGCCCTGCAATGTTAGTAAAATGTCTGAGTTCCTGATGGTTGAACTCCGAGGGGTAGCACCTGGGGGCAGAAATACATCTGAACCTTAGCCTCATCTCTGAACTTCTTGTGTCAGGAAACGTGAGCTGGAAATCGCCCCAGAACAGACAGTCCTCTGCTGATCCTCTCTCTTCACTGCTTCCAGAAGCAGCAGGGTGTCTTGTTTATTTATTCGTCTTGGTGGGAACACCGTGTCTTGGAGTCCTAGACCGCTACTCTAGCCTAAGGGTGCACGCGTGCCCTGGTTTTTGTTGAGCTTCAGCGGATACAGACCTGCAGGGACGCTTTGTTTAGCAGTCCACTGTGCCCGTGACTGAGGGGTAGGACGTGGGTCTCAGGACTGTCCTGGTTCCGTGTGATCTTGGTTCCTGGGGCCAGTCTTAGAGCCAGGTCAGAAATAAGTTTGCTCTTTGGAACTTTCTGGATCCTTGCCGATTTTCACTCATCTTTCTCTTCTTTTTACTGCTCCCTCGGCTTCCCTTCTTCCTCCCTCTTGGTAGTGTTTTTCTTGCTAAAGTCTCTAGCAGTGGCTTGGAGGTCCTTTTTGGTTCATTTGTTAATTTATTCCATATCGAGCGAGTACCTACTGTATATTGGGCCCTGTGCTAGACCCAGTTTACGAAGACAGTAGTTCAGGATGTTGCCCTTTTGCCTTGAACATCCGTTAGCACCCTTCAAAGGCCCTTTGCAAAGCCATCAAACTCTGAAAATAGCATGGGGTGAGAAGAGCCTTGGGATGTGACATGGGCTAGGCTGCAGAAACATCAGCGTCTTAGACAAACAATCGTGGATCAGCCTCACCAAGGGGCAGTGACAGCAGCAGACAGCGATGGTGTCCCTTCGACCTGGAATCCTTTTCCAAGTCATTGTTTCCTCTGTTTGGTTGGTAACCTGGGACTAATTTAAGCTTCCAGACCTCCAAGAGAAATTCTGCAGAGTTTCTTCTGTTGGCTCTCTAGCCTTGGAAATGTCTTCCCTTGGAAAATCCTTGACGTGGACCCAGGAGGTCCTCTTGTTTTCCTAGTCCGTAAATCATCCCAGCATTGCTTTGCAAGAGCAGTTGTTGAGACAGTGCAGCCATGCTCTGTCCTTCTGTGCAGGTGGAGAACTGGCTGGGTTGGCGGCAGACTACAGCAAAGGTCTGGCTTTGCCTGTGGACGTGTTTACCTGCCATGCTCTCCTGCAGTGGGAGTTTAGTTCCTCTTGCCTTGCTGTGCAGAGGCCTGCGGTGGGGCCAGGAGAAGGGGCGGGGCCAGGTCTGCGGTGGCAAAGGGACGTTCCCACTATTAGCAAAAGTGAGGGTCCTGCCCTCCTTCCCCTCTCAAAGAGGCAGAGCTGGCCTTCTATCTGCCTCCTGCTGCTTCAAAAACCCACAGTTGGAGATCCGGGAATATTATTCTTTTCCATTTAAAGGCATTCCATTTCATGTGTAATTAAATGTGTGGTATCGCATTAATGTTTTCTTCTGAGCATTTTTTGGCAGCTTGAGACCCTGGGGCCTGGTGAGTGCAAAGAAAACACACACTTCTCAGAGAGCCGCCCTTCCTCTCCCCGTTCCCTCTTCCCCCACTTTTCCTGCCAAGAATCTCCTTCCTCCTCTGCCTACAGTTGCTCTCGGGACTCACCTTGTAATTCGAGAGCCACCCAGGCTGTGGAGACCCTCTGTCCTTCTGTGGGGCATCGGGGTCTTAGCTTTCCAACTTTTGGTGCATCCTCATCTCCAGAAAGCATCCTCACCACCCACCTGGAGCTCAGGTGGTGACGACCAAAGATGACAGGAGTGGGTGTTAGTGAAAGAGCATCTCTGTCCTTATGGATGTGAAATCAGTCAAGGGAGCAATGGCGGAAGGATGGCTTGGTGGCAAGGTCCACCTGCACCAGAGTTTAGAGTCCAGCGGGTCACTTCTAACAGCTGGGTGATCTTGGGCAATTGCTTCATCACCTTGAGCTTCAGCTTCCTCAACTGTAGCACCTGAGGAGCAATGTACTGTGTTTAAGAGAGTTGTGAAGAAGAGACAAGGTGTCTCGAGTGTTACTTAGCATGGTGCCCAGCTGCGGAATGAGTACTCAGCCCATGGCATTCTCATTATTAATAAGGGCCCAGGGGATGACAGTGAGCTAAAAGGGAC
This sequence comes from Cephalophus harveyi, assembly GCA_006410635.1. Classification (NCBI taxonomy): domain Eukaryota; kingdom Metazoa; phylum Chordata; class Mammalia; order Artiodactyla; family Bovidae; genus Cephalophus; species Cephalophus harveyi. The sequence continues at coordinate 266,399 of SJYT01019543.1, read as the reverse complement.
AAGGGCAGAGCGAGATGGAGTCGATGGGGAAAGATCCGAGAGGCTTTAGCAGAGAGCCTAGGAACCAATTGTTGTTATTATTGTTATTTTAGTTGCTAAGCCATATCTGACTCTGCGACCCCATCGACTGTAGCCCACCAGCCTCTTCTGTCCATGGGATTCCCCAGGCAAGAATACTGGAGTGGGTTGCCATTTCCCTCTTCAGAGGATCTTCCCAACCCAGGGATCAAATCCACATCTCCTGCATTGGCAGGCAGATTCTTTAGCACTGAGACACCTAGGAAGCCCAGGAACCAATTAGCAACTCGGTATTACAATGGGCCAAGGAAGAAGGGAAGGCAGGGTAGTTAGAAAATCCATCAGCGCTCAGCTAAGGGAGCTTATGGGCAGCCCTGAGGGGTGCTGCTTCTGTGTCCCCTAGGTGACAGCCTTCAGGGAAGGACAATGTCTGCACGGCATGCACACCTGGCTTCCTAGGACAGTAACTAACCAAAGCATCAAGTTGGCCAATGAATTTCTTTTAAGACATTTTGAGTCTGACCGAGGGAGCATGTGGCTTTGGGGGACTGACTTTACTGTTGACATACAGCAGAGTCAGGATCACTATTATTTATAACTACTGACCCTGGGAAATCTGGTTTTTCTCTATGGATCAATAGCAATCTTTAGTAGGTGGCTGTCACTGCCTTTGATGTCTTTATTCCATTGTTTGACAAACCTCTTTGAGCAAACTATTTTGGACCTGAAGGAAGAAGGGGTTGGACATGTGGTGGCGTGTTAAGGGGCTGCCAGTGACTCCCTGATCACTGTTGGCTCCTCCCCCCACCCCTGTGCAAACTCATGCCATTTTATTTCAGAATATCACCACGTTTTCCAAGTTTCTTTCCAAGCCACTATTTTGTTCACAGGTAGATCGAGCTCTTTGTTAAAAGCAAAATCTTGCAGAAAGGAAGGAAAAGTTCTGTTGTGAAATGTCCTATAGGTTTCAGATATTTTCTATTATCTCTTTAACTTAAATTTTATTAAATTAGTTCCCTCAACAACTCTGCCAAGTAGATATTGAAGGTTCCCATCCTACATATGGGCTTTCCAGGTGGCACAGTGGTAAAGAACTTGCCTGCCAATGCAGGAGATGTAAGATATGTGGGTTCAATCCCTGAGTCAGGAAGATCCCCTGGAGGAGGTCTTGGCAACTCACTCCAGTATTCTTGCCTGGAGAATCCCATGGACAGAGGAGACTGGCAGGTTAGAGTCCATAGATTGCAAAGAGTTGGACATGACTGAAGTGACTTAGGATGCATGCATAATGACATGTATCTACCACTATTTTAAAAAAAATATTTATTTATTTGGCTGAGCAAGGTCTTAGCTGCAGCACGTGGGATCTTTGTTGTGGCACACTGAATCTTTAGCTGTTGCAGCAAGTGGGATCTAGTACCCTGACCGGAAATCGAACCCTGGGTCCCCAGCATTGGGAGTGCAGAGTCTTAGCCACTGAACCACCAGGGAAGTCCCCACAGGATGAGGATTTCTGATGAACCAGCTGTCCTGTGGGAACAGGAGGCTATCTAGGTGGCTTGCTCTGCAGGAACCACTGGTGATTTTTCCAGAAAAAGGATTTAGGGAAGAGCCATCCCAGAGTGGCCAGGAACCCTTTACATTTCCCCAAGACCGCTCCTCACTGTGTACCAGCCCCTTGCTCTCTTGGCAGCCCCCTTGGCGCTGGAGGCTGGGAAGTCTTCCCACTGGCTGGAGTAGAGGAAGCAGGAAGACAGAGGACTGAGCTTCTGGGGACCGACTGTCTCCTCCACAAAGTGGAGAAAGACTCAGAAAGGTGGCTTCAGGTAACAGAAAGCACGTAGACTCAGGAGCCAGAAAAAGAAGAGCGAGTCCTTTGGCCACGTCTTAGCTCCGCCAACTTGGGAAAGTTACCCGCCTGCCTCTGTGTTTTCATCTGTGAAAGGGGTGCAATCACACCTACCTCTCAGTGTTATCATGAGAACGGCATGTGGAGCAGATAACAGGACTGGGAACCCACGAATCCCTTTACCTATGTCTTCTTCCCCTTTGGGTTCAGAGGAAGAAGCTGCGCAGACAGAGTTCTGGGATCTCGAGTCTTGTTGGTACACAGGGTTCTCCACATGGAAGTGATTAGTTTTATGCGTTTGGCCCCAGTCCAGCCTCTCCATCGCTGAAGCTCCCACGTTACCTCGTGGAGCCCTTATCCCCACGGCTGGAGGGAGGGTCTCTCTTGGGGAAGGATTTACCATGGGATGGAGTCTGTTTTGATTTTCTATTCCTTCTGCTACCCCTCCTCAGGTCTCCTCACTCCATCTGTGCACTAAGCTCAAGTATTGGTCTCAAAATACTTGTCCCTGCAGATGACTAGAGTCCAGCGATGTTATTCTGAGCCACTGGGTGTTTCCGAGTCTCTGAAGGANTTGATTTTCTATTCCTTCTGCTACCCCTCCTCAGGTCTCCTCACTCCATCTGTGCACTAAGCTCAAGTATTGGTCTCAAAATACTTGTCCCTGCAGATGACTAGAGTCCAGCGATGTTATTCTGAGCCACTGGGTGTTTCCGAGTCTCTGAAGGAGATCCATTTGCAGACCGGGGGCAGACATGCTGGTCCACAGGTGGCTTCTGCTTCACGTTTGCAGAGAGCAGATGAGTTCCCGGGGTCATGGCCCACTTGCTCTTAGCCACGTTCAAAGCCCGCAGCTGTCAAGCCTGTGACCTCCCGAGGCTGGGGGCTGGCAGCTGCCTTGGGGCACCTGTGTGTGCTAAGTCGCTTCAGTCGTGTCCAGCTCTTTGCAACCCCATGGACTGTAGCCCACCAGGCTCCTCTTTCCATGAGATTTCCCAGGCAAGGATACTGGAGTGAGTAGCCATTCCCTCCTCCAGGGGATCTTCCCGACCCAGGGATTGAACTCGGTTCTCTTATGTCTCCTGCATTGGCAGGTGGGTTCTTTACTACTAGCACCACCTGGGAAGCCTGGCCACTTCACTCCTGAGATTTGGAGGAAGCAGTGAGGAAAGGCCCCCCTCTACGCTGCTGCCACAAGACTTGTCTGAATCTTCCAAGGCTTGGGATTCTTGCTGCTGAGGGAGGGAGAGGAGATGGAGGGTTCTGAGACGTGACTCAGGCTTAGCAGCTGGAAAACGGGGCCCTGCCCTCCATAGACATTCTCCCTCCTCATTCTGGACTCACTGTGGCCTAGAGTCAGAAACTGGGGAGGAGGGTGGGGAGCTGGTGAGAGCACCCAGCTCAAAGCTGGACTTAAGGACCCAGGAATATATGGTTGTCCAAATGGTTCTTTTGAGTTTTCTGTAATATCTTATGGAAAAATGCAAATTAACTTTTTGGCTAGCCCAATATATACTGTGGGCTTACCAGATGGTGCTCGTGGTCAAGAATCCACCTGCAATTCAAAAAATGAAAGAGATTCAAGTTGGATCCCTGGCTTGGGAAGATCCCCTGGAGAAGGAATGGCAACCCACTCCAGTATTCTCACCTGGGAAATCCCATGGATAGAGGAGCTTGGCGGGCTACAGCCCATGGGATCACAAAGAGTCAGACACAACTGAAGTGACAGCATGCACAAGAACCCTGAGGCAGCTGCCAACCCCCGGCTTGGCACGACTGAGTAACTGAACACACAGTGTATACTTTAGCCCTCCCTGCCTTTGTAAAGGAGTGTCCAGAAAGCAAGGAATCTAGAGAGTCATGGTCTCCACTGTGAGGATGAGGGCTGGAAGCTCTGAAAGGGGGCTTGATGAGGCCATACAGGTAAGTCCAGGATTGCAGGCCTCCTCTTGGTCTTCGATTGGTGATGCCTGACTTACATCTGCGGGTGTGGAACTTGTTGAGGCCAGTCTGCTAAGGTGAGCATCCATCATCAGCTGGCTGAATTCTTGCCCCACTCACGTGAACCTATTCCGCTGGTTCTCAAAGAGGTGTCCTGGGCAGCCAGCAGTACCAACATCACCTTGGGAATTTGTTAGAGAAGGCAAATTCTCAGGCCTCAGCCTGGACCTCCTGAATAGGAATCTCGGGAAGAAGGGCTGAGTGATCAGTTTTCATAAGGCTTCTAGGTGATTTTATTTTCATCCTGTTGCAATGTTGTTGGAGGCTGGAGTTGAGGAGGCGTCTGAGGCCAAAGAGGGCTTTTCCATAAAAGGCCTTGCCACTCTGACCTGTCCTGCTGTTCTGGATTCGAGCTCCATTTCAACCACCAGTTGGCAGTTCCTGACTTGGCCCTCATTTTCCCTTCATCAGTAATGATGAAAACACCAAAACATACATGGTTTCAGAGGACTTGAAGGTTTACAAACCTTTACACATAATAGCTCCTGTAGCAGGTAAGTGGAACTTGGGTTATATGATATTCCTCACCCATTTTACAGATGAGGAAACTGAGACTCAAGATGTTTTGTGAGGTGGGCACGCCCACAGTGGGGGGAGGAGCCAGGTCCTGATCCAGGTGCCCTTGACTTCCTATTCCCGACTGACCCCTGTGGGTTCAGAGGTGCAGGCATGGCCTTAGGAAGCTACCATCCTGTTTCCACCCCATCTCCACTCTTAGCCCCACCAGGACGTGTATCTTTTGGGACCTGTGTGTCATCAGTGGTCACCTGGGAATGACTGGGCAGCCATGAGCAGATGGTCTCCCTGGAGAGGTCCTGACCTCTCATTTTCTCTTGGTGGGAGACCCTTAGCCTTCCCCTTCAAGGCCAAAATATCCCATTCCTCAGAGGCTGGGAAATAGCCGCAAAGGGTGTGAAAAGGGAACCCATTTTTAATTTCCTTTCTGTAAAGATGGCGGCAAAGCCCCGCAGCATGTGGTAGCTCCCCAGCCACCCCATGGCCCGGGAGCCTGCAGGTATGTCTTGCTGAGAGGAAAGAAAATGCTGTGTAAATGCTTCCTCCCGCAGATCCCGGAGGGCAGGTCATCTGGGACACAGCAGGGCTACCAAGAATTCTGATAGGAAAAAAAAAAATTGTGCAATCTGTTATAACAAGAATCGCCCCTCCCGCCCCCGCTGAGCAAAACGCTAACCAGGGCCTGGGAGCCACAGCCCTCTGCTCCGGTCCTGTGTCCCCTCGCCCTGGGGGACAGGCTGCCCTGGTCCTCTGTCGCCAGTGTTCATTTTTATGACGAGGTCATTTGAGACAACGCTCTTTCCTGGCTCTGTAATGCTCTTCATAAAGTGAATGCAGGTATTTAATGGGCTTCTGCCAGTTGAACAATGAATGGAAAGGTCGGTGAGTAATCTCTGGCTGGCTCCCTCCCGTCGTCAGCCCACTTCTTGTACGATTCCTTCGAAGCATTCTTTCCAAATAGGTGGGAGGGCTGAGGTCAGAGCTTTGCTTCCTCCTAGCTGGCAGACTTTAATTAGGTTGCTAAATTAGCCAAGATCGTAGCAGTCCTTCTCTCTCTCTGCACAGACCCTGGTTCTGGGGACGTCTCTGGACTTGATTTTCTTATTTCATTGGTTTCTTTTTTTTTTTTTTTTTTCTGTCTCTCAGGGGAGAGGGATTCCCATGTAGAGGCTTCCCCCCAGATCATTTTAACTTCCACTTTGTGGATTCTGTCATGAACCAGACACTTTGCTATAGGAGCATTATAGACATCATAACAAGAGCCAGTGTGGTGTGTCTGTGTATGTGTGTGTGAGTGTGTGTGTGTGTGTGTACCAAGACCCTGGGCTAAACTCTTCATATGAATTATCTCATATAATCTTCCCAAGAATTTGGAAAGGAAGGTATTGGTGTTCATTCCAGTTCACAGGTGAGGACATTGAGGCTGTGGACTGAAATAACTTTCCCAAGCTCCGAAACTCACAGGGAGGAGGAACCAGGGTTCAAACCTGACTTTTGGTCACCCAGAACAGCTCATGGACCCACAGCACACAGACATCACCTGAGAGTTTATTAGAAATGCCAAGTCTCAGACCCACTTGAGTCAGGACCTGTTCGATGCCCAGAGGATTCTTGTGCTCCGTACTTATAGCCGGTTTTGCCTGAATCCTGGGTATTAAAGACTACTGGCTCTGGTTTCGTGGTTTTCAGCCGAGGCAGCCATGATTTAGAGAGCTTCGGGGCTAGTCAGCTAGAGCCGAGATTCGATTCTGGGTAAGACTCAAATCACTGCATGTTGCCCATTTTTACAGCCAAGGTAAGATGCTGGAGCTCGTCTGGCCCCGCCGTGGCCTCCAAGGTGGAGCTCCCTGCCCTGGACCCCTGTTCTCCCCAGACCCCTGAGCCTCCAAGGAGAGAACGAGCACCTGAGACTGACCTGGCTGCTCTCCTCTGTCCCCTCCTGCAGACGTGCAGCACATTAAAAGGAGAGACATCGTGCTGAAGCGAGAGCTGGGCGAGGGAGCCTTTGGAAAGGTCTTCCTGGCCGAATGCTACAACCTCAGCCCCACCAAGGACAAGATGCTCGTGGCTGTGAAGGTAATGCTCAGAGGGACGTGGGCCCCAGGAAGGAAGAGGGGTGTGGCTGTCGGCCATGGGGGTGGGAAAGAGAGGCTCGCTCCATTCTGGAAGATGGCATCAATGAACGTTATCAGATGCAATCGAAATGGTATAAACTAATGTAATCAGATGCGCTTGCTCCAAGGTTCATGAAGTTTCCTCTGGACCCTTTGGCTTCAGAGGTCAAGCACAACGGAGGGCTGTGCCCAAGGTGCAGCTGGAGGGATAAGCGAAGCCTGTGATGGACCCTGGTTTTATTCTGGAGGCCCTGGGCTCACCCCTGTCCCCTGCTGACCCTCTTCCCTTCTCAGGGACTTTACAGGATGTCCTGCCCATGCCCAGAAAGTCATCTGATCATTTCTCCCAAGTACAGTTGTATGAGGGGTGGGTCACTCATGGAGGCCCCAAGAGCCACTGCTCACAGCAGCAAACTTCACAGGGAATAGGAGGTGGGTTTGACAAGATGCTCGTGGCTGTGAAGGTAATGCTCAGAGGGACGTGGGCCCCAGGAAGGAAGAGGGGTGTGGCTGTCGGCCATGGGGGTGGGAAAGAGAGGCTTGCTCCATTCTGGAAGATGGCATCAATGAACGTTATCAGATGCAATCGAAATGGTATAAACTAATGTAATCAGATGCGCTTGCTCCAAGGTTCATGAAGTTTCCTCTGGACCCTTTGGCTTCAGAGGTCAAGCACAACGGAGGGCTGTGCCCAAGGTGCAGCTGGAGGGATAAGCGAAGCCTGTGATGGACCCTGGTTTTATTCTGGAGGCCCTGGGCTCACCCCTGTCCCCTGCTGACCCTCTTCCCTTCTCAGGGACTTTACAGGATGTCCTGCCCATGCCCAGAAAGTCATCTGATCATTTCTCCCAAGTACAGTTGTATGAGGGGTGGGTCACTCATGGAGGCCCCAAGAGCCACTGCTCACAGCAGCAAACTTCACAGGGAATAGGAGGTGGGTTGGTGGAGCGGTCAGGTACTGAGCTTAGGGAGGAGAGTGGGTGGGGTTGGAAGACATGCTCAGCTACCTCCATGGGATCCAGGTTCAACTGTCTCCTGGCAGCTGCTTACTTAGGTCCAGGAACCACAGGGTTTCTGTGTTGCTGAGCCAGCTGAGCAGATTTGCAGCTGGAGCCGAATAGCCTGGGGCAGTAGGCAAAGGACTTTGCTGCTGCCAGTTACCCTCCCCTCCCCTTGCTCCAGCTTCTGTCAGTCAGTGTTGGACAAATCTTTGAACCCGATTGACACAGACAAGAATCAAGTGGCCTCCCTGAGGCACCTGCGGGTCTGGGGAGCCTTGCTCTGGAGCATGGAGTGGGCTGTGCGGGGGTGGGTGTGGTGAGCAGGCCTCTGAGGCTGGAGTGAATTCTGCTCCATGGACAGAAGACTGGGAGCTGAGATACCCTCCCCACGAGGACTCTCACCAGGGCCTCGAAGGGCCCCTCTTTAACACTGAGGGCTCTGACTGAGCCGCTCTCTTGATGGAAACTGAATGTTTCTGTGGCTTTGGGGATCTCTGTCTGGTGTGTCTGCAGAGGGTAAGTGCCCTCGGTAGATGCAGACAGTGATGTGTGGGCTACAGGCATAGAATGGGAATCAGAGGCCTGGATGGGCATCCAGCCATCACTGATTAGCAGTGTGACCTTGATGTTTCATCTCTTTGAGCCTCAGTTTCATTATCTGTATAATCAGTTCAGTTTAGTTGTTCAGTCTGACTTTGCAACCCCATGGCCTGCAGCACGCCAGGCCTCTGTGTCCATCACCAACTCCTGGAGCTGCTCAGACTCATGTCCATCGAGTCAGTGATGCCATCCAACCATCTCATCCTCTGTCATCCCCTTCTCCTCCTGCCTTCAGTCTTTCCCAGCATCAGGGTCTTTTCTAATGAGTCAGCTCTTTGTACTGGGTGGCCAAAGTATCGGAGCTCCAGTTTCAGCATCAGTCCTTCCAATGAATATTCAGGACTGATTAATAGGCGATATAATAGCTCTTTTTACAATTTTTGTGATTAAATTATATAACATGAAAAGTGTTTTGTATACACAGTATATGTTAGGAATGAGTCATTGCTATTTGTTTTTGTCAACATCATTATACTTTGTTTTTAAGGTTCTTTTGTTCATTTTATTGTTTATTCTCTAGGTCATATCTGACTCTTTCATGATCCTATGGACTGTAGCCCTCCAGGCTCTTCTGTCCATGAGATTTTCCAGGCTAGAATGCTGGAGTGGGTTTCCATTTCCTCTTCCAGGGAATCTTCCCAACCCAGGGATCAAACCCACATCTCTTGCATTCAGGCAGATTCTTTAGCACTGAGCCACCAGGGAAGCCCTTTGTTCGTTTACTTATTTATTATTTATTTTTGACCACGCGGAAGGTGGGATTTTAGTTCCATGACCAGGGATGGAACCTGTGGCCCCTGCAGTGGAAGTTCAGAGTTCTAACACTGGACCACCAGGGAAGTCCCAACATCATTATTCTTGATGTTGATAGTAGCCAAATGTACTTAGACATGTGACGTATGACCTGCCAAGCTTACATTGATCATCTAGAATAGGGGTTGTTGAACTTCTTCTCTAAAAGCCAGATAATAAAAGTTGTAGGCTTTGAGGACCGTAGGCGCTTCCTTACAGCTACTCAATTCTGCCCATGTAGTGGGAAAGCAGCCTAAACCATACATAAATAAATGGGGGTGGTGGCTGTCTTCCAATGCATTTTTATTTTTTATAAGAATGGATATTGCTTGTCGACCTCTGGTCTAAAAGATAAATAAGGAACTAGTGTATTGTCCCAGAAAAGGCTAATGCCTATTTTTGCCGGCTCTCTTATGAATAAACTTGCTCAGTGTGTCTCCATAGACGCGAGGTGGTCAGAGGAACGAGAGGGTCTTTAAACTGCTTGGACCAGGAGTGTGGAGTTGTCCCTATACTTAGAATCTACCCTGCCCTAAAAATTTTAATTTATAGGATGACACTCCTCTACTGGGTGTTCCAGCATTCGTCTGGGGACTGGTGAATGAAACTGAACAATTTTGTGCTTAGAGCAGGAAATGAAATGATGTCGTCAACCCTGGGAACCGTTTCCCACTGAGTGTTATGGTGTTAAAGGGCAGTGCCCAGACTGGGTAATACAGAAAATGTGTTTCTGTTTTCACCCTTTTTAAAATGATTTCCTTTCCTCCTTGGGTCTGGGAACCTTGAGGAGATGAATGTTCTGGGATTTTATGCCATTTGCCGCCTGATGGAGCCGCCCAGCGCCCAGCCCCTGGAGAAGATGCTCATTTTCTCTGGAGAACAGCCAGGAAACGGTGCTTCCTGCTTCTCATCCTCTCTAGATTTTACTCCTTTCTTCAGACTCCTTCTCATTGAGTCTGTTCTTAGGTTGAGGCAGAGTAATTGTGGACATCCAGAGAACACATCCAAGAATAACCCCAAAGTAAGTTTTCCCACAATTGTGGCTTTTAAAGCAAGATTTTTTTTTTTTTTTTTGCCCAGCAATTGCTATGGTGGAAACAAAGAACAGAAATCCCAGTCTCTGTTCTGAAGACTATTGGGGAGACAACAAGGGAATACCTGTGAAAGAAACAGAGCAGGACAAAGCAGGGTGATTTGTATGTATGTGTGGTGTAAGAGTGACATTAGAAGTGTCTGAAATTTTTGATATTTTAAAATAGGTGGTGCCACCCTTGAATAGTTATTTGACAAGCAATAGTACTCTTGCTTCGAAAATCCCATGGACGGAGGAGCCTGGAAGGATGCAGTCCATGGGATCGCTAAGGGTTGGACCCGACTGAGCGACTTCACTTTCACTTTTCACTTTTCATGCATTGGAGAAGGAAATGGCAACCCACTCCAGTGTTCTTGCCTGGAGAATCCCAGGGACGGGGGGGCCTGGTGGGCTGCCATCTATGGGGTCGCACAGAGTCGGACACGACTGAAGCGACTTAGCAGCAGCAGCGGCAGACTTACTCAAAAGAGTTTCCTCTGACAAATAGCTGATAAGAATGTGAGAAAGGTGTCCAGCATTATTCATCATCAGAAAAATGCAAATTGAACCAGAATGAGATACCACGGCACGTGAAGCAGAATGGCTAAGTCACAGTGCCAAAACAAAGTGTTGACAAGGATATGGAGCAATTACAAATTCCATACTCTGGTGAAAGTATAAAGTGGTCTAACTGTTCTGAGAAACAGGTTGGTATTTTGGAACATTAGCATCTGTGTGACCCGGCATTTGCACTCTAGGTCTAGACCTGACAGGTTATCTATCTGTCTATCCATATAACTACCTACCTATGTGTCTGTCATCTATATCTGTTGATCTGTCTCACCTCTATCTATCTATCTATCTAATGTATGCATCTATCTAATCTATTTATCTAGTCTCTCTACCTACCTACCTGTGTATATGTCTATCGTCTCTATCTGTTGGTCTCTCTGTCTCACCTCTATCTGTCTAATTGCCTATTTATCTATGGAGAGATATGTTTAAGAATGTTCATAAGCACTCTTTATAGCAGCCCAAAGCTGGAAACAACCCCAGTGTCCATCAGTAGCAGCACGGATAAATAAATGTGGTATATTCTTTCAGTGGGAAACTCTTCAACAAGGAAAATGAATGAACTGCAGCTACATGCGACAACTTGGAAGAATCTCAAAATCAATGTTGAATGAAAAAGGACAGATACAGAAATATATATACATAGATACATGTGTGATTTCACTTATTTAAAATTAAAAAAAAAAGTAAAACTAAGCTCTAGTGTCTAGGGATATGTGTAGTTCTTCACATGTAATAAAATGTGTTTCAGTATATTAATAAAATTTGAAATTGAAATATCTCCACTCTAATAAAAGAAAAAGGAAATGGAAAGTAGCAAAACCCCCAGACTGGAAAAGATGATGTGAAATGACTCTGAAGGTGTTGGGAAGTGTTGAGAACTGTGAATGTTCTGGCCATCTAGATCCTTCCCTCCTGTCTCACTCACAGCCCCACTGACACCCAGAGCTGGGAGTGAACATGAAACTTGATGTACATAGATGGGAGACTGGAAGAGGAAATGTCTTCAGATTTGGTGGGGGCGGAGGAGATCGGAAGGGAAAATCCAGCTCTTCTCATTGCACTATGGATGCTACAGGAAGGGTCTAGCCAGCCACTGCCTGGCTTGAGGGACTCCTTGGCAACCCTGTCTCCCTGAACCAACAGTTGGCAGCAGCATGGAACCCCTGTCCCTCCCATGCCCCTGGCTGGTGAGTGACCCATCATGAAGTTTCCCAGCATTGAAGAAGATGCTGAGAGGCACACGAGAGTCTCTGACTGATTTTCCTCCTCAAGATTCCTCTCTTGGCATCTCTTTCCCAATTGCATCAACCCCTGGGGACCTGGGCCACTTGCAGCTCTGGATTCCAGTTCCCAAAACAGACCCCTTGCCAATTACACAGGAACTTCAGGTTTAATCTGGGAGAGCTGGAAAGCCCATCCTAAAGGTGGAGAAAGAACTGGCAGAGAAGAGGTGCAGGAAGACTAAGAGAGACAGCGGTTGCTTTGTGTCTCATCTCCTGAGCGAGTAACTCCTATCTGCCCTGCAGTGTAGGGCGCTGGCCTTAGGGATGCCGGCTGGCACTGCTCGAGAGCTGAGAACGGAAATATCCAATGGCTGCCAATGGCGTCCAGACTCTGTGAGAGAATGATTTACAGAGATGGAGAGTGGCCATTTGGCTGGCCCCAAATTTGATCTGCTTTTCCCTCTCATAAATCCAGAGTTCACATAAATCTTCGTATTCTCCCATCCCACCCATGCTGGGTTCCTTTTTTTCCCCTCTTCTTTTGCTTCATGAAAATAAATAAATCACTGGCAGTCATCCTATACATACCCACACCCCAGCTCATGCAGCTCAGGACCTGGGTCGCCGAGAGAGATTTCCTCTCACCATGACCCTCTGCCTTCTTCTGTATCAAAAAAGCTTTGCACACAACTTTGTTCTGGTTGGATGTGAACCCAAGGCAACCGATGGCAGCCTTTATTATCAGGTAGCTTTTCTGAGAAGGCAGCCAGAGGTGAAGCAGAAAGCACATGAGGTAAGAGCTGGTAAAAATCAGCAATGGACCAGGGGCCCTTCCATTTCCCTTTGACCTTGTCCCTCCCTCTAAGCCTGGCATCCTTGTCAGACCCCTTTATTCTGCTGGCAGCCCACACTCTTCACTTTTCCTGACCCTCTCCTCTGTCCTCTCACATCTTTTAATTTCTGTGCCCACCATTCCCCCGGGGACCTGCCCATTGACTTAATTGATCTGATAAATTAACTCAAGCAGGTAAGCTGGAAAGGAATGTATCCTGGACTTCATGCTCAAGCTGTTATTTCTCGAGTCATCTTTGGCAAATTACTTCCTTGTTCTGGACCTCAGTTTTATCACCTATAAAATGGGAAAGCTGTATGAAGTGGCTTCCAACACTGTGGTCAACATTAGGATCATTTATTCAACAGATTTTTGGTGAAAACTCCAAGTGTTGAAAAGAAGGAAGCGTGGTGCTTGTTGACATTGGAGTGAGCCTTGATCACTGGCTGAGAGACCATGGCCCTAGAGGCATTGCCATTGAACTTTGAGACATCAAAGAAGTCCAGCACCAAGAGATCACTGTGGTCTAGTTAAACTCTTAGCTTCTGTCATTTAAGATGTGTGAATGTGTGCTGATCCCCAACAGGATGGAGCATCAGTTTTTCCAACACCAGAAGTGAGCAGGTGGAAACCAATGATGATACCTAGGGCCCTTTTAAAGCTGTGAGTCCATCATCTCTAATGTATGCTAATGACTGATGGAGGTTTGATGGGCCCCCTCGATACAATTTTCACACATTCACATTCCTGCAGCGCTGTAAGCCAAGGCACCCCTGTGGATTTCAGCTAATGGGGGTTGCCGTGGCAAGAAAAAGATGTCTGGCTAGGGAGGTTTTTCAATAGTAGCATCATCTATGGAGGAACTTAGTCAGCCTAAATAACCAGAAAAGGCCAGAAACTGGCAGAGGGAATGAAAACCAATCTCCTGTTAGATTCTCATTCCCCTGAAAATGACATGTGAAGTGCACACCCATTCCTTCCTTGCCTCATGTCCTGTCTCTTGGGGTTACTAAACTGTCAATTGAAGCAAGTGGATTTTTGGCTCCAGTTGCCTTCTGATCTCATGGGGAGGGGAAGGAAGGCTGAAGGCATATGTGAACACACCTGCCCAGGCGGCTCCTCCTGCAGGAATGACCCTCCGCTTCACAGTTCATCATTTGCCATGGCCAACATGCCTGCACCCCTAGGGCAGTGCCCTATTCAAGATCCCTTGGATATGCTCTGGTCTCACCCTTCCCGTCTGGTCTTAGAAAGTCCCTGTTCACTGACAAACTTTTTTTAAGTCTTTATTGAGTTTGTTACAACATTGCTTCTATTTTGTGATTTGGTTTTTTGGCCACGAGGCATGCGGGATCCTAAGTCCCTAACCAGGGATCGAACCTAAACCCCCTGCATTGGAAGGTGAAGTCTTAACCACAGGACCAGCAGGGAAGTCCCAGATAACCGTTTTGAGCATTACTCTTCCATTTATCTTCCTGGGTCCCAGGGCAAGGGGCCTGGTCTAGTGCTTCCCTTGCATACCGGAGTCTCCAAAAGGGGCCGAGGTGTGACATTTCCATGGCCACCAGCTGCCCACCCTCCCGTCCTACCCTGGGATTTAACGGGGTAGGCCAGGTCTGCCCCAGGCCCTAGTCCTGGCTGGGTCCTGGGGCTTCTGCCCATTGAATGCCATTCCCACAGCTGTAGTCCCCCTTACTCCCCAATGCTTCTATCTACAAGGAGGATGAAAATGCCTTTATAGAAGCCAAAGTGTTCATGTGCGTGCATGTGTGCTAAGTCGCTTCACTCGTGTCCGACTCTTTGTGACCCCATGGACTATAGCCCACCAGGCTCCTCTGTCCATGGGATTCTCCAGGCAAGCCTCCTGGACTGGGTTGCCATGCCCTCCTCCAGGGGATCCTCCCCACTTCCGCCTCACCAGGGATCGAACCCACATCTCATATGTCTCCTGCATTGGCAGGAGGGTTCTTTACTGCTAGCGCCACCTGGGAAGCCCCGTTGTTTCTCTACAAATATTCACTTCGTCACAATCTAAAATCAAGGAAGAGAAAGAGTAAGGAAACTTAATTATGTTGCCAGCCTGATTCTGTAGAACCTGTCTCTTATACACATCTAGATGTGTATAAGAGACAGCCCCCCCGTCATTCACACTAATCTCAGAGGAAGCCTAGGGCTTCCTAGCTGGCAGATGTGACATAGATACCAGAAAGTTGGCTTCTGTTTCTATAAGGTTCACAGTGCTGAAGGATGCATGAGTCAGGCCTGGCTTTTGTGACTTGGTCTCATGGTCTTTAAAGCTCGATTAAGATCTTACGTGTTGGGGATCAGCATTGTGTTTGCGATGGGCACCAGCTTTCTTCCCAGGAAGGAAATAGACAGGCCCCAGCCTCTAGTTGCTAATAACCAACGTCCCATGCTGTTTCCAGGCCCTGAAGGACCCCACCCTGGCAGCCCGGAAGGATTTCCAGAGGGAAGCCGAGCTGCTCACCAACTTGCAGCATGAGCACATCGTCAAGTTCTACGGCGTGTGCGGTGACGGGGACCCCCTCATCATGGTCTTTGAGTACATGAAGCATGGAGACCTGAACAAGTTCCTCAGGTACGCCAGGACGGCCACCCCCTCCTGTCGCCCGCACTGAGCCCCTGGCTTCTCTCTGGAGCCAGAAGTCCCGTTGCTCCTCCGAACACTTCAGTCTGGGGATTAGAAATGAGAAGCAGCCTTTCATTCTTCTACATTACCTCCTGAGCAATTGGATGCGGGCCTTTGCCCCTGATTTCTCGGGAGGGAAGTTGAGGATGCTATGAAAAGTAACCTGCACTCTTCTTCCCGATTCTCAGGTAGACTGAGAAGAAGGGCGAGGTCTGGAATGGATCCAAGGAGGGAGCCCCGAGGGACTGCCAGCGTGTAACTTCCAACTTTAAGATTCTAAAGGGCCGGTTTTCCCCCTGATGTTCTGAATAGCTTTCTGACTTTATGTCTTGTGTTCTCGCTTGCAAAGTGAAGCTAGTCCCTACCACGCCTTCTGAAAGCCTCCTTGTCAGAGACTTTTTGATGATGAATAAGAAAGGACAAGGTTACAAACTCATGGGGAGACAGATGGTTGAAAAAAAGGGCAGATTTTCCCCCAGATAAATTTAGAACTGTTAGAACTGTGTTATCCAGTACAGTAGCCATATATGGCTATTTAAATTTAAATCTACAATGACTAAATTTAAGTAAAATGTAAAAATTCCTCTGTCTCTCCAGACACACTTCAAGTACTCAGTAGCCACATGTGACGAGTGGCTACCATATTGGACAGTGTGGTACAGAGCATTTCCATTAATAGAAAGTCCTGTTGGCTGGCACTGTTCTATAAGGATTGGATTTTTTTTTTTTTTTGTAAAAAGGGTTTCCCCAAGCCTGGAGCAAGATCATCTGGATTTTGAGAGGCTCTTGATAGAGCTTCTACGAGACTGGAACCCCAGCCAGAAGTGCTGGATGGAGTTACAAGTAGGGGTTGGGAAGATGTGAAATCTACCTTCCGCAGAGAAGCCAGCATCTCACCAATAGAACAGAGTTAGCATTTCTCTGCCTCCCACACCTGCTGTCTCCAATTACTGCCCAGATGTGGAGGGAGCAAGCATGTGTGAGAGTGTGTGCAATCCAGGGTCTCATAAAACATATTGAACACTCAGGCCCTGGATGCTTTTAGGGTGTGGTCTTTGCATAGCCAACTTTTGAGTTCTACTGCTGAGAATGAGATTTCCAGAGCTCATATGTGGATTATGGTAAACTCTAGCATACTCCCCTAAATCTGATGAGCATCTCCTTAAAGTGGGACATTCAAATGAGTGCTGTGCTTTGAAGAGGAAATGGAAAGGGTAGATACCAGGTTTCCAAAATTGGCCCTAGAGGATTTGAAAGTATCTGTAGGATGTTCTAAACCTCCTAAACTTGATTTCATTGTGAAATTTACTCCTTTTCTAAAGAACTAAGTCCTTAGCATGAGACAGACTTGGGTTCATATCCTGGCTATGTCTTAGTGATGTAACCTAGAACATGTTATTAACTCTTAATTCTCTCCTGGAAAACAAGACTATTCATAACTGCTTCATATGTTTGTTGTTACGAGTATTCAGTGACTATATTTGTGTAAAGCCTGGACAAGTGTTCAACCAATGGTAACTATGATTAAAATTATTGCAATATTATTTTATCAGAACTGTGAACCATGATAGTTTCTAAAACAAACAGCATCTTTTCTCAGTACTTGAGATCTTCCTCTTCCTGTGCTTCCATTCTTGTGAAGTCCAGGGATATGTTCTGTTTTTCCATCAAATCCTCCCCATTGATTCAGTGGTACCTTCAGACCTAAGCAACCCCACTGGCAAGGCTAAAGAGAGGTCCTGAGTACTGCTCTATGTCCCTGTCATGCGTACTTTACGGGAAGAGGAAGAAAAAGAGGGTAGAAGGTCCTTCCTGCTCTCGCATCTCCCAGTTGGAAGGTTTTAGGGAATCCAGTGCATTCTTCCAATAAACTGGAATGGAGCTTGTCTGCTGGTCCATCTTCCTTGTGAGCTAATGCAGTTGCTCTCCTCTAGAGGCACAAGGCAGGCAGAGCCCACGAGGGAGGCAATGCCCACAGGAGATAATAAAATGAACGTGTTTATATTTAACGGTGCCTTTCAGTGGAAATTGGAGAAGCAATAAAACAGGCCAAGGCTTCGCTGTACAGTGGGGCTCCTTGGCTCACAACTTCATAAATAAAGGCCTGGGTGTGGTTACGGCTCACTGGGCTTCCTGGAGAAAAGATGAGTACTAAAGGTGACTGATATGACAGGGCAAGGTGCTTGGATAACAAATCTGGGCCATGACTTGGGATGCAGTGGGTGCTGTGGCTCCCAGGTCTCTGCCTAGGGTCACAGGCTCTCTTCATCCTGTCCTGCCATCCACGGAAGTTGCCCAGTCCTAGGCATGGAGTGGGGAGCTTAGGCGTGTAGGCTGAAGAGTAGTGCTACCCACAGTGTAGACGGCATCACTACTGGAAGCATCATTACTGAGAGCTTGCAGGAAATGCACCGAAAGAGCTCTACGTAGCCAATCAGAATCATAGGGGGCGGGGCTCAGGAATCTTTTTAACAAGCCCTCTGAACGCTAAAAGTTTAAAACCGTCCTCCATAGTCACGTGTCACCCATGCGACTGCTGCAAGACTTTGGCCAGATGATGTCCCTCAGTTTCCTTATCTCAAAATTGGGGTGGAGGGGATGGTTAAGGGAATTAGTACATTACAGATACATAAAGCTGTGCATGGAACATAGTCAGGGTTATGTAAGTGTTAATTATCATTTTATTAATTACTCTATAGTAGACATGAAGGAACTGGGAAGCCCCTGGATGGCAGTAAAATATCCAAAAGAGTACGTTCACTCCTTGATTCATTAAAACGAGTCTGCTGTCTTCTTAGCTGGGAATTTTAATTGTCATATTTCACCCTAATCAGGCTCACATAATGGAGTTTGGGGTAGATAGAAATAGGCCACAAGGAGGCTGAGAAAAGAGATTTCATTTATCTCTGTGGTGCATTCCAGAGACGAAGAAATCAAGAGGGCATTTCTCCTTGATCTGAACTCTCTCTGCTCACTCTTTTCTCCTCCTACCCCCACCCCTACAGGGCCCATGGGCCGGATGCGATGATCCTTGTGGATGGGCAGCCGCGCCAGGCAAAAGGCGAGCTGGGGCTCTCCCAGATGCTCCACATTGCCAGTCAGATCGCCTCTGGCATGGTGTACCTAGCCTCCCAGCACTTTGTGCACCGGGACCTCGCCACCAGGAACTGCCTGGTTGGAGCCAACCTGCTGGTGAAGATCGGAGACTTCGGCATGTCCAGAGATGTCTACAGCACCGATTACTACAGGGTAAGGGGGCCTCCCCCGATGCAGCATCCATGGCCCAGCTAGCACCTTGCTCACATGTCTCCATCATTGTCCATTAACCCTGTTACTCTGGAGCACACGCATACACTCCTGTGCCCAGGTATACACTTGATGCTTATCCTTTGGCCACGCCTGCATCTCTACATGCCTGTCAGTTTTTCTCTTGATAGCTTACTCATCCCTTCCACCTGGACAGGAATACACGACTATATCCTTACATTGCAATGACATATGCACTATGTTCTTATGTCCATCAGTACTCATTCTTCATGTAAACAGATACCAATATATACATATATATATCCATATATATGCATATATATATCCCCCAGTGAACACATGGACAAGCTCAACTTGATGCTACATTTTAACATCTTTCAACGCAGTTCCCTACCCGATCTTACCCACAGCACATTATTGTTCTTTAACATTATCTGGTGACCATATAGGCTCATTTGCAAAGACAGATCTCAATGAGAAGGCAGAACCCAACACAAAGGATTAAAATGGTTAGTGTGTTGCTGAGCAGAATTATCCAAATGGTATAAGAAAGATGAGTGAAGGAAGCAGGTTCTCATTGCCAGCTTTGGAGACAGTTGCAAATGGGCCTTAGGGGAAGCTGTTTGATGGTGAGAGGAAACACCATGTTCAACTTTACTTCAATACAGTTTTATACTTTATATTAATAGCATCTTACTTTGCACCCCCCACATTTTCCCCCTTAATATTTGAGAATCTTTTCCCCACGGATCTTGGAGTGATTCTGACAATGTTATTATTGCCAGGGAAAGAACAAGTGGGCATGAGTGGCATTTTTTTCCCTAAGGAGAAATGTGGGTGCAACCTGTATACAGAGATACAATAACTTCTGCATATTGATTAGAGAAACAGATGCTTCAAGCACATGGGAGATTTACTTTAGGGACTTTGAATGAATGAGGAGTTTGGATGGTGTATAAGGAGAGGGTGGCGCAATGTTTTGGAGGTCGAGAGACAAGGCAGCAATTTCCCTCATCTTCTTTGTATGGAATGAATGATCATATTGTGAATCAAAGGACCCAGACAGGGCTGTCTTTTTGGCCTGAGCATGGTGGGTCAGGAGGCTGGGAGTTTGGGACTGGCATCTGCAAGTCAACTCTGTCTGGATGCTCACGATGGCTTTGCCTAAAAAACATTGCCCAGACATTATAATGAATCACTCAAGACACTTTATCTTATTTCTTTTTAACTTTTAATTTTGCATTGGGGCACAACCAATGAACAATGTTGCAATAGTTTCAGGTAGACAGCAAAGGGACTCAGCCATACATATACATGTATCCATTCTCCCCCAAACTCCCCTCCCATCCAGGCTGCAACATAATATTGACCAGAGTTCCCTATGCTATACAGTAGGTCCTTGTTGATTATCCATTTTAAATATAGCAGTGAAGACACTTTATTTTAGCCATAACCTGGGGAAAAATGGAATATTTCAGAAACTCCTTTTGTACCTAAAAATTGACATATTCACAGTATAACTGAAAGATGGCAGATGATATACAATCATGAGGATATAAAGCAAAGTAGATCGAACAGTAGGGAAGGTAGAATGTCAGCAGAAAGCTACCTTCTGCTGACAGAAGAAACCTTTCTTCTATCTAGCCACCTGCCCAGTCTTAGCATCCCTAGATTTGGAAAAAGAAGCATAATGTAGTGGTAGGCACAGACTGATGGACAGGGCAGTACAAGTGGGCATGAGTGGCATTTTTTTCCCTAAGGAGAAATGTGGGTGCAACCTGTATACAGAGATACAATAACTTCTGCATATTGATTAGAGAAACAGATGCTTCAAGCACATGGGAGATTTACTTTAGGGACTTTGAATGAATGAGGAGTTTGGATGGTGTATAAGGAGAGGGTGGCGCAATGTTTTGGAGGTCGAGAGACAAGGCAGCAATTTCCCTCATCTTCTTTGTATGGAATGAATGATCATATTGTGAATCAAAGGACCCAGACAGGGCTGTCTTTTTGGCCTGAGCATGGTGGGTCAGGAGGCTGGGAGTTTGGGACTGGCATCTGCAAGTCAACTCTGTCTGGATGCTCACGATGGCTTTGCCTAAAAAACATTGCCCAGACATTATAATGAATCACTCAAGACACTTTATCTTATTTCTTTTTAACTTTTAATTTTGCATTGGGGCACAACCAATGAACAATGTTGCAATAGTTTCAGGTAGACAGCAAAGGGACTCAGCCATACATATACATGTATCCATTCTCCCCCAAACTCCCCTCCCATCCAGGCTGCAACATAATATTGACCAGAGTTCCCTATGCTATACAGTAGGTCCTTGTTGATTATCCATTTTAAATATAGCAGTGAAGACACTTTATTTTAGCCATAACCTGGGGAAAAATGGAATATTTCAGAAACTCCTTTTGTACCTAAAAATTGACATATTCACAGTATAACTGAAAGATGGCAGATGATATACAATCATGAGGATATAAAGCAAAGTAGATCGAACAGTAGGGAAGGTAGAATGTCAGCAGAAAGCTACCTTCTGCTGACAGAAGAAACCTTTCTTCTATATAGCCACCTGCCCAGTCTTAGCATCCCTAGATTTGGAAAAAGAAGCATAATATAGTGGTAGGCACAGACTGATGGGCAGGGCAGACCTGCCAGGAAATATCAAAGTGGAGTCTTTCTTTAGCATCTAGACCAATTTTTTCCAGTTGTTTCCAAGAGAAGCATTGGTGTGGTTACCAAGGGACCATGGGTCATAGATTTCGTGAGTCTAGCTGGAGCTGGCACCATTTAATTGCCTCTGCACTCTGTGTAATGGGGTTTGCTGGCCTGTCTGTCTGAGCTCAGATTTATGTTGGTGTTGATAAAAGCTAGGGATGGATCATTGTTTTTCCGTGTGAGGTGGATGTTTGATTAGACCAATCTTGGGATTTTGGGAAGTAGTATCTGAACAGCATGTGTGCAACCTCAGCTTTCAAACCTGCTTTAAGAAGTGCACTTAATATTTCTCCATTCTGATTTAAAAAAGAGAGAGAGAGAGAGAGAGAAAGAAAGAAAAGATCCCATCTCCAAATGATCTTGCTTTGCCCTGGCTTAAACAGTTGTGAACTATTACTCTTTACTCCTGGGAGAATTACAGGAAGTAAATCTGTCTCACTTTTGTGGGCTCTAGGGCAGGTTGGAATTCAAGGAAGGGAGTGAGATGAGAAAATGTTCTTATACTAGGTAACCACAGTTCCCTTTTCATGAGGGCTAAGCCAGGTAAGCAGAGGCCAGCTGGCATGAAAATGTATGGTCCCAAAGAAGTATGAAATTTTAAAAAAGGAGAGCTATTGCAATCAAAGGTCTTCCTCAGTGGCTCCTGTGGGCTAAGGCACTTCAGTTGCGTCCAATTCTTTGAGACCCTGTGGAGTGTAGCCCTCCAGGCTCCTCTGTCCATGGGATTTTCCAGGCAAGAATACTGGAATGGGTTGCCATCCCCTTCTCCAGGGTATCTTCCCAACCCAGGGATCAAACCTGCATCTCTTATGTCTCCTGCTTTGACAGGCAGGTTCTTTACCACTAGCACTACCTGACAAAGAATCCGCTGGCAATTCAGGAGACTTGGGTTCTATCCCTAGGTTGGGAAGATCCCTTAGAGGAGGAAATGGTGACCCACTCCAGTGTTCTTGCCTAGGAAATCCCATGGACAGAGGAACCTGGTGGGCTACAGTCATGGGGTCCCCAAAGAGTCGGAGACGACTTAGTGACTAAATAACAACATTACAGTCAAAACACAGTGCTCCATCAGAGAGCTACATACTCCACTGATGGTGGGTAGATATACTCTCCATATTCAAAGATCAGCTGTGTCATTTCTTCACGTTCAGATGCTCACAATGCTTTAATATGAACACAGCCTCACTCCCACTTCTGTAAAACAAAAGACTTGCCTGAGGTCACATCAGTAATAAACTAGGAAGTCTTATTATTCATACTGGATGACATTGAGGTGACAGAGGAGTTCTGTATTGGGTGCAATCTTACCTGTGTTCACAACCTAACATGGCCATTAACCGCCATGGAACGTCAATGTGTTTTCCTGAAACCTTTATGTAATCGTCCCATTTTTCAAACGAGGACAAACATAGTCTCTCAATTGAGTTGTTTTTGATGTTCAGCAAGTTAATATGCATAAAGAGCCTGGAATACACTTCTAACTGGAGAAATTATTGTTTGTTTTCCTTAGTTCCCATCACATCCAAGGCAGGAGAACCTCAGGGATAATCTTACTTCCAGGTGTAAGTTTTGGGTCAGAGATAAGGCCCTCCAACCACTGGAAGTTAAAGTGGGATAGCACAGCTTCCCTGAAGGAGCAGATCTTTACATCGACCATGTAGGGAAAATTTCCCTCCCAAGGTTCCAACTTAACCAGAAATACCGGGTCATCGGTACTTGCCTGTTCTTCTGGTCAGTGTTTAGAAGGTCTGCTCGTGCATCTTAGAGCCAAGCCCATGTGCAGGTGATTTATGGAAGATTTTTCTGTTTTTTTGTTTGGTACACCGGCTGAGATTCCAGGGGAAGGTGGTAATTTATTAGATAGCAAAAACACTGAAGGACTCTCTCTGCAAGCTGACACCCAGGGCAGGTTTGCACCTCAGGGCTACCGTATGTTACTGAAAGCTACTGGGTCTTGGAGTTTGCTGGTTTCTGGTGCCTAACACAGCTTCATGCATGTGTGCTAAGTCATGTCCTACTGTTGGCGACCCCATGGACTGTAGCCAACCAGGCTCCTCTGTCCATGGGATTCTCCAGGCAAGAATACTGGAGTGGGTTGCCATTCCGTTCTACAGGGTATCTTCCTGACCCAGGGATGAAACCCACATCTCTCATATCTCCTGCATCAGCAGGCAGGTTCTTTACCACTAAGCCACCTGGGAAGCCCACCTTGCACAGCCACATGCATATCACTCTGGTGTGTGCATATGGTGTGTGTGTGTTTGTGTGTGTATGTGTGTGCTCCCCTGCCCAGTGTAGATTCCAGGATGTGTTTAGGAGGGCAGAGGAAGTTGAGATAAACTTCTCCTTCTAGCCTTCCTTTTAAATTTCTTAACACAGAGAGGTGCCATCTGGCTCGTGTAGAGATGATATGAAAGTGATGCACAAAGGTGAGCTGCCTAATTCCCTGTTCCACATTTAGAGAGAGAGAAACAAACAGCTCTGCCCTGGAGTGAGTGCCAGAGCGATCTGTTCTGTCTTCTTAAGACTGTGCCCATGACAGAACCCTTTTCCTTGCTGGGTCACTGGCTCAGCCGCTTCCGAGATTGCCTTTAAACAGGCTTTGACAAAGGTGGGTTTTGAGTACCATTATACCTTTCTCAGGGTATCAGACAACACTACAAGTTGAGGAGTCAAGTATGGAATTAGGAAAGTCCTAGAAGAAGAGGAGGTTGGGGTTTCCAGGAAAGAAATATTTTCAGATGTCTTGATTTGGAAGGGAGATGGTATGTTGATACAGGAAGAGTGGTGGTGGAGGGGCTTGGTGCTCCACTCTTACTGAACCAGAGGGCCAGGAGAGTGCCTTCCTGTTCACTTTGCCATCCTCTGTGCCTGGCACAGGACCTAGAACCTGACAGACACCCAGTAAAAATATGAATCAATGCATGGATGACATCAGAGTGGAAATTCAGAGTGCAGGAAGTGGATGAAGCCAGACCAAGAAGAACCTGAATAGGCATCACTTTTGGGAGGGTTGGGGGGCTTCTGTGCTCTGCAGAGCTGGGAGTCAGCATCCAGTCAGCAGGCTCCCCAGTTAATTTTATTTGTTTATTTTTGGCTGTGCTGGGACTTCATTGCCACATGGGTTTTCTCTTTTGTCGTAATCCAGGGCTTCTCTCTAATTGGAGCACACGGGCTTCTCATTGCGGTGGCTCCTCTTGTTGCAGAGCGTGCGCTCTAGGGTATGAAGGCTTCAATAGGTGCAACATGTGGACTCAATAGCTTCGGCTCATGAGCTCTGGAGCACAGGCTCAGTAGCTGTGCGTGGGCTTAGTTCTATGACATGTGGGATCTTCCCAGATGAGGGATTGAACCATGTTCCCTGCATCGGCAGGCAGATTGTTAACTATTGGATCACCAGGGAGGTCCTAGGCTCTCCAGATAAGATCTGGAGTAGATCTTATGTATTCCAGCTACACTTAATAGTGACAGAGGTGACAACCAGCATGGTAGCAGCAGGGAATCAGTGGATGAATGACTCTGCCCTTGAATCCCATCTGATTCTCCCACCTCATGCCTCCCCACCCTGTCTCGTAAGCCCTCACACTCAAACCAGCTAAAGAAGTGCTCATTTTACACATGCTGATTGTGGAGCTTTGCACTTTCTCACCAGACTCTTAGTGCTATGCCAGGAAAATAAGAGGGTCTTCTAAGACCTTCCAGGTAAGTAAGAGGTCAGACATTGTTAGCCTTCATTTTATAGCTAAGCCTTGATGAGGGTTGATGATGTCTTCAAGGCTTTGAGATTTCTCAACAATAAGTCAGTGTTAGAACATTTCTACAGCCTTTGGATGATTAATTCACCATGTGCATTTGCTAAACTTGTCCATGCTGGTTTATTTCCCCTTGTGCCAAATCCCATAGCCATTGAGGAGGTCTATGTGTTAGAGACAGGATTCAGTACAATTCCCTATGTGCAAGGATGAAGAGAATGCAATCTTTATTCCCAAGGGAATTTAATTTTCATAGGTGGGACTTCCCTGGAGGCCCAGTGGTTAAGACTGAGCTTCCACTGCAGGGGTCTCTGGTTCTATCTCCAGTCCTGGAACTAAGATCCCACATGCCACAGAGGTGGGGGGAAAAAAAAAAAAAAAAATTTCCTTAGGGAATATAAAACAGGAGGAAAATTTGTAATTCCACCGTAATGCAATAGGATGACCAATTTCAAAAGCCCATCTAATTGGATGGATGATTTGGATCTTGAGACAGTCAGTGAGTTGCATTTTAGGAGGAATGAAGATGGCTTGGAAATCGGCAAACTGAGAGAGGGATCTAGAATAGTGTATCACTCAACCAGCCAAACCTAAGGTATATGACAGATACATGGAAGGAAATGTTCATAAAGGGTGGGACCACGGTGGCAGCTCTTGAAAGGCCAACTGTTCTGACTTGGGTAGCTGCAGGACAGCCTTGGGAATTTGTCATCTGTTTTAGTGTAAATGAGGCTATGTGAGGACGAGCCATCAGGCAGTGTCATGTAGGAGAGATCACTGGGACCTGAGGCCACTAAGGCTGGACGTGGCCATGGTCCAAGGGAGAGGCAGTAAGGCTACTGGCCGTGGTGGTAGCAGTGGAGTATGGAAGAGAAGCCTTCGGAATCAGTGGGGCTGAGAAAGGTGAACTCAAGGCCAGGGCCTGGGAACTCAAAGCTTCTTGCTCTTTTGAATCGTCGTAACCTTGAAAAAGAATAACAGTGAAATGAAGGGTCAGGATAGATTTTTAACAAATGCATCTTTTAGGCCACCTAGTCCATTCTGCGTCCCTGGAGTGTTAGAAAAACAGATGAACAAATGCCAAATCATTCAATTTTAAAGAAACATGAAGCTGGAAGCAGCCTTAAATGTCATCTATTTCACCCCTGTGGCCCCAGGCAGAGCAGCTTCAAAATCATCCCCGACAGATGGTTTGTTTGCTCTATTCCCCTGCATCTCCCGGGATTCCACTGGTTCCTCCTTATTCCTTCCAGCTGTGCAAAAGGAAACTCTCATTGGTGAGAGATTTATCCTTTTCTTTCTAATCTGTAACACCCTTTAGAAATGGGAAGTTCTCAGCTATGTCTAGCCTCTACTTGCTGCAAAACAAGTTTATGTTGTCCAATATCCTTAGAAGAGTTAAACACAGATTATATTCTAAAACAGACATTAGAACACTCAGGAAAATGCTAGGTAGATGCTCAGTGAGACTAAAATGACCTGGTATGTCTCATGGGTAATTGGTTGTATTTTATTTGTTGGAGAGGAATCAATGGGATATAAATCTCTCCCTCCTTTGACATGAAAAAAAAAAAAAAAAGGACCAGGGTGAATCCTCATCAGAAAATTTCAGGAACTTGAGGCATGTTTGTATAGGAACCCATCCTCAAGAAGGAGAAGAGAAGGCAGCAGGGTGTTGATTCACTCCATCTCTCTCTGCTCCTATGGTTGGCTGGCATGGTAGCCTGTTTATAACTTGACAGTGGTGAGTATTATAATAGACCCTGTCTAGGTTCCCCAAGTATAAAGGGTTTTTTCTTTTTTAATGGCAAACTGAATATATAACATATAAAGATACATAAATTTCCATACAAATATCTTCTTTACCAGCTGTAATTAAGATATTTGCATGTAAAGAGAATAGTATATTCCCTTGACTTCCTCCTGGTGGGGAATTGTATTTCTCTCCTAATCCTCAAAGCCCAAGACTTTGTGATCTGAGTCTAAGCAGGAGGAGGAGGAGGAGGAGGAGGAGGAGGCAGAAGACTGGGTCAACATTACATTTGAAATTCAGAATTTTAAACACAGTTTTTACTCCTGATTGTTGACTTTTCAGGTTTAGCTAATCCTACAGGGCAAAGCTGAGGTGGGATAGGGAGAACGTGGCCCAAGAGAAAGTGGGCCAAGTAACCACGTATAATAATTTAAAGTTGCAAGCCAGAGTATTTCCATTATGTAGTGCTGGATGCTAACATTGAAAAGGAGATCTTCCTCTGAATCTTGAGTTTCTGCTTATGAACTCCAGAACTTAGGAAATTTTCTTCAATTTTCTAAGCCTTAGATCCTCATCTGAAAAAAATGAAAACAATTTTTTTTGTGTGGATTGAGTAAGATCATGTATGCGAATTGCCTGGTACCTATTAGGCACTCAGTTCAGTTCAGTTCAGTCGCTTGGTCGTGTCCGACTCTTTGCGACCCCATGAATCGCAGCACGCCAGGCCTCCCTGTCCATCACCAACTCCCGGAGTTCACTCAGACTTGCGTCCATCGAGTCAGTGATGCCATCCAGCCATCTCATCCTCGGTCGTCCCCTTCTCCTCCTGCCCCCAATCCCTCCCAGCATCAGAGTCTTTTCCAATGAATCAACTCTTCGCATGGGGTGGCCAAAGTACTGGAGTTTCAGCTTTAGCATCATTCCTTCCAGAGAAATTCCAGGGTTGATCTCCTTCAGAATGGACTGGTTGGATCTCCTTGCAGTCCAAGGGACTCTCAAGAGTCTTCTCCAACACCACAGTTCAAAAGCATCAATTCTTTGGCGCTCAGCTTTCTTCACAGTCCAACTCTCACATCCATGACTACTGGAAAAACCATAGCCTTGACTCGACAGACCTTTGTCGGCAAAGTAATATCTCTGCTTTTGAATATGCTTACTCATTGTAAATTGAAAATATCAGACGTCAAAGATGCAGTTAATACACCTAAGCTGCTGAACATCATGGCTTAGCCTAGCCTACTTCAAATGGCCTCAAACACTTACATTAGCCTTCAGTGGACAAAATCATCTAACACCAAGTGTATTTATAAAAAATTGTTTAGTGTCTCATGTAATTTATTGATTACTTTACTGAAAGTGAAAAACAGAAGGGTTATGTTGGTATAGAATGGTTGTAAATGTGTGGGTTGTGATGTCATGGCTGACTGGAAGCTGAGACTCATTGCTACTACCCAGTATCATGAGAGAGTTCCTTCTGCATATTGCTAGCCCAGGGAAAGATCAAAATTCAAAATTCGATGTATGATTTCTACCAAATGCATATCATTTTCATACTCTGGTAAAGTCAAACTATTGTAAGTTGAGGATGATGTACATAAGCAACTGCAAATAATTTAAAGGTACAAGCCTAGTATTTCCTATTATGGTCTTTGGTGCTGGATACTAACATTGAAGGGGAGAAGAGTCTACTTAAAAGAACCTGGAGAGATTAAAAAAAAAAAAAGAAAAAACACTCAATCTTCCGGGACTGATTTAAGCAATTGGAACTGGTCAGTTGGGTGTCCAGGAAGAAAAAGAAAGCACATTTGGGTGGTCACAGAAAGGGCTTTCCCATTTTGGATCTTGTAACTCCAATAAGAAACTAACTTTTAATAACTGTAACTATGAATTTTGTGGTCAACAAAGGCCTGCAGAATTATAGCCCATTCTCCAGCCCTCCTAAGTGTGTGATGCCCCTTGTCACCCCAGAGGAAGATAGTAGGGTCATTGAACCCTGTGGTTAGAAACAAGCTGGTTTAAGCCCAGTCCTCCCGCCTTTTTCTCTCTTAACAAATGCAACTTGATAACCTGTACATTCATTCCTATGCATAACATGGGATAATGGATATTCAAGAGCTTTGTAAAATCATTGACTTGGGTGCTGCTGGTTTTATTACCACCATGACCACCACCACTATTACCACCATCACCACAGTACACCCTGCTTAGTAGATGATTACCGGCACTCTGGAAAAAAGTTCAACATCCCAAACTTGATTGGCAGTGGTCATCAATATGCCATCTCTTTCTCTTTGCCAAACACCATGACAACCTCTCTTCCATTGAGTCACGCTCTCTAACCTCTATAGCCAGGATGGACCTTTGAGTTGCGGCCTGGTTTGTCCTTGAAGTTGGCCATTTCCTTACTCAATGGGTCAATCCCCAACTTCTTGACCTTTGTGTTTATTTAGTCATGTCCTTGAGTCTTTCAGGTACATGCATATCCTGTAGCTCTCTGCAGCAGAAATTCCCTTGAAGGCAAAGGAACCCACTCCATTTTTATCACAGCGATGTTGCACATAAAAATACTTAATAAAAGTGCTTAATTAAAAAATATGTAGCCATATGTCAAGTGTTTATAATGGGTAAGGAATGACATCCAAAGTACTTTCAAGTGTACCCTATAGTCCCCACTTGCCAGGAAGAACAAAGCAGTCAATCCTAAAGGAAATCAACCCTGAATATTCATTGGAAGGCCTGATGGAGCTGAAACTCTAATACTTTGGCCACCTGATGCGAAGAGCTGACTCATTGGTAAAGACCCTGATTCTGGGAAAGATTGAAGGCAAGAGAAGAAGAGGATGACAGGATGAGCTGGTTGGATGGCATCACCGACTCAATGGACATGAGTCTGAGCAAACTCTGGGAGATGGTGAAGGACAGGGAAGCCTGGCATGCTGCAGTTCTTGGGGTCACAAAGAGTTGATTGCAATTTAGCGTCTGAACAACAACAGCAACAACAACAGAGTCTGAAAGATGCAATAACGTCACCTAAGAAAAAGTCAGCAGGATCTGATTCCCTACCAAAGGCTCAAACAATCTGCTTCTCAGTGAGAAGGCCTGAGAGAATGTCTCACAATAATTAAAACACCCTCGAGACTGGAGTTAGCACCAGGAGGACAATTTATTAATGCTCACAGGGGACTGGATTATTAAAAGGTTCTATGATCAAAGCATCACTCCCAGTAAGCCAGGCTGTGTGGGAAGCCTGACCACACTGAGAAGGTTGCTTAAGGAGGAAGAAGTCAGAGCAAGGACATCGGATGAATCAAATGGTCGATGTCATCCAGCCAAAAAATACTGATATGTCTCCACTGATCTGAGAGCAAGGAATTCTTGCCTTCCCAGTCTTCTGCCTAAATCCCCCTCTCTCCCCTGACTGAAGCCAGGAGAGGATGAACATCTCCACCGTCTAATTCCATGACCTTTGCAGGTCTCTATGATCATACTCTTTTATTATCTGCATCCATCAGTTTACAAATGAGCCATGATGGCCTGGGAGGCACTCAGGCTTTTTTTGGACAGACTTGGGTGTAAATTCACATTTTCATCCATTTTATGCTGATCTTAAGGAGATTAATTGCCTTGTCTTTATTTCCAAATACTTGGGAGGGGTCACTTTATGGCCAAAGTACCTCATGCTTTCCATGTCACTGGATGTCCTTTATCCCTAAAAAAATGACTCCTTTTGTTGCTTTTAAATCTAATTGCTTTGGTACCAAGTAATCTATGCCCCAGAGGTGGAAAGTAGGTCTCAGGTAGCAGTTCTGATGCCTGGTAGTGGTTGCTCGCCGTAGAGTGATGAGAAGAGCTTGGTGACTGTATCTACAGGCAGTGAAAAGGCATATGGGGTCAGCGGGTGATGTCTTCCATGAGCATAGGAAAGGGGATGCTGGTACCTGGGTTGTATAGTTGCAGTCCTGAACGATTCCATCCCAATTTATGCTCTCAATTCAGACTCTCCTGGACCCTTTTAGTCATGCTCTAACCTTAGCTTCTCACAATTGGAAGTAGTATAATCAGGCAGAGATGTGAGTTTATTGAAGGCACTGCTCTTAAAGATCATGTACAAAGGAAGTGGTTTGCCAGGTGGGCCTTCATTACTGGGGCTAACGGGTTTATTTGCCCAAGTTCACATCAATGGAACTAGTAACCCAGTATTCTAAATTACCTTCCACTAGCCTTTTTCACACACTTTACTTAAGCATTTAGTTGTTTCTATTGTTCTAGAATCTTGCTTGCTTAGTCACTTCAGTCATGTCTGACTCTCTGCAACCCTATGGACCATAGCCTGCAAGACTCCTGTCCATGGGATTCTTCAGGCAAGGATATTGGAGTGGGTTGCCATTTCCGTCTCCATTTATAATCTTAGGTACAGAAAAAAATGCCTAGTTCTTCATAGATCTGTTCCCTGTTCCAAGCTACTAAAACTTTATATGGCCTAGATACAACTCTCCCTTCCAGTTCGTCACCCATCAACACACTAGTAATGACTTGAAACATATCTTTAATTTCTTAGAGAGTTGAATAATTCAAGACTTGGATTTGCTGCTAGAGTCCTGCCCTCAAACCCATGCTGATCCGATTTCCAGCATTCTTTAATTGCAGTCATTCTGTGGTTAGGACTCTCACCCAGTCAGACTCTTCTCCTACACCTACTAACCTCCTAAGTATTTCATGAGCATCCTTGATAAATACCATGAAATGTGGGTAAGCGATCTATACTGACAAACTCATGAAATTCTGGCTAGATGTCCACTGGAGGTCATATTATAAAACCCACTTATTTAACAGATGTAGACACTGAAGTCCAGAGAAAGAGCCAGTGTTTCTCAAGTTCATGCATCAATTTGAAGATAGAGTTAAAACAGAAAAATTTTTCTCCCATCTCACAGTGCTTCTCTTTGGTCATCATCAAAGGACTTTGAGGTTGACCAGGCTAGTATTATTATTCCCACTTACAGATCTTTAAACAGAGAATCAGAGAGATTAGTTGGTGTTGCTCAGAGTGCACAGAAAGTAGGGGAGGGCAGAGTTGGGTTCTGTGTTCTGATTCCTAAGTAAGGTTTTATAAAGAATGTGAGTCATGGGACTTCCTTGGTGGTCCAGTGGTTAAGACTTTGCCTTCCAGTGCAGGAGGCGTGGGTTTGATCCCTGCTTGGGGATCTAAGATCCCACAAGTTGAGGTTGTTGTTTAGTCGTTAAGTTGTATCAGAGTCCTTTGCCATCCATGGCCCCATGGACTATAACCCACCATGCTCGTCTGTCCATGGGATTTCCCAGGCAAGGATACTGGAGTGGATTGCCATTTCCTTCTCCAGGGGATCGTCCCAACCCAGGGATCGAACCCATGTCTCCTGAATTGCAGGAGGACTCTTTACCACTGACCTACCAGGGAAGCCCAAGATCTCACATGCTTTGCAGCCAAAAAACCAAAACATTAAGACAGAAGAAATATTGTAACAAATTCAATAACAACTTTAAAATGATCCCCATCAAAAAATCTTTAAAAAAATAGCTGCTGCTGCTGCTAAGTCACTTCAGTCGTGTCCAACTCTGTGTGACCCCATAGACGGCAGCCCACCAGGCTCCCCCATCCCTGGGATTCTCCAGGCAAGAACACTGGAGTGGGTTGCCATTTCCTTCTGCAATGCATGAAAGTGAAAAGTGAAAGGGAAGTCGCTCAGTCGTGTCCAACTCTTCGCAACCCTATGGACCGCAGCCTACCAGGCTCCTCTGTCCATGGGATTTTCCAGGCAAGAGT
Organism: Cephalophus harveyi; assembly: GCA_006410635.1. Classification (NCBI taxonomy): domain Eukaryota; kingdom Metazoa; phylum Chordata; class Mammalia; order Artiodactyla; family Bovidae; genus Cephalophus; species Cephalophus harveyi. The sequence goes on along the minus strand of SJYT01019543.1, from coordinate 233,852 downwards.
ACTGGAGTGGGATGCCATTGCCTTCTCCGTAAAAAATAGCTATATCCATTTAAAAAATAGAATCAAGAATATGAGACTATTTGTGAATAGACATTTGAAATGATCTACCAGTAGAGTACAGTATCCATCAGCTTAGGTAGAGTTTAACATTACAAGTGTGATCCTACAAGAAGCTAGTGTCATGATTTTTTTTCTTTTTTTCCTAGGAGGGCTTTGTGACAAAGATGAAAAGGTAAACAGTTGGGGTGACTCAGGGCTGGCCCATCCAGCAAATGAGGAGACCCTAATTCAGGGAGTTTGGGGTCTCCAGGCAGGTAATAAACAAGCAGTAGTGACTTCCCTTTCACTTTTCACTTTCATGCATTGGAGAAGGAAATGGCCACCCACTCCAGTGTACTTGCCTGGAGAATCCCAGGGAAGGCGGAGCCTGCTGGGCTGCCATCTAGGGGGTCACACAGAGTCGGAGACGACTGAAGCGACTTAGCAGCAGCAGCAGCAGCAGCAAGGTGTTTCTAGCCACGTGTAGTCCCCAGATTATAACAGATTCAGTGAAACTGAAGAGTAAGAAAATGATGCCAGGAACAGAGGAGATGGTGATTGGAAATGAGGAATGCTGGCCTAGTACCTCTAAATGTGTTGCAGGAAGTGACTTTTTATACATTTATTGTGAACATGCATTCTCAAAACATCTGTTGACATGCATTTGTTTTTAGTAGCTCAAGCTTTCTTTCCTTTTTGTTTTTTAATTTATTTTTGGCAGTGTTGGGTCTCTGTCGCTGTGCATGGGCTTTTCTCTAGCAGAGGCGGGCACGGGCTTCTCTCTAGCTGTGTTGTGCAGGCTTCTCGCTTCTCCTGTTGCAGAGCACGGGCTCCAGGGCGCTCGAGCTTCAGTAGTTGCAGCTCTCTGGCTCTAGAGCACAGGCTCAATAGTTGTGACACTGGAGCTTAGTTACCCTGAAGCACATGGGATCCTTGTTCCTGGATCAGGTATCGAACCTGTGTCCCTTGCATTGGCATGCTGACTCCCAACCTCTGGACCACCAGGGAAGTCCCCCTTGGGATGTATGAACGGGCAGTATCCATGCCTTATTCCACCAGTCACATATCCTTTGCTTAACACCATATCTGGTGTAGGGTAAGCATTCCATAAAAGTCTGTTAAGTGAAATAAAGAAGGAGACAAGTGTATCTCTTGGTGAATGGCTGATCTGGGGTGGTGCTCCAGGGCACTGCAGTTTGGGACAATCAGAGATCACAAAACAGGTTTCATCACATTCAGAGTCCTCAGGGACTGTCCTCTGTCGGTCTGACTTGGTGAATAGGCTCTGCCACACAGTCCTTTACCCACAGGGGGCCAGGATTAGAAGACTCTTGGGTGCTGGAGCTCAGTGCCACAGACAGTGTCCCTTCCTTTGTGGAAATAATGGACCACCCTGTAAGACTGTGTATTCTCCACCCCCGGTGATTTTCCAGAAAATCCAAATAACCACCTTTTAGGGATGCTATAGAGACACATACCAGATGAACTCAAAGTTTTGCTTTTTTCCTATTCTCAGATCCTAAGAGTCAACTTAGTGATGAAAAGTGCTTAGACAGGTGCAAAGTGGCAGAGTAATTTAAGAAATTATGATTATGCTCCTGCATGGAACTGTGACAAGTATGTATTTTTGTGATGCTCTGAAATATTAGGCCAGATTCACCCTCTCCCTATCAACAGAGTCACACGTCTGCATTTTTTCTCACTTCCCTCACACCTCACCATCTGTCACATGCCCGATCTCTAGCCCACCTCTTGCTGTGACTGTTTGTCTCGCTCAATCTTAAAGTCTTTCTCCCTTTTTTCTATTCTAAAATCCATGCTCTCTTCTACCTGAAAGAAAACTCTTCATTTGAACTTTCTGCCACCCCCAAATTTCATTTGTCTCCTCGACTACTAAAATAGTCATGTTCGTCTTCTGTCTTAAATTTGTAGCACTATTTATTAATTTGGCTGTGCTGGGTCTTAGTTGTGGCACCCGGGGCCTTCGTTGTGTCATGCAGAATCTTTCCTTGCAGCACAGGGTCTCTCTGGCTGCGGTATGTGGGTTCCAGAGTATGAGGCCTCAGTAGCTGTGGTGGGGTGAGTTGCCTCACGGCATGTAGGATCCTAGCTCCCCGACCAGGGATAGAACCCAAGTCTCCTGCATTGCAAGGCAGACTCTTAACCACTGGACCACCAGGAAAGTCCCTTCTGTCTTTTTTTAAGCTTCTTATCTTACCCCTTCCTTGACTCTGCATTTTGGGGGTCACTAATTATCTCACCATACCCATATTCAAATGTCTTTGCTCTAAAAAGTCAAATCCTTTTTTGAACTAACTGTTGAATGATATTATCAATAACTGCACCATTCCTTGTCCCACATCTCCAGTCCCCCACTGCTTACCATCCTTGTTCAATACCTTACTGATGCCTCAATCCACAATCTACTTCTCTTTCTCTCTTTTTCGATGTGGACGATTTTTAAAGTCTTTATTGAATTTGTTACAATATTACTTCTGTTTTATGGTTTTTGGTTTTTTTTTTTTTTGGCTTCCCTGGTGGCTCAGAGGTTAAAGCGTCTGCCTCTAATGCAGGAGACCTGGGTTCGATCCTTGGGTCGGGAAGATCCCCTGGAGAAGGAAATGGTAACCCACTCCAGGATTCCTGCCTGGAGAATCCAATCCCATGGACGGAGGAGCCTGATGGGCTACAGTCCATGGGGTTGCAAAGTGTCAGACATGACTGAGCAACTTAACTTAACTTGGTTTCCGTACATGCAGAATCTTAGCTCCCCTACCAGGGATCAAACCCACACCCCCTGCTTTGGAAGCCAAAGTCTTAACCACTGGACCAGCAGGGAAGTCCCTCTGCTCACATTTTCTGGCCATTCTTTGCCTCTTCCATTGGTTTCTCTCCTATTGGAAGCTCTGGTGCCACCATTTTAGACATCTACTTTGGAATCTTCATGCTCTTCCATGGTTATAAACTCTTCTTGCCCTATGCAAAAGCTGTTTGAATTTGCATTTTTATTTTATTTTACTCTTTGGCCACATGACGTGGCATGAGGGATCTAGTTCCCCAACCTAGGATTGAACTTGCACCCCCTGCAGTGGAAGCATGGAGTCTCAACCCCTGGGCCACCAGGGAAGTCCTTGAATTTTCATTTTTAGCTTCCACCTCTTTTCTCTTTGCTTAGTCTGTAAATCTTCTCTGGAGAGTTCGTGGGGGATTGAACCTTGTTGGAGATAAAACTCACTATGGTGACCTCCTGCTTCCTCAGGAGTCTGTTGGCATGAACAAAAACTCTTTTGCGAGGTTCCCAAAAGGGGAGTCATTTTTCAAATTGTCTCTTCATCATCGGTACCTAAGTCTTCACCAAATCCTTCTGTCTTCATAGCACCCAGTATCACTGTTCTTTGAATGTTGGCAAGAACTATCCTCATTCACACCCTCATCAGATCAACACTTGGATCAGTGCATACACCTTCAATCTTAGAGCCCACCAACACTTACTTCTCAAACTTTTCATCATTCTGCCTGATTATTGAAAGCCTTGGGGAAATACTCATGTCTCAAAAATATACATTTCTCACTCTGCACTCTGCCAGACTCCTTCCGGTCCCCTCCCACCAGAAGCTACCTCAGTGGGACACCCAGCCAGCCTGCCCCCCGATTCCACAATGACATTTGCTAAGTCCTATTGTTGCATGAGGACTTCTGCATCAGTTTGCAAGGGCTGCCATGACAGAGTTCCACAGAAGTCCAAGGTCAAGGTATTATAGCGCTGGTTTCTCTTGGACCTCTCTCCTTGACCTGTAGATGCCCGTCTCCCTGTACCTTCACATTGCCTTCCCTCTGTACATGTTTGTATGCAAATATTCTCTTCTTCTAGAGACCCAAGTATATTGGATCAGAGCCCACCCTAATGACTTCATTTAACCTTAGTTACCTCTTTAAAGACCCTATCTCCACATCTAGTCACATTCTGGGATATTGGGGATTGCGACATAAGAATTTTATTGGAGGACAGAATTCAACCTGCTATATCTTCTCTTCCCAACTTCCCATGGGCTCTTTTTCTCATCCCCCCCTTTGTCTTTTCTCTCTGTCTGTTCCTTGCTGCCATCAAACCCCAGCAGTGCCCATCTCATTGCCTTCACGGGATGGTCTCCTTGGCATGGCCCCATTGGTTTGCACACACAGATGTGTTACTTCATGAATGTGCGTCTTCTTTGGGTCATTCCTGTGCTTCTCTGCCTCTGGTTTGACTGAGGGCAGGGACTGTGTCGTGTGTTCTGGCCACAGATCTTGATTTGGGAGGTGCTTGAGAAATGCCATCGCTAAGTCACCATACATCCCTTCTCTAAGGCAGCCTGACCCTCACTCCCTCCTCTGACTTCTCAAGAGGCTTTTTGGGAGAAATGGTTTTTTCCCAAGTGGTAATAGGGAAGAGAAATGGTGGTTTTGTTGACAGCAAAGAGAAGGAGAGTTGACACTCTACAAAGATGACGTTCTGCTAGCTCATCTCCTTTACAAATTGGGAAACAGGGAAAGTATCTGGGAGAGAAACCCCTAAAAACAGAGATGAGTTTATTGATTTTTCTGCTGAAGACATATTTCTCAGAAGCTTTGGAGAGGGTGCCATTTCTTGACCTAAAGGGAGAAAAATTCTAGGATAAGATCTATTTCCTTTCAGAGCCTCAATGAACTGGGAGGCTCATCCAGTCAAAAGTAGTACTGTTGGTGGGAAACCAGCTAGATCTTGGTGGCTCGCAAAGGAAGAAGCTGGGTGCCGTGTCCTAGGAGTGGTGTGATGGGGTGTCTGCCTAGCCATGGACCCCTGAGCAAAGGCAGTTGGGATGAACTGATGCAGCTCTTTCTCTCCAGTAACATGGGAGTGGTGTTTGGAAGCCATGGCCGAGACAGTCACTCCATCCAGTTAAAGATACACTCACCTCCCTTCTCCTCCCTGCTTTCACCCCTTCATGCTTTCTTCCTGTACCTTCATCCCTTTCTTCTCTCTTCCCCCGCCCTCCTGTCTCCCCAATTCACTGTCAGGAAGGGCCATGCCAGAAGGGCCCGCGCAGCGTGTCATGGCAGCGGCAGAGGCTAGAAGCATCGGCAGCTTCCGCAGTGAGTCTGGATTTCATTTCTGGGGCCAGGGGGCTGGGCAGTCCATACACACACTGACAGCTTGCAGACTTTGGAGAGGAACTTCCATGGGCTATGGCTGCTCTCCACCTCTCTTCCCCTGCTTCCCATTCCGGGGACACCATTGACTCTTCATGGAAGTCTCCTGCCAAAGCCATGATGTTGATGTGCTTTGGATGTCTCATGGGCAGAAAGCATGGAGGGGGTGGGGGGGCCATGATCTGCTGAAACAAGGTGCACATTTGGGAAAGCCCCCAGAGATCGAGTGGCTGCCAGGGGTTCTGTCCTGCCCTGCGCGTGTGGTAGAGGCTGGAGGCTCTGCATGGACGTGGTTTGGCTGCTTTCTTGCATTTCAGCAAGTGTGACCTTGAGTTTTGAAAACACACTGGGTTCCTATGTTCCGTAAGAGACACACTTGAAGGAGCTAAGGGTACCACATAGGCTCAAGTGACTAAAAAACTGGAGGTCTCCCAGTTGACTTAAGGCTTCCCTGGTTACTCAGACGATAAAGAACTTGCCTGCAGTGTGGGAGACCTGGGTTTGATCCCTCGGTCAGGAAGATTCCCTGGAGAAAGGAATGGCTGCTGACTCCGGTATTCTTGCCAGGAGATTTGCATAGACAGAGGAGCCTGGTGGGCTACAGTCCACAGGATTGCAAAGAGTCATTCCTGACTGAGCAACTAACACTTTCACTTTTACTATCCCCATTGACTTCAGATGAAGCTTTGTCGAAGAAATGTGATGTTCAGGATAGTTATTACAGAGCTCCATGACAAGTCACATGCCTGAGTACTGGAAAGAAAGTCTTTCCCCATCCTCGTTTTCATTTCTACCATAATTTCTGATGTAGAGATGGACACACTGCAGCGCTGGTCAAAGTTGTGTCTGTCTTGCCTGGATCGTCAGACAGAAGTAGATGGCTTTCTTCCACTTTTTGCCCAAGGGCTGTTTCCTTCTATTTGGGGAATGGTCCACTTGTGAAAATAGACCCACAAAATTTACCCACCCAACTTTAAAAACATGAGTTTGAGCAAATTCCAGGAGATAGTGAAGGACAGGAAAGCCTGTGTGCTGCAGTCCCTGGGGTCGCTAATTCAGATACCACTGAGAGATTGAACAGCCACCACTGGGTCTTAAAAATCCCACCCAGATTAGGAAGAGAGAAGTCCTTTTTGTCATCTCGAAATGCTGCTTCCAAGTACTGCCTGGGTGTGTTGCAGTTCAGTTTGAAGTGAGCAGCCTCTGCTTTCTATTATGTGACATTATTCTGTGGCTCAGAGGTTAAAGCATCTGCCTGCAATGCAGGAGATCTGGGTTCGATCCCTGGGTTGGGAAGATCCCCTGGAGAAGGAAATGGCAACCCATTCCAGTATTCTTGCCTGGAGAATCCCAGGGACAGAGGAGCCTGGTGGGCTACAGTTTATGGGGTCGCAAAGAGTCGGACATGACTGAGCGACTTCACTTTCACTTTATTCTGATGTCAGTCTTACGGGCAGGTGCATTGGGGATGCTTTTACAGTTCCATTCATTGCTCTCGTGATTTGGTTAGGGAGGTAAATTAAGCATAGCCTCCCAGGTTCTCTCAGGATCTGGTTTTTATAGATATTTCTTCTTGGCACTGTTACTAATAAAGGCATTAACTTTAAGAATAGTTGTGCAGGGCTTGAGTTTATCAGAACATGTTTGCCAGTCTTATTGGAATGTTGAAAGAAGGATAATTATAAGAGATCAATCACTTTTTTCCTTATGCTTTTACAAAAAATCATATGCATTTCATTCACATCAGAGTAAAACTCTTGGTGTCAAGAGTTGACGGGTTAATTAAAGTATCATACTGGTCAAATTTGTTAATTAAGCTCAACAAATATTTATTATTAATCAAACTATGTGTATTTGATGGTCTAAACGAGGACATCTGAAAAGAGAAGCTACTAATAATAAAACAGATATCAGAGGCATAAATTGGGATCTTGCCTGAGAAATTGGGACATAGAGCAACTCTATTCATGTATTGTGAACTGTTCTGGGTGCTAGGGATACAACTGTGAATAAAAGAGACAAAAATCTCTGACCTTAATAAGTGAGATAGAAAATTAAGGTAAAGTAAAATATTAATATATTGAAGTTTGAGAATGATAGATCCTTAGAAGAAAAATAAAATAGAGAAGAGAAAAATAAATGCTTGATGGTGGTAATGGAGATGGTAGTGGGGATGGTGTGTGTGTGTGTGTGTGTGTGTGTGCACAATTTTAGATAGGGAGGTCAAAGCAATTGAATTCCCTAAAGATCTTAGTGCATTTTAGTTTATTTAGGTTATTTAATTTAGCCAAGGAGGGCTTTAATGGCTTGACTAAAATTTTTCTGAAACAAGTGAGATCTGGACATTTTGAATCCACAGCAAGAAAATGCTTCAGAATGACCCATAAAAAATGGAGGAGGCAGAATCGGGGGTGGTGATGGCATTGGAAGCATACCTGGTCTGTTTGATAGGCTTCATTTTCAACCATCATCAGAAAGTATATAAGGCTGTGGCTTTAACTGCCTGGGAAGCATCTTTGTAGAAAGTCCTTCAATCTTTGACTTGTGTTGGCCATTTAGGATTGTTCAAGGCTTTTCTTCTTCCATGTGGTGGCCTTGGGGGTGGTACAGGATGGCAACTCACATGTACTGAGCACCTACACCTGCCAGGTACTTGGCTAGAGGCTTTGAATACATTTATTTAATCTATGCATCCCACGTGGCTCAGTGGTAAAGAATCTGACTGCAATGCAGGAGATGCAAGTTCAATTCCTGGGTTGGAAACATCCCCCAGAGGAGGAAGTGGCAACCCACTCCAGTGTTCTTGCCTGGAAAATCCCATGGACAGAGGAGCCAGGCAGTCCATGAGGTCACAAAGAGTCAGACATGACTTGGCAACTAAACATATAATCTATACTGTTCCCTTGAAGAAGTTATCATAGTCTTACTTTAGGGATTCAGTTCAGTTCAGTTCAGTCTCTCAGTCATGTCCGATTCTTTGCGACCCCGTGAATCACAGCATACCAGGCCTCCCTGTCCATCACCAACTCCCGGAGCTCACTCAGACTCCCGTCCATCGAGTCAGTGATGCCATCCAGCCATCTCATCCTCTGTCGTCCCCTTCTCCTCCTGCCCCCAATCCCTCCCAGCATCAGAGTCTTTTCCAATGAGTCAACTCTTCGCATGAGGTGGCCAAAGTATTGGAGTTTCAGCTTTAGCATCAGTCCTTCCAAAGATCTTTAGGGATTAGAACATTGATATTTAAACACAAAACTAGAAAATAGTGCAGCATGGATTTAAACCCAGGTGAAATTAAGTCTGAAATCCTGCCTTTATCAATTAGTCTCAGCATCCATCCATAGCCACAGCTGGCAGGAAGTAGTTGAAATAAAAAGTAGGACTTGCTGAGTGATGGCAAGTTTCTGTGAATGGGCTGATTTGCATGGCTGGATCAAGAGCAGATGTGTTGAGTGGCTGTCCATGTCTTTGTTGACTGTGCATGAAGGTATAGTGAATTCTGATGCTTCTTCTTATGTTGTTGTCATTGGGAATGGGGGTACGCGTGAACCATTGGGGAGCATGAGAGCAAGTCTTCTTGTCTGACATCCATCTTTGGCAGAGGTGGAACTTAACTTCAGTGCGTCCTGGATTCCTGGGTTTCGTGCATGTTGGAAGGAGGGTGGTACATGGGTCTCTGGATAGTTAATAGGGATGGGGAGGCCATATGTAATAGGGGTGGGGAGGATGTGTGTAATAGGGGTGGGGAGGGTGCGTGTAATAGACATGGGGAGGATGGGTAGCATAGGGATGGGGAGGGCAGGTTAAATAGGGATGGGGAGGATGTATATAATAGGGGTGGGGAGGATGCATATAATAAGAAGGGAGAGAATCTATATAATAGGATAGGGAGAATGCATGCAGATCTGAGATCAGACAAAGGTTTTTCAATAGGGGCTTGAGTGAAGAGTTGAGTTTGGAGAGAATCCTAAATTTCCTGCCTGCCTTTGTGAATAGAGCCCACAGACTGACTTCATCTAGTCTTGGGATTGCTGTTAGCAAGAAGCATGAAATCTCTGGACCACATCTTATTGTGGTTATACTTAACATCCGTATCACTCTGTGATCTTGTGCTTACTTGTAATGTACATTTACATACTTCTCAGAAAAGAAAAATGAAGTAGAATCCTATTTTATGCATAAGTTGGGCTCCTGGTAAAGTGACGTGGCAAGCAAACTACCCTCTATGTGCACCAGAGAGAGCTGTTATAGCAAAGTGAAGAATTATTTTGGTATCTCCAATAATCCTTTCCCATTTTCCTTTGTGCTAACGGAAGATCTTTCCACCTGCAATGCAGTTATTTCATTGGACTTCTGTAACATATTTACCCAGAGGTCTCAATCCATGTCAAGGCAATGTCTCTTTGAGTTTCACAATATGTGTCATATGGATAGAGAGAAGTTATTATTCTGTCATTTACCAAGGATTTTCTTTACCGTCACAATGTCAGCATTACTTAAGAATATACTCCAGGCCCTTGAATGTCCCTCACTGTGGTCTTCCAGGTAGTGGATGATGATGGCTTCATCAAATCCTGGTTCTTTACTGCTTATGACCCGTTATCTAGTTTCCCTCCATCACTTTGAAACTCACAGGCTAAGGAGAAAAGCATCATTCATCTTCCTCCACAGGAGACGCTTCTCTGACTTATCTGAGTCCTCTCCCTGGTATAAGAAAGCAAGCATGCCAACTACCTTCTCTCCTAAAATATTAACCCATTTCAACACCTGTGACTTCTGTATTCTGCAGCCATGTGCTCTGTGGAGTACCAGTGTGGAATGGGGATAAAGATTAGAAATATCTAAAATTATCTTTTAAGTGGACAAAGATATTCCTTCTTTCACTGATTACATAGGCTCACCCTGCCACTCACACACAGAATAAGTCTTAATTCTGGAAAGGACTTAGCTGCAGCTCAAAGGTCAATGCCTAAGCCTTCAACCCATGTCTATGAGAGCACATGATCACAAGTGAGCCCCAGTCCGGGAACGTGCTTAGAGACCCTAGGCACACTCTTTCCACCAGCTTGCTTGGAGTCCAAGGGTGTGTTTCCTTACCCCAATGAACCCAGTTTTTCTAATTCACCTGAAAACACATCCCTGTCTCTTTGCACGCGTAAGGCACACAAGGAGAACTCAGTATGAGCTTTTCTATGTCCTCTCTGTATATTAGTGCTTTTCAGCCATCATGGATGGAGGTTGTGGAGTAAATCAGGTTGCCAAGAAGTTGCCTATGAGCTAGAGAGTATTCTAAGATGCACTAGGACCTTGACGGTGAAAAATGCCACGTAGCTGTATAGCCCTGAGACTGTGGGATATGATTTTCCTCCTTTGTGTTGCTATTCCAAGTCTCACAATTTAAGATGGTGAAGACGGGCCTGTGGGGAGGGAGCCTCAGACACACTCCCGTGGGAGATGCCTCTTACTCACATGGCATCTCATGCCCTCAGGTTCAGGGACATTGGCTGTGCGCTCCTAGGGACAGTTCCTTGGGTTCTCACCCAGAGGTTTCTTCAGAGATAGGAGCTCTGCTCATTCAGTGGTGATTAAACTTTGAACTCCTAGGCCCCTTGGCCTTTTGCTCTCTGATGATCTGAAAATAGACGCCTCAGATCAGAGCAAGCCCCCAGAACAGCATGAAGAGAGTTACCTGGAATGGGATGATGCTCAGACCTTCATGTAAAAAGGCTCTGGGGGATCCAGAGGGAAGATGGCAGAGGAAAGAAGGGAATTGTATGGCTGTGCCAATATGCTGCTCATTAGCAAGGGTGCCCTAACCTTTGCAATGGGACTCTATCCTCCTTGTTCTGAATCTTATCTTCAAAGCTGGTCAATCCATTTGTTTCCACAATTCTTTGGGGATGGATGACTCATGAGAGATCCATATGTCTGGGAGGACTGTGACAGCACCTCCTGTCTGGAGATGCTGGCGGAAATAACATTAAGTTCCGCGATCTCTCTTGCCTGGGTCTGCTGGGCTGGTCCCTACCTCTCTTGAATATTAGCTAGTTCCGCTGTTCTCTGCCATCTCCTCCCGTGCTGGCACCTGTGGCTAACCCTAATGGAAACTAGATGTCTGATGTGACCTGCAGCCAAATGCACCAGTGTGGGGTGGATGTGGTCATGCAAAGAAAGCTTTCAGTTCAGGTGCTGGTTTCAGAGCTGTGCACGCATGCTGAGTTGCTTCAGTTGTGTCCGACACTTTAGGGCCCCAAATGGACTATAGCCCACCAGGCTCCTCTGTCCATAGGATCCTCCAAGCAGGAATACTGGAGTGGGTTGCCATGCCCTCCTCCAGGGGATCTTCCCAACCCAGGAATTGAACTTGTGTCTCTTACATCTCCTGCACTGGCACCATCTGGGAACCACACATGTGTAAACTGTGTCTGTGATGCTTTGTGGCTGGTGAGACCCTGGCAGGCGGGTGCTAGTGAGCAGAGCAGGAAAGGGGAAAAGGGCACGCTATGTGTGAGAGAAAGTGTATTGCAGTTCCATCCTAGCTAGGCAAGTTCATTTCTATCTGGGCCTCTGGGATCTCTCTGAGTCTTTCTTCTTAGGTTCATGTCCGGAAATAGACATTTTATTCCTAGAAATGGACATGAACTTGAGAGTCAAATTTTCAACTGTTGGATTAAGATTCTTTCAGCTACAAGTGAGAGAAAACTTAATCTATCTTAAGCAAAAAGGCAGTATATTGTCTCAGTAATTACAAAAACTCAGATTTAGGACTTATTTCTGGGGTGGCTTAATTCTAAGACCCCACCAGGCTTGCCATGTGTTGCTAGCTCTCTCCCTCCTTCCTTCTCAGCTCTACTCAACCCCCAATCCCCATCATCCTTCCATCTCTCTCTGCCTTCCTCTTTTTTCTGCCCAAGATGATGATCTTAGAGAAATAGACATTAATGGGAAATAGACTTCCAAACAATCAAGGCTAATGAATTTTGAAAAGGATGATGATACATGCTGCAGCAGCTGGGCAGATTACCCAGGACCTAGCTGATCGCTAACAAAAACCTGTCTTCATCGGTGGTGGGGGGGCCGAGGGGGAGGCCAGCAGAAATAATCAATGTCACTTCTAGAGGCGTCAGGCCAGGCATCACGCAGGGCAAAGCTGCAAAGCAAAGACGGAGGAAGCAAAGCCTGTGACCGACTGCTTTTCCCATTCTCTCTACGAAGAAGAACACATGATGTTTTCCGGTGTCATTTTTATGGACGTTCTCTGGGCTGATGTCGGCTCCTATCTTCCTTCATGGCATCTGCAGATTTAGATATTTCTTAGTGAAAATCCTCTTTAGCTTTTATGGGTGTTTTCAGAGTAAACAAATTCTAGGATTTCTATCACATTTTCCCAGATCTGCCGCCTGCAGCCCATCAATGTACAGGCCTGAAAACTTTTTTTTTTTTTTGCTAGTGATTCTTCCTTCAACATGGAGATGCGTAAGAACTCCAACTTGCAGGGTGCAGAAGAACATTGGTTTTGAAATCAGAACAACTTAGGTGTGAGACTTGGATCTTTCCGTCTTCAGCCTTTTGAACTCCCATGAGTTGCTTAACCTGTTCTTCCCTCTCCTTTCCTTCCTTCTTTGGTGTGATGCTTTTGGTAGCAGTAAGGTCCAGAGCCAAGGCGTTCTAGGAGCAGTGGATGAAGCCATGCATTTTAACTCATTCATCATAGACCCTGGCTCCATACAAACACTCAATAAGTTTTTGTTCTGTATCCCTGTTCACTGAGACAGAGCTTCCGCCTCTGCCCCAGACTTGAAACACTGGAAGAATCTTTTTCTGCCTCTTTTATAATGGAGACCAGAGGTTTAAATAAATTCAGATGAGGGCATTAGGCTTGTGGACTGGTCTACACTAGACTTAGCCTGGTTCTACCTCCTGGGGACTCACTAAATGACCTTTAATAAGAGATTTTTGTCCCAGTTTGATGAGAAACAAGAAGCCCACTTGCCCTGAGCCTCCTTTTCTTTTGCTTTTGGAAACATGAATGTGTACACCAGAGTAGGAATGTCTTTGAAAAAAACCATTCAACTGTGATTCCTGGCTCAGCATTTAAGACTTTCTCCTGGGTTCACCCTCAGAACAGTCTCCCCCCCTCCTTTTGACCTTGAGGGGGAAGCCAAGAGGTGGGGCTTGTTTTTAAGGGGAGGTGGAGCAGCCCACAGCTGCAGGCCTCGGATGATGGCCCGAGATGCCAGATGCTGTGCAGAGGGACAGCTCCCCCAGTCCTTTCATCTGAGATTACCCTTGGCTCACACCCTTCACTGCAAAAAGGCACCCTGGGATCCAGTCATAGAGGAGTGGGCTGTGTGGAAATTGTGGGTCTCAGAACTCTAACCTTCTCCCAGGGCTGGGAGGGGCATCCAGAGGTTATCCAGTCTTTGCTTCACCACATCACCAGTGTCTTGGAACTCGATGATACTGAAAAGTCAACAAGCCCAACTCTCTTCCCTCATCCTACCATTTTATAAATGAGGACACAGGGGCCCAGGGATGAGCCAGGTGGTGTGATGTAAACCTAAGACAGGGCCCTGGAGTTCCCAAGTGCTGGCCCATTGCCTGCAACACACACACAGACACACACACGTGCATGAATGTGTGTGTATATATGCACACACAACTGCAAAGTCAGGCTGCCAAGGCTGCTAATGTTGAGAAAGGCCTTGAATGAGATTTTTTTTTTAATTTTTATTTTTTTAAACTCCAAAAGCATTTTGTTTTGGGGTATAGCCAATTAACAATGTTGTAGTTTCAGGTGAACAACAAAGGAACTCAGCCACACATATGTATGTATCCATCCTCCCCCAAGCTCCCCTCCCATCCAGGCTAGCATATATAACATTGAGCAGAGTTCCATGGGCTATACAGTAGATCTTTGTGGGTTATCCATTTTAAGTATAACAGTATGTACATGACCTTCCCAAAGTCCCTACCTATCCCCTGGGAAGGGCCTTGAGGTGAGCTTAGGTTCAGTCCTCTTGGTATACTGACTCATGCAGATAAGAAAATTTTGCTTTGGACAACCTCATATCATTTTCAGGTGGTGAAGAATCTTAATCCAGTGCTTCTTACCAATGTGAATATTGAGACTGAAAGGAAGCAGAAGGTGCCAAAGGTGCAGGGTGACTCCCTAGTAGAACTAGGGCAAGAACTCAGCTGATCTGAGTCTCAGTCCAGTGCTCTCCCCACTGGACTCTGCGGCTTCCCTTAATGTCAGATCTCCCTTCTGCCCATCTTCCTCCCAGGTCACTGTAAGGGTGGTGTGACTAGATTAACCTGTATACTCTTTGCTGGAATTTCATATGGGAAGGGCTAGCGAGGAACCTGTGATGCTTAAAAAATAGCCATGGTATTAACTTCTGTTGATCAATCACTTTGCAGCTGTCACCCATTTGCAGGCTTCCCTGAGATTTTAACCCTGTTATTTCTTTCTGAGTTGAATCCCCATCTTTAAATGAGGGTGGAGGATGTTATCCGCTGGTTCACATTTGTGATCCTGCCAGAGAGACAGCCAGTGATCTGTGAGATAAATCACTGTTCTCAGGCACCAAGTGTCCCGCTTTTAGAATCTAAAGGTCTTGTCCCTAAAACATGTAAGCATAAAAATGATCAAAGAACACTGATTATTTAGTAAAACAGTAAGGAATGTAAAAATTAAGAAGGAGGAAAAGAGTTTTCAAAAGGAAATCTTTGGAGATTAGTTTACTGTAAATAGAATATACTAAACACTCTTGATACACATAAATACTGGTAACTAACAGGTATTTGGAAAATGGCATAGCTCTAAACAATGACTATTAAGTAAATTAAAGGTAATTTCAGATACAAAGGATAAAGCAAAGCAGTAATTAAAGAATAAGATGCCCCGCGCTCACTTTGGGGCAGCCCACATCCAAAAAAGAATGAGACATCCATCTCCACCAACATACGGACAGGATGAGCGAACAAAATCAGATACGCTTCTCCTCAGTGCTTTCATTAGAATTATTTTAAATGCACAGAACAAATGTGCCTTTATAATTTTTTTCATTTAGATTTCAAACAGTAAAAGCTTTGTCATTTTAATATAGATCATTGAAAATCTTGTAAACAGCCTGTTGCTCATTTAGAAAAATAAACCAGTGAAGAAAACCAAAAAAAGAAATAAAACAGAAAGAAGAATTGATAGGTCTTGTGTCATGACTCAAAGAGGAATCCTTCTTTCCATTGGGTGAAGAGGGGCATTCAGTTCTCCAGGGAGCTTTGAGTATGTGGAAAGTTGTGTATTCACTTTCCTGCCCTAATTGGAGCTGCTCCAGCAGCTAGTTAGGGGAGAAACTGGAAGTTTTGCTCCAGCTCAGGGAAGCCAGATAAGGCAGTCTCTAGTCTAAGGAGGAGCTGTGTGTGTTTTACGTCAGGTCCCATGATGCTCTTCCAAATTCCCTTTGCCTGGGGACTTAGCCATTGATGGTAGGTTTCTGCTGCGGTATGTATTGTTTACTCAAGTAATTAAAATATGCAAAGCATTCCCTGTCCCCCATTTTGTGCTTCTTCCCCAGCCACTTCTGGCATTTTTGGTTGGCAGTTAATAAAACAAAAGGTGAGCCCAAAGGCCCACGTCTCCCTCCAGCTAGAATGATTAATTTGGAGCGGTTTGGAAGTAGCAGATTTTACCTGTAGCTACAGCCGTGCTTTTCTAGCTGATGTGTTCAACCCACACTAAACACTACAAGTAGGGCATGGCAAATGCTTCATTACAGTTTCAGGACAAGTGGAGGGAGGCAGGAGAAAGGAGGCAAGGGTTTATTCAACCTCTTATGGTGGCACAAAACCAAGAAGACTTCTCCTTCCAGGAAGCCCTACATTGAAAGAGCCAGGAACTTCCCTGATAATCCAGTGGCTAAGACTCCACGCCCCTGGTGCAGGGGGCCTACCTTTGATCCCTGGTCAAGGAATTAGATTCCCACATGCCTCAACTAAGAGTTTGCATGCCACAGCTAGAGATCCCATGTGTCACAATTAAGACCTGGCCTAGCCAAATAAATGACTAAATAAATATATATTTTAAAGAGAGATAGAGAGCCATACTCAAGGACACTTGAAATTTACTTCCTAATCCAGTTCCTAATTTGCGACCCCATGGGCTGCAGCACTCTAGGCTTCCTTGTCTTTTACCATCTTCCGGAATTTGCTCAAACTCATATCCATTGAGTTGGTGATGCCATCCAACCATCTCTATTTCAGTGATTATTAGAAAAGCTCATTCTCTCATGGAGCTATTGGTGTGCATCTGCTGTCTGTTCCCCACTGCACTTGGAGGGAAAGCCCAGCCCCATAAGATGATATCATAAAATGAGAAGAATCAAGGTTAAGGAATTCAGTGCTGTAGTCTTAAGGCTGGTGGAATATTTATAGGAAGTATTATTGGTGTTGTTATTAATCTCCCTGAGAAGATGGCTGGAGGAGACAATTTATCATGTGGTTTGCTTTTGGAGGAAAGAGATCCCATCTGAGTCTTTGCTTTTTAAAATCCAAATCATCTTTTTTTTTTTTTCCCCCTTGAGGCCTTTTTCATAGGCCCTGCAGCCACTGAGTCCAGTTCATAGGGAAATGCCCTGTTCTAATTAGTTCAGATATGTCTTCTGAGATTCATGTTAACTGCACTTCCTGTTTCTAAATCCTGCTTTGGTAAACAGTCAAATATTCCAATAGGACTCATGTTGGTGGCCATGCTGCTCCTGGAAGCCCCTTTTAGCTGCTGCCAGTGTTTGTATGACGAATTGTCTTCAACCCACAAAACCCCCAATGAGAAGGATTTGGAGTGTGGCAGTGGATTAACTTTGAGCTTGGCCTCTATCCACACACTTGCTTACATTCCAATCTTGAGTCGGTTTCCTTATCCAGAAATCAAAAATGGTGCCTCTTTGTTGTAAGGGTCTCTGAGGAAAATGTCCAAGTCCCTGCAAAAGTGAAGAAGTGCTGTTCATTCAGCAAACATAGAGTTTGAGAAACAACACCTTCTAAGAAAGATTTCGATTCGAAGTCTTACACATATGTGTGTGTATTGAAAACCTGCCATGTCTCTGTTTCATTTAATATCACATTTAGTGTCTGTACATGTTCTGTGTATCTCATTATTATCTTCATTTTGCATCCTAGGAAGCCAATTCTTCAGAAGTTAAATGTCTAGGGTTGCTAGACGGGGCTTCCCAGGTGGCGCTAGTGGTAAAGAACCCGCCTGCCAATGCAGGAGACACGTGTTCTGTCCCTGGGTTGGGAAGATCCTCTGGAGAAGGGCATGGCAACCCACTCCATTATTCTTGCCTGGAGAATCCTGTGGACAGAGGAGGCTGGTGGGCTATAGACCATAGGATCACAAAGAGCTGGACCTGCGATTCATGGGGTTGCAAAGATTCGGACACGACTGAGCGACTGAACTTAACTGAACTTAACTGAAGCAACTTAGCACACAGTGTTGCTTTGCTAAGTGACATTTGCCAAGTTGTAAATTATTCTTTTTGCTCTTTTGGATCCTCTGTTTCCTCATCCTATACATACATTTTCAATGTCAGTTGTTATATTTTCCATATTTTGAAGGGCATCTAAATATTAGAAAAAGCATTCATGCTTGAAAGGGATTATCTTATTTTTGCTAAATAAGTCTGAATCTAAACCAAAACCTATTGGTGCCTGAGCTGTACAGGGTAAATTAAAAATCTAGATTGATCTCCAGGAGGTTTTATTCTCTTGCCTTCCTTTACCCATTAATGTTTAGCATGTGTTTGGAGTCTGAATGGATTGGTCTGGGTCCAGGGTGATCTATGGATCTGAGCTGAGCTGATATCTCTCTCTTTATTCCATGAATTGGGCTCTTTTAGCACCATCCCTAAAGTTTGTTTCCATGAGAAGATACCAACCAGGAGGCTCCAAGTCCGGGCATTTGGAAAAGAAAACAAAAGCCAAGTCATATTTCAACCCACATCTTTGGACTTGCAATGTAGGCTCTGTAAAAATATATATTGCTTGGGGCAGTAAAGGACAATGAGGTCTCAGAATGACTGCCAACATTTAGACAGAATTTAGAAAGAAGAAAACAAAAGGGGAAGTTATAAAAGGTGTGTGTTCCTGGGGCTTCTATCTGAGGAGTTGCTCCTGGCAGATGCAGCTCTAGGTGAAAGAGTTGAGCAGAATCACAATGGGCCTCTTTATCCTCCAGGCTCACACTGCTCAACAGCTTAAGTGTTACACTCCTTGTGTTTTTGAAAAACTCCAAGGGTTTTTCCTAATCCAGGCTAGAGGCTCAGCCTGAAAGAGCCATTCCATGGAGGTTCTGCTAAATGGAATGTTTTTTATTTAAGCTGTCAAAAAGCTTTGCTTTGAGGGAGCAGCACTATAGTGGTGTCTTTGTGAGTTTCCTCTGCACCTTGCCTCAAAAGAATTCCAAGAACATTGGGGCCATGATCTTCAGTTTGTGTCTATGAGAAGTTACATAATACTTTGGTCACTTGGTGCCAAGAGCCGATTTGTTGGAAAAGACCCTGATGCTGGGAAGGATTGAGGGCAAGAGGAGAAGAGGGTGACAGAGGATGAGATGGTTGGATGGCATCACCGACTCAATGGACATGAGTTTGAGCAAACTTCAGGAGATGGTGAAGGACAGGGAGGTCTGGCGTGTTGCAGTCCATGGGATCACAAGGAGTCAGACACAACTTAGCAACTGACCAATAACAACAATCCACTTGCGTGTGGCTGGCACACACATATGTTTATCTAAACAGTTTCCCTCCCAGTGTATGGAAGTGTGTGTCTGCACTGGAGGTCACTAATACTGATGGGCAGCCCATGCGGGTGAACACCGCAGACCCTCCATAAGTCTGGCATAGTCTGAATAAGAGTGGCAGTGATTTTAACGACTGTGCTTGGTGGCTGCTGGGGCTCCTGCCGGGGCTGCCAGCCCTGGAGATTCTCCTATGTCCTGAGACATGCAATCAAGAAAGATTAAAATTGAATAAATAAAAAATGACACTGTGCATGACAGTCTTAATGATAATCTCCTGAATTAAGATATTTTGCCGTTAATGTACATTGCAACTTTTCTTTAAGTCTTCAGAAAGCAGTTGCCACTCTTATCTACTTTGATAGATTCAACATGGCCCCCATGGATGAGCGATTTCAGAGAAAGCTTGAATCATTCTGTGGGTATCAAAAATGCCCCGTGTTTGCTCACCTTTGGGTCCTGGCTCCTTTATCTGGCATATATGGGTCACTCTGTCTCCTTTATAATTTGTCAGATGTGTGTGAGGATAGACGTTTTGAACTTCTGGGAGAGAAGCAGGCTTGTATGTGTCCTGTGAAGAAATTGCCTCCCTTTCTGTGTAATGAGATGCAGAGAGCTGAGAGTCTTCTTGAGGTCAGCAGAATTTCTCTTTAAACACAGCGCTGGGTTCCCTCTGACTGCATGGAAGTTGGCATTATCCAACAGAAATGAGCAAGACAGTTTTCTTGTGCAGGAAAGGGAGGATCCAAAGAGAAGGGATGGGATGACTGTGGACAGGCATCGGCGGTTCACCTCCTGCAAGGAGCACTTTTCCCCAGAGCATCCTGCCCCCAGCAGAACCCAAGCCTGGCAGCCCCGGCAGCTCTCTCTTTCCACCCTTCAGTCCTGCTTACTCCTGGCTCTCAGCGTAGCCGGGAGTGAGAGCTGAAGGCTTGAATGGAGGAAATGAGGTTGAGGGATTTCAGGCAGGCACCCCAGGAGGATGGAGGTGAGGCTGTAGTTCTTGTTTTGTTTTTTAGAGTCTTCTTATATCTTTTCTCTTTAATTATTTATTTTTAATTGAAGGATAATTTGTGTTGGTTTCTGCCATACATCAACATGGGTCAGCCATAGGCATATCTATATTCCCCCCCTGCCTTAAACCTCCCTCCCATCTGCTACCCCATCCCACTCCCCCTTGTTTCAGAGCCCCAGTTTGAGTTCCCCAGTCATACAGCAAATTCCCACTGGCTGTCTATTTCACATGTGTTAGTGTGTATGCTCCCATGCTACTCCCTCTGTTTCTCCCGCCCTCTTCTTTTTACCACCTCCTACCACCCCTATCCCCGTGTCCATAAGTCTGTTCTCTATGTCTGCATCTCCATTGCTGCCCTGCACATAAGTTCATCAGTATTATCTTCCTAGATTCCATATATATGGGCTAATATACGATACTTGTTTTTCTCTTTCTGACTTACTTCACTTGGTATAGTAGGCTCTGGGTTCATCCATCTCATTAGAACTGACTCAAATGCATTCCTTTTAATGGCTGAATAATATTCCATTATGTATAAATGTACCACAGCTTCTTTATCCATTCATCTGTCGATAGACATCTATGTTACTTCCATGTCCTAGCTTTTGTAAATAGTGCTTCAGTGAACATTGTGGTACATGCTTCGTTTTCAGTTATGGTTTTCTCTCACATCTTTCCCATGATACAGCTGTAGGCCTGAAGATGGGTGGGATACAGCCATGGAGAAAGATGGAATTTAGCCAGAAAGACTCTAGACTTTGCACCCTGCATGCTCAATCTTTAATGCCCCCGTGATCTTCAAACTTTAATGCCCCTAAACAAATTAAAAAAAAAAATGTACCCCCCTTGGCATGTTTTAATTTACCATCTAAAATCTTCCACATGTTTATAATAAGTATGCCATTTCCACAACATTGTAAACATTGACATTAAAAACACATTACTCCTTTAATGCATCTAATGAACTTTAAATACCAGAGCAATTTGATCCATCACCTATTAAACACATGAACAAGTACTTAAGTCCTCAGTGTTACATGGTTCCATTTTCTTCTTGAATTTATAGTTTCATTCCAGTTTCCCCACCAAATATCCTTATGGATTCTTGTTTTATGCATGAAAGCCTTTTATAGACCATTTTGTCATAATTTAGGTGGCAAAAATACATGTGTGTGTGCATGCTCAGTGGTGTCTGACTCTTTGTGACCCCATGGACTGTAGCCCACCAGGCTCCTCTGTCCATGGAATTTTCCAGCCAAGAATATTGGAGTGGGTTTCCATGCCCTTCTTCAGGGGATCTTCCCCACCCAGGGCTTGAACCTGTATCTGTCTCCTGCATTGACGGGTGAACACTATACCACTGAGCCACCTGGGAAGGCCACAAAATGTGTATGAAGACTTTAATTTTTAATGACCAGTGGCCTTAAGTTTCTAGATGTTAAGAGATTTGGATTGAGTTATCATCATAATTATTAATAATATACAGAAATAGGCAGTAAATCAAAATAATAATCAGATAATACATATAACAATTTTTGATGAATATGAAAGATAAGACACATAATATTTTTGGAAATCCATCTCATATCTTTCAATTAGCCTGTATTCATTAATCAATATTATTTAGTGCTAAAATAAGGAATAAGGTTAAGGTTCAGAATCAGTTCTATTACTGCTGTTTTATTTTTATAAATATAAGAAATGAGAAACAGTATTCACAATAAATGAATGGATGGGAAAGGAAAGTGTTTTATTACTACAACTCATATCTCGTTATTTGCCTAAAATCACATTTGGTCTCTTATCAAAACTTCTTTTTACTCTTCTCTCAGTTGATAATTCTTTTTGGTTTGTCCCCCTTCAGTGGTTTGAAAAGAATTAAAAACCACCGGACTTGAAAAAGAATTTATTTCCCAGTCACTAGAGACATTCATTTTCAACACCTATACTAATATTTCATAGCGTTTATTCATTTGTGGTCTGTAGGTTTTCTCTCCTGAGGTTTAGAATGAGTGAAACATTTGTCTTCCCCTTTGAGAGTGGCAGCATGTGTGTGTGAGTGTGTGTGTGTGTGTGTGTGTACACGAGCGCATGTGTGCATGAACAGTTGGGCAGGGAAATTGCTTTACCACAGGGGGCTCTCAGTGTTAGAAAAAGTCTGTAAGAGAGTTAAGGATCTGCATAAACCTTCAAAACTATCCTTGCTAGGTTCCAGGATTGCGTGTATTTCCAAAGTTATATGGACCTTAGGTTGAATTCATTTCAGTGGTCACTGAAGTCTCTCTCTGCCTATTATATTGCATGAGAATTCTAGGCTATTATCCTATGGGAATTCTAGGCTATTACCCTTTAGAAGGAGTGAAAAACATCCTGAGCTATATGTAAAAAGTGCGTTTCCCTGTTGGCAATAATGAAAGAATGGCAGCCATCCTAGACCTATAAATAGTGGATTGATTAGGTAAACTGTGGTGTAGTCATGCACATGGAGTCCAATCTAGATAGAAAAGGAAAGAGAGAACCCTAATGGGGGAAAAAGTAAAGTATATAAGAGATACGGTATGGTACTTCCATTTATGAAAGTGAGGAAAATGATATAATCCCTATTTGTTTATGTTAAAAACAACTGAAGAATAAATTAAAAACAAGCATGAAATGGTTGCCTTCAGGGGAGGAGGAGAGCAGGATGGAGGGAGTGAGCAGAGAATAAACTCGACTTAGGTTCATATACCTTGATTTGGGTTTGACTTTAAAATCATGTAATGGTTTTTGCATTGTTACAAAATATTTATGTTGAATAGAAAAGAAAAAGGAAAGCAATTCTTAAAAATCAAAAGCAAAATGAAACAAATAAACCGGGACATTATGTTGATGACTTGGCCACTCAGAGAGGAATTATTTCCTGTGACTTTAAAACACAACAATGTCTTAGATATGTTCCTAGTATGTACATCCTAAAGATGAGTAGAACTGCAAAGACAGCTTTCAGGAATCATGTTGTTGGTAATGATCTTGAGCTGAATTTAAAAAATATATATATTAGGATAAAAAAATAAGTAATATTACTAATGTAAGAATCAAAATTTTCAGCAAAAAAACACACCAAATATAAAACCAAAAAAAAAAAAAAAAGTAAAACTCTGTAATCCTAAATTTAAGTTGGAAAAAATCAATATGAACTCATGATATATTTTCCTTTCAAAGGAAATATTCTCCTAGTGTTTTCCACTATAAGGACCTAGAAATAAATACTGATCAACCCAACAGAGGTGAGCACTCCTGGCTTCCATCACGTGGTCCCTAAATTCCATTGTCCACTGAAAGGACCCAAGGCTCCTTGAAAAAAATAACTGAGTTAAGACCAGGACAGCAAGTGGGCAAAATGTGCCTAGAATTTTTTTTTTTTTCCTTTTATGTCAGAAAGCAAGAATGCTGTCAAAGACCACTGGGGGTTGGTGAAACGTGCCAGCTTGCAGAGGCTGCTACTGGCCAAAGATTGAACAGTGAGCATCAAAAAGAGAAATTATAATTGACTGAAACACTTCAAATGTGTAAACACACACACACATGCACAAATAAAGTATGCTTCTCAAATAAGCCTCTCACTGGTCGCCTTCAGAGGATGCTAGAGAAGGAACTCGGGCTTCCCCAGTGGCTCAGACAGTAAAGAATCTGCCTGTAACTAGGAGATGCAGGTTCGATCCCTGGGTCGGGAAGATCTCCTGGAGAAGAGAATGGCTACCCACTCCAGTACTCTTGCCTGGAGAATCCCATGGACAGAGGAGCCTGGCGGGCTACAGTCCACATGGTCGCAAAGATTCAGACACGACTGAGAGACTAACACACACATACAGAGAAGGAACTCATTATTCTGAAAACTGGTAGATAAAAGGATTTTCTATATGAACTGTCACCAGTGTAACCGGTAGTTAACGAAGGAAAGTTCTCATTCATGGAAGATTTCCAGCTGATATATGCAGAGGGAATGCTCGAATTAGAATGCCACCCTTTTGCAGCCACTAATGAAATAATGGATGTCAGCGATGATCATCAGCGGCCACTGACATCCTAAGGTGAAATGGAAATTTGTGATGGAAGATCAGGCTGACAAGCATCTTGAATCCACAATAATAGCAGTGGTGGAAGAGTTACCTAAGGTAGTATAATCTAAAGATCTCCAGGGACTTATTTTTTTCTTGACTCATTCCTTGGAATTTTTGCCTTATTCCTGTATATTTCCTGTTCAAAGGCTCAGCCTTCAGCTTCTTAGTGTATCTCATTGAGAGCTTGGATCATTAACTAGAATTTCTCAGGCAGTGCCTGGGCAAGTTACCTTATCTTCATTTGTGAAATGGGGATCATAAGGAATTCTACCACAGATATGAGAGAGAGGCTTAAATGCAGACTGTGTGTAACATCCAGGTGTATGTTACATCCAGTGTGTATCACATCCAGTGATATTCAGTGTGTATTAATTAGGATTATTCTTATTAAGATTATTATTTTATCCCATTGCTTGCCTGGCTAGGTTTCATCATGGGGATATTTGTGTATATACATGTGTGTGTGTGTGTGTGTGTGTGTATGTATGTATTTATTTTAACCTGGGAAGGATTTGGCCAACAACTTTCCCAGAGTGGATCTCTCTAATATGAGAGAAGGATACAGGAATGCAAGCAGCTCTGAAGGAAAATCAGTATAGTCTAGGCAGATAGATAGATAGTGAAGTCGGTCAGTCATGTCTGACTCTTGGCGACCCCATGGACAGTAGCCAACAAGGCTCCTCCATCCATGGGATTTTCCAGGCAAGAATATTGGAGTGAGTTGCCATTTCCTTCTCCAGGGGATCTTCCCGACCCAGGGATCAAACCCGGGTCTCCTGCATTGTAGACAGATGCTTTACCATCTGAGCCACCAGGGAAGTCCAGTCTAGGCAGACCTATGGGAAATATGGACAATCTAGGAAATCAGGCTTGTCCTGGTGCTCACCACACACACACAGGGCACAGTCTCTGCATTTTATGTGTATACTCTTGTATTTCATGATGCTCGGTGGGTTTCTATACATTGAATATATCATCTCACTTTAGACACAGCTGTCGCTTAACTTCTATGTTGAAGATGAGGAAATTGAAATTCAAAGAGGTTAAGAGTTTGTCAAAAGTCACATCAGAACCCAGGGTTTTTGACTTCCAATTTATTGCTTTTGTTGTTATTGTTCTTATATCACAGTCCACTAGAAATATTTTAGTCCACTTCTGGAGGAATGCTGTATAAATTTCACCCACTGGGTGAAAAAAATAAATTTCATCACTGGGTGATGCCACCCAGTGAAAATCTTAATAAAATTCTTCTTAGCAGTACCTTTGTGACTGATTAATACCTTTCTGATCATTTTTCAGTCCAGAGACTTAAACACCTCAAAATTTATACCAACGCACTCAGATTTCTTTTTTTGTACATTTGGAAATTTCAGTTTGAAATGGCTCTTCTGGGTTATATATAGAATCATCAAATGAGGCAAACAGCCCACGTCAATTTGTAAGAATCTGGTATTTACCATTTCTCATCAAGAGAAATGTTCCCATATTCCTAACCTCTTTTCCTTTTCATTCAAGAAACCAGGTACCATAAGCCATTCCACTAGCTTTCATCAAAAACCTAATTTTTCTCAAAAAAATATTTTGATTTAGAACATAAATAAATTAGGTCCACTGGTTTCCTTCAGTCATATGTTTAGTTTTCTTCCTCTTATTGTTTTAAAATTTTCAAATGTGGTACATGCTCATGAACAGACAGCATAGAAATACATAATATAGAAAAAATGGAGTTTTCTTTGTGATCAGTTCTCTCACTTTTCCTTCCTGGAGGAAATCGCTGGCTTAATGACTATCTTTCTGGACCTTTTCCTATGCATTTATAGACTTTTACATTATTGCCTTTTAATATATTTGCTTATGCACACACATTTTACATAAATGAGACTGCTAATATATATTTACAATGTTTTATATTTTCATTTAATATATCCTGGACATATTTACATATCACTGTACATAACTCTACTACATTCCTTTTAAGTGCTGCATATACATTTAATGATGAACAAATTGCTGCCCTTAAAAACAATGAAATAAAATATCTTCAATGAAATATTTTTGCTTACATAAGCAAGGATTTTTCTAAGACTCCTCGAAGTGAAATTGCTGAATTAAAAGTCACATGCCCAAGGTAAGAGAAACCCAAGTAAGATGGTAGGTGTTGCAAGAGGGCATCAGAGGGCAGACACACTGAAACCATACTCACAGAAAACTAGTCAATCTAATCACACTAGGACCACAGCCTTGTCTAACTCAATGAAACCAAACCATGCCTGCGGGGCAACCCAAGACGGGCGGGTCGTGGTGGAGAGGTCTGCAAGAATGTGGTCCACTGGAGAAGGGAATGGCAAGCCACTTCAGTATTCTTGCCTTGAGAACCCCATGAACAGTATGAAAAGGCAAAATGATAGGATACCAAAAGAGGAACTCCCCAGGTCATTAGGTGCCCAATATGCTACTAGAGATCAGTGGCATGGACTTGATGGACATGAGTCTGAGTGAACTCTGGGAGATGGTGATGGACAGGGAGGCCTGGCATGCTGCGATTCATGGGGTCGGAGAGTCAGACATAACCGAGCGACTGAACTGAACTGAACTGAACTAACATCTTTAGGGTGGACATATTCTGCCAGGCTGCCCTCAGAAAAGGCTGCCCAATCTTAGCAACGAACAACTCTTTCCTCAGGCTTTTTATACACTGGATAGTACCAGTCTCTTCGTTTTCCCTACACGATAAAGAATGTGTCTCTTTATTGTTTTAACTCGCATCTCTTCATGTGTTTGTGGCCATTTGTAGCTCTTCTGTGAATCATCTGTTCTTCATTTCTCTGTTGGATTTCTTGTTTTTAACTAATTTAAACACTTTATAATGTATGGATTTTAATTCCTTCTTACATATATGGCAAATATGCCATTTGTTTCTTAACTATGCTTATTTTGTATTTTGCCATGCAAAAGTATTTAATTTTTACCAGGGGTATCTCTGAATTCTGTCCTATATGGCTTCTCGAACATGTGTCTTATTTAGGAAGGCCTCTCTCTCCTGAGGTTATACAAATAGTTTTCTAAGTTTTCTTCTAATATGATTATTGTTTTGTTTTTTTATGTTTAGCTCTTTAATCCATCTGGAAATGATTTTTGTATATGGTGTGAGGTAGGTATCTAACTGTACTTTTTAAATGAATAGTTCATTGTCCCTACACTGATTACTAACCCATCATTTCATATATTAAATTCCAGTATTGATACGTGAGTCTGTTTCTGGACTCTACTTTGCTCCATTGATCAAAGAAATTGTCTATTCCTATGCCAATAACCCAGTGTGTTCATTCCTGTAGTTTGATATTGTGTTTTTCTATCTGATTGAGCAAATATCCCTTGTTGTTCTATTTCAAGTATATCTTAGTTTTTTTAATCAAATGCTCCTCTTGATAATTTTGGTACTGTGTTGTCAGTTTCCATACATTATGCCATTGAGGGTTTTATTTAGATGGTGCTGAATTTTTAGATTAATTATTTTGGGATGAATGAGAAGTTTATAACTGAGTCTTCTTATCCATGGAAAAGACACATCTTTCCATGTCTTCAGATCGTCTTTTATGTTTTTTAATAGTTATATTTACATAGACCTCATAAATTTTCTGGTAAGGTTTATACCAAGGAATTTAAAAATTTTTTTGGTTGTTGTTCTTGTTGCTATTGTACAAACAAGTTTAATTTTCATTGAATTTTGAAGTCATTGCTACTGGTGCATGAGAGTAATTTGATTTTTGTATATTCATTTCATGTCTGGGTAGCTTACTAAATCATAAAATGGTTCTAATTGCTTTATAGCTAATTGTTTTGAACTGTCATATCATATGCAAACAATGATAGTTTGACTTCCTTTTCAGTATTTTTATCTTTTTATTCTCATTTTATTGTGTTGACTAGGATCACTTACAGAGTTTTGCATCAAATCTGTGATAGAAGATACTGTCTATGTTTTCAATGTTTTATCAGTAAATATGATATTTAGTGTATTAAATAAAGGAAGTTTACCTTCTGTTACTAATGAATTAGAACTATTAGTCAGGAAAGGATGTTGGTAGTTTGGAGCATCTTTTTAAAGAATAGCTTTTCTTCTTTTATCTTTACTTTAGTTTACCTTGTTTTTTCTCTTGCGATTTCCGACTTCTTTTTAGGGTAATATGTGAT